>CM044106.1:12455698-12488992 GCA_024174645.1 Lemna minuta
TGGAGGTGGAAATGCAGGAATGTAGTTCTAACTCTGAAAGGAAGAAAGTAAGAAATGATGGATTTTTATCCAATGGAGGATACTTCTTCTCCCGATGAAGATGACAAAAATGGTGAGGAGGATTCGTTTGACGATTCTGGTTCCAACAACGATGATGAAGAAGACAATTCCAACGAGAATTCATCTTCTGATGATTACGACGATGAGTCTGATGTTTGACGAAACTAATTCGTATAGTCGTTGAATACACACGATTTAGTGTCAAAATAAAGTCCTAACTTACTAATTTATGATTAATCAATTTAATTAAAGAGTATAATGGTAATTAAGGGTCGAATCCACAGAGAATTAGGGAATTTTGAGAGATATCTTTGAAATTCAATCAAATCGGACAACAAATTGAGGTGAGAAATGGAGAAATTTATTATATTAAGAAAGATAACTCAATTGCGAATCCATGGAATCAAAAATAAGGTGATTTGGATGAGAATTCGCAGAGTAATTGAAGTTTGAAGTTAGGAGAAAATTCGTATCGCGAAATTGATTTAAAACAGAAATTAAAATGAAATTAAACTTAATCTACTATTCGAAATGTAAAATTAACACTAAATGATGAAAGATTAAGATGAAAACACGCAATCTATCCCAAAGTAGCCTTCGAAATGATCCAATTAATCGTCGGATGCATGGCTTTTCATTCCGTATTTTTGAAGATGAAATTGAAGTTCAAGATGTGATTTCTCCCAAATCTCTCAATCAAACTTTGATTTCAAGTACTCCTTGGGTGTGGAAATGCATTAAGAATAGAAAGAAATCGAATTGGCACTTGAATGGTGTCTGGACAGTTCAAATTTCTTGAAAGTTCAAGGGCGAAGCTTTCCGTCGCGAAGAACACTCTAATTAAAGACAAAATTAGGAGTAACCGTTTGATGAAGAGTCGCCACTTGACCAACGGTCGTGATGAAGCTTTAGTTGATCGAAACGGTGCGATTATATCGCATCCGTCCGATGAACGATCAAAGGTTGAGATGAGTTCATGTATAGTGTACGAAGAGACGTGTCGCTTCCTCTCGTTCGTCGGATCTTCATCGTGCGATCCTGATTAAATTGCAGATCCATCGGATGCATTGAATGTGGACCGTTATAACTCTCTTGATGGACGGTTCAGATGATTTCACTTAAAGTCCATTTAACACACGTGTGTGATCAGAGATCGAATGGACCTCGCATCCACCGCATCGACGCGCGATCTTCATCGCAATTTCCATTAGATGCGCCAGATCGTGCCACGGGTCCTACATTCAAAGTAAAACAGGAGAACATAGTCCCACACGGAGAAAAATATGGAGACCTGTCGGTTATAGAAGGTGAGTCGGTTATATGGGTTAGCAATATTCCTCTATGGAATGGCCATATGTAATAAAACAATATATATGTATACGTCACCTCAGTGCCACGCAGGCACTCGCGCGGGTCCGCGTGGCTTTGCCACGTGGCCTTGCGTGCCACGTCGCATCCACGTGGGCTCGCACGAATAAATGCACCTTTTTTGCATTTTTTAAATTATTTTAAATCACTTAAAAATCGAAATAAATTCATATGAATTCTAGAAAAATTCCTATAAATTATAAAAATCATAACTTTCAAAATACAACTCCAAATTAATTCAAATTTGTTTTGTTGGATCAGAAATTGACTATTCTATCATTATAAAAAGTTAAATCATTAAAATAATAAGATAATAAATATTAATTAAATTAATACATTTATCTATCTTATAAAATAAATTTATAAAAATACATAAATGTTAATAAAATTCTTTTCTCTTATACTATTATCATTAAAACATGATTATGATCTTAAATATAATTAGGATTAAACATCATAATGTTTTAATTATATATAATAATCCATAAATTGATGTATTTTTAGATCATAACATGAAATGATACAAAATGATAGAAATATACTTAAAATATGATAACATGCATATATTTGGAATGATTAATGCCTTAAATTGCATTAATAATAATGTTATTTCATGTATAAATAGCATGTTATCAATGTCGATGAAGAAATAAGGAATAATCACGAAGAGATGGAGATACGATAGCCACGAGGATAGAGAAGAAACAGGAAGTCCTCCCTGAAGTTAAGCCATGAAAGCTCACGCATCGTCAGACAAGATTGAGTCCGAAGGAGTTATTCGCAAAAGGTATAAACACCTTCGCGATATTCTTCCCGCGTTCTAGCCATCGCCTCTCTCACCGGAATTCTCTCCTTGCCTCGTCCGGGTGAACCTACAGCAGACAAAAGACTACATGATCTCGTCGTGAGAGATGATGAAAAGATAATTCACCCAGGAGATGACATCTTCTTGACTACGTGCCAAAAAATGTCAGTCCTCTTTGCCCCATCGTGAGAGAAAAGTCAACACCCGTGAATGGAGCTTCCACCTTGCCAGCGTGGACGACATTTTCCATACGAACTTCAATTTTAAGCATCAGATCAGTGATGCAAGCACCAAAAACTCTCCTTCCAACGGATGTAAAAGCGTCGACGAGTATTGACTTCAACCACTTTGACACATCCCTTCTAGGATTGTAACTACCACTTACAAAAACTGTTAAAGGTCCTCCTTGAAATGAAGATTCTGCGGTCAACCTTCCTGAAAGAATCGTAAAATGAGAGGACATGAGACAGTCCATGAGAAGATGCATAACCGCCCGTTTAACTACCTCTCTCTTCTTGAATCGTCTCTTCAATCTAACTTCCCTCTCTTTCTTCCTATAAGAGAAACAAATTGTAAACGAAAAACAGATGTTGTTATTGAATGAATCGTTTTCTTTGGTTACTATTACCACTATGTTCTTCGTGTTTTCGTGTCTCCTCCATTTTCTCTTCATAAACCTTCATCTCGAGTTCTATCTTCCTATTCTTTTCTCCCTCCCATTCTATCATCTTTCACCCATTTCGAGTTTAGAAGCAAACGACGGAAATCTTGGACTGTTTGGTGATCTCAAAGGCATCTACTTCACATCGAATTAAGGTATCATCCTCTCCTTTTTCTTTCATGACTGATAGTTCCTCCATTAGATCCATAAGTCCAACATTATTCTCTCATCTTCTTATCTATTCTCTATTTCCTATAACTATTATCCGAAATTCATACTATATTAGATAACCCAATCATCATTCTATCCTTCTTAAAATCCCTCTTATTATCCATATTTCTCATCACAAAAATCGTAATATCATTTCTTCCATTATCCATTCATCGCATTACACTCATACTATCATTCATTCCTTCATATATCTGAACTGTCATTACTCATCTAACCATTGATATATATTTCTAACCCATCAAAATATCCCTCTTAAATATACTCCACATTATTCTCCTTCATTATATAAGGCATTTAATATCCTATCCTGCCTTCATATCTTCACAAATATTCTCTTCATCGTTTCTATTCACCCATCTAATCGCATTATCCTTCTTCCTATACTCATCTATCTGATTGATCCTTCTCATATATTCATTAACCTATATTACTAATCATTCATAGTATCTCTATTATTTCCTCTCTACGTAATAGAATTATAATACAACCATCCTTATTTATTAAATAATACATATCATCTTCTTCTCCAGTTCTCTTCTCCTCATATCATAATCTTCATCAACCCTATTATCCTCATATTTCTGAATTATTCCACGATACAACCTCACTGATTTATAATTCCAATTCCTGGTGATATCATTCAGAGGTCCTCTCTTAGATTGTAGGATTTAACTAGAAATTAATATACTGATGCAGGACCGAGGGATGAGCTCGGCCTGACGCTAAGGTTACTAATGGGGGAACTAGAGAAGGGATGGCCTACGGTGTCTAAATGATGTGATGATGGCTAGACGTCCGTCTCAAGCAAGCAACCTTCCCGGCACATCTTCACTGAGTTCCTGGGATGCTCCGAGTAGGATGGGTCGGGAGTCCTCCCGGGCTCGTCGATGCAGGGGAGAGAGCGACCTCGAGTCGTCGGTGGGAGCTCGATCGTCAACCCGGCGGCCGGATCCACGATCCCAATCCCGTAACCAAAACTCACTCAACCTAACTAGGCCCGATGACGGTAGAAACAAGTGCGGGAAGTACTGAAAGAGATAATGCTTCAAAATTAAGGAGGGGGGGGGGATGTGTGCCTAACCTGCGGGGCGCGAGCCCGGTCAGTCGTGGCGAGGGAGGTGGTTCGGACGCGGCAATGGCGGCTGATGGAGGGGCGAGTCAGCGTGGATGGAGCGGAAGAGCAGACGGTCACGGCGTAGGCGGGGTGGATGGGCGTCGACCCTGGGGCGGACGGCGGCCGGAAGGCGATCCGCGGCGGCGGCTTGAGGCGACCGTGGAGAGCAGCGGATCGAAGGGGGGTTGGGCGGCGATGTCGGCGGAGCTGGGCGAATGGTGGTTTGAGCAGATCGGGGAACAGTGGCGATGTTGGGCGTCGCTTTGGGCGGCGTCCCGGTGGTGATGATCGGGGAGCGGATCGAGTGGAGGCGATGGAGGCAGCGGCGGCGGCGGATCGAGGCGTCGGTTGCGGCGGACTGGATCAAAGGCTACGACGGCGATGAGACGGCGGCAGCGGCGGATCGAGACGGCGGCGATGGCGTCTTGGATCGGTGAAGGGCGCGGTGGCAGCGATCGGGCGCGATGGCGGCGGCGGCGAGGGACGGCGGCGGCGCTGGCGCGGCGGCAGCAGATCGCAGCGGCGGCTGGCAGCGGTCGCAGCGGAGGTCGCAGCGGACGGGACGGCGGCCACGGCAGGCTGAGCGACGCAGCGGCGGTCTCGAGTCTGAGGCGACAGCCGACCGAACTCGGCGGTGGCGTCGCTTGGGCGGCGGCTGAGGGCGGATGGTGGTCTCGCGCGGCGGCACGGCGGCGGCCTTGGGCGGCGGTGGCGGCGGCGACAGGGGATCGGCGGCGGCGGCGGCGACGGATCACTGAGGCGGCGGCGACGGCGGCTTGGAGCGGCGGTGGTGGCGGCGGCGTGGAGCGAACCCGGGGCTAGGGCAAGGAGTGGCGGCGGAACGGCAGCGGCGGCGGCGGCACAATCGTGTGCGGCGGTAGCGGCGGCAGTGTCGGCGGTAGGACTCCTTCCCTAACCTTCCTTGAGCAGCCACTCGAGAGGAAAACTCTTCTTTTCTCAAATGACGGCTAGGGTTTGTGGGGGGGGTCCCTTACCCTCTTATAGAGCCCAGGGTGGGCCAAGAGAGGAAAGGGCCCACTTGAGGCCCACAACCCACACCCATGCTCATAGAAAGAAAATAAGGTTCACAAAGGGAAAGGGCCTTAGGCTAGGGTCCCGAAACGAAGGGAACCCACCCCCAAGGCCTAAAAGAGAGGGAAGAAGATATGCAAAGGCCCGCTTAAACACGTGCGGGCTACAAAAGTGCGAAATAAAGGAAAAGGTAGAACGATAAATCCCCGCGCGCGCGAGCCTGATGAAGTCTGTGGTGGTGAGATGAAGTCCTCACTTAGTGTAGTGAAAGTCGGCATCCTTCGTCTTCGCCTGTCGAGGGGGCTGGACGCGCGTGGGTGTCGGCTCCTCCGGCGCCGTAGTGTCATGCCTTGGTGGCGACGGGGGTCGTACGCCACCATATACATATCCAATCTTTATATAAATCATTCTCATTCTCACCATATTAATCTAAAACAAGAGTGGAATGGGGGTAGCCAACGAGATGAATGCTGATTGGGAGAGAACGAATAAGAGACAGGGAACAAGACACGAAGAGAGGAATCAAATGGAAGATGGGGAGAGGATGAACATGGGAGAAAGGCATCGAGAATCACCGGGAAGAATGCAAAAGGTAGCTGGAAAAAACTAGAAAGAAGATTCACCACCTACAAACATAGATTAATATTTCCATTATATTTTCTTCGACGAGAAGCATGCAGGAGCACAAAGTTCTAAAACAAAGACAACCTAAGAGAGAGAAAGTTCAGCCGACAAAAAGGGAAGCAGCAAAAGAACAAGAAGAAGATGAAGAAGGTGAAGAGGCATCAAATAAAGAGAGCCCCCAATACAGAGCTTTTGCCCATTTTGAGTCCCATGTGTCTCCTCCTTGCTAGGCTCAATTTTTTTGACTAGGCTCCCAGTTGCTTGCCTTGGACAGCCCATTATGCCCATTAAATACTTCCATTTTGGAGGATCTTGCTGTCATTCCTCTTGTCTACTTCCTGAAAATGAAAAGGAAAAAGTCATGTAAAATAAATTCCTCTCGATGCACTAATATTCTACAAACGTCAAGTTATGCGATAGTACAGGAGATGATGTATTCAAGAGTTGAATAGAGTTACATAAAGGCAATAAATAGGTGGTTATAACTACTTTTTATCTTCTTATCAGATAGATTAGGTTTCCAACCTGTTGATTGTCATGCTATACAATGTTATCCAAGAGATATGGAATGTAGAAGAACTCTCGTATAGAACCTTGTTGTCATTAGTTACCATGTATGTATAATCCTTTGTCCAGATTAGATTGATAAATAACTCAGGGTATAGTTAACTATCAAATGCTAATGAATTGCTCAAGTTAGTATTAATGTGTAGAGGAAATCATTAGAAACTCTTTCTTCAGTATTTACACTACCTTGGCTAAGGATTTCATTACATCTCATGTCTTGAGTCCATTTCGTTAAATACTAAGGGCAGATGATTCTATCTTAGCTATACAATCATCTTTGAGGATTTCATGAGGTACACAATAGATGAAATTTAGAAAATCCGACGGCTAGGGGCTCATAACTAATAGTCAAAACACGGTCATTCATCCAAAATATGTATTTGGTGTCTCAAGTAAAATGACCACATACACAACCAAAACATGAATAAACCTACTTGACAGGTAGGTATAATATCATTGAGGGATTCATATGGATGAATTTAGTAAACTCTTTCTCCAAAGAGCACCCACTATCTACCCTTGATGTTTACAAGATCGTCCATACTCATCATATGAGTTAAAACAAATAGTGATATGCTTTTCAGATGATTTGATGTCCTTCTCAAATATTCCAAGAATAGGAATGTTTATAACATATTTTTAAAGGCTAGTGATCACTATAGTATGATCTCATCATAATTGCATCTGCTCATGAATTTTATTGCAAACATCCCACAAGAATGACAATGAATAAATTTTTTTCAATGAACATAAACAAGATACATGAAAGTGTGATTGGCTTATAGGCCACAAAATACCCATCATCCATGTCATCCTCTACCTCTCCTTTTATAGCATTCCCTTTCTTGATTCTTCAACTTCTCAAGAAATTTTTCTATAAGAGCCTTCTCCTCTCTATTTAGTGACCATTTTTAAAAACTTATCTTTGTGTAATTTAAGTGTCCCAATCACATTATTGATGCTAATTTTATCTGAATCTTTAAATTATTCAATAGAGGTGGTGATTGACACAATGTTTTTTAGACAAACCTTAGGAATTTTCACCAACTTCAGCATTGCTTAACTTCTCCTCAATTCAATCACTATTGAAGAAATTAATTTTGAAATATCCAAGATTACATCATCAAAATGGTTGAACTTTGATGATTTTCATACTCCATGGAGAGATTATCATACTCCCTCCAAAGTGGTTGAAGTCAGCCCTTCAGAAAATGTGATCCTCTTCCTCCTTTGACCTTGAGGATTGTCCATGTCTCTTTAGAAAAGTTATCAACATCAAGTTCACTCATTATATCCTTCAAGTTCATGGTGAACATGATGGACATTACTTGCCATCCCTTTTTCTTTGGAGCATTTTTTGTCTCAATCACATCCTTGATTCAGGACACTCAAGCTGTAGATGCATTCTCTTTGCCTACACATGGTAAATTTCTATGGTGAGGACTGAAAGGTGCCCATATGCATCGGTTGACCCATCCCTTTAGTTCCTACATAATTTTCATATTTTCAAAAGAACCATCTCCAAACTTTGACATTCTCTGTTAAGAATGCCAACAAGATCAAACTCTCCCTCTAATGCCAAATGAAACAAGAAAAAATTTAGAACAATAGAGTTTGATTTAAGAAGCAAAGAAATGTTCAGAGTCTCTCTACAACACCTGCAGAGCAACACCTGTTATAAGGCTCATCCTTGGCCTACAAACCCTTGAGCATGGCTACCGCAACCCCTAAATAAACGTAAACACAACCGATAGCACTTCTCAAAGAAGTGCTATCAATTTGAGATGAATCCAACAAAAACGACCACTATTGCAAAGGTTGAACTATTTCATTATGCTCATAGACAATTAATTCACTAAGTAAAAGATTAAGTAGAAATCCTTTGATTTTAGTACTCGAGTCCCTTTCAAAAAGCCTTACAAGGATAATAACTCAATCCACTCCATCCAAGAAAATCACCAAAGCCTATGTTTTAAATTAAGATAAAAAGAGACAAATATTTTTTTTTAAAAAAACTTTTATTTTTATATGTTGCTCGTTGCAAAGGTTGGCAAGGTCACTTCTATCAATGGAGGAGTAGGTGCATAGTGACCTTGTCATTTATTTGGATATTAACGCCTGCTGCAAAGATGGGTTATATGAGTGGCTTGTCATGCCATTTGGCCTATCAAATGCACCAAGTACATTCATGAGACTCATGACACATACATTGAAGGAATTCATGGGTAAATTCTTAGTGCTTTACTTTGATGATATATTGGTGTATAGTAAGAATAATGAGGATCATTTAGAACATCTTAGGATGCTGTTTGAGAAACTTAGGGAAAGCCAACTATATGCCAATCTTAAGAAATGTCAATTCCTCACCAATAATATCCAATTCTTAGGATTTATTGTCTCAGCCGAAGGCATCAAAGCTGATCTAGTTAAAGTACAAGCCATTCTTGAGTGGGAAACACCTTCTAATATTCGTGAGGTTAGGAGTTTCCATGGATTGGCTTAATTTTATAAGAGATTCATTCGGAAATTTAGCACCATAGCAGCTACCATTTCAAATTTTTTAAAGAAAGGTGATTTTGAATGGACTACATCAGCTTAAGAAGCCTTGAATAAAATTAAGGAACTGATTACTCAAACCCCTATTTTAAGACTTCCTGATTTCTCCAAGATTTATGAAGTGGCTTGTGATGCATCAAACGTAGGTATAGGTGGTGTACTTAGTCAAGAAGGCCACCCCATTGCTTTCTATAGTAAAAAATTAGATAGTTCCAAATTTAATTTCTCAACCTATGATAAAGAGCTTTATGCATTAGTCCAAACACTAAAACATTGGAGGCATTATCTAATATGAAGAGAATTTATTATATTTTCTGATCATGAAGCCCTCAAATGGCTTAGTTCCCAAAAGAAAGTCAACCCAAGACATGCTAAATGGATTGAATTTCTCCAATCATACAACTTTGTCATAAAACATAAACCGGGAGAAGAGTTGTTGATGCCCTTAGTAGAAAGAATCATCTCTTAAGTATTATATCTCCTCAAATTATAGGATTAGATAAAATAAAAGAAATATATGAGAGTTCAAGGATTTTAAGAATATTTACAATGATGTATTGATCGGAAACTCTCATAATCATAAGGATTTTCAAATTCATAATGGATACTTATTTAAGGATAATCGGTTATGCATTCCTAGCACCTCCATTAGAGATTTTCTTATTTGCAAATCCACCAAGGTGGATTATCTGGTCACTTTGGCTGAGATAAGACCATCACAGATGTAGAAAATAGGTTCTTTTGGACAAGAATGAAGAAACAAATAGCTATAATTGTCTCTCAATGTAAAGCATGCATTAGGGGTAAACAAGTAAAGCAAAATACTGGTTTATACACTCCCCTTCCTATACCTACTAGACCTTGGGAAGATATTAGTATGGACTTTATTCTAGGATTACCTAAAACCTTAAGAAAATTCAATTCTATCTTTGTGGTAGTGGATAGGTTTTAAAAAATGAGTCATTTTATTCCATGTTTTAAAACATCCGATGCCTCCCATATTGCAAATCTCTTCTTTAAAGAAATTGTGAGACTTCATGGTATCCCCACTTATATTATATCTGATAGAGATGTTAGGTTTATGTCCTATTTTTGGAAAACATTATGGCATAAATTAAACACTAAATCAAAGTATTCTGCAGCCTATCATCCCCAAACTGATGGACAAACCGAAGTGGTTAATAGAACTATTGGTAACCTATTAAGATGCTTAATTCAAGATTATCAGTCTAGTTGGGATGAGCTTTTACCTACAAAAGAATTTTCTTATAATTTCTAAACAAATAGATCCACTAAACTCAGTCCATTTCATAATGTTTATGGTCATGTTCCTAAAAGACCGATTGACTTGCATTCTATTACTCATGAGCATCCCAAATCTTTTTCGGTTAAATCTTTATTGAACATGTCCATGCCATTCATGAAATCGTCTCAAAACAACTTGTATTATCATATAAAGCATATAAGTTCTCTGCTGATGTGCATAAACGACATAAAACTTTTAAAGAAGGTGACTTAGTCATGGTTAAACTTCATCCCCATAGACTTCCTAAACTTTATTCCAAACTTCAACTCAAAATTTATGGTCCTTTTAAAGTTCTTTCATAAATAAATAACAGTGAATATGTTGTGGATATTCCTAATGATTGGGGCATATCCAATTCATTCAATATTTCAGATTTAGTAGAATTTCATGAGAATGATGATATACCTAATGAGATGTTTTCATCTCCCGCTTCTCTTGAAAGCGAAGATCTTTAATACTCACTCCTTTGTCCTAATTTTGTGTCTATTGTTGGAATTATTGATAAAATTATTGATCATCGTACTATTATTACTGATTCTAAAGAGGATGATTACGAATTTTTAATTTAATGGAAGGCAAACCAATAAGTGATGCGTCTTAGATTAGTTCTCATTAACTATTAAATTATGCCCCTCGTTTGCATTTTGACTTTTTCTTTGATATGAAAACCACTTCCTCGGAGATAAAGTTCATCAATACCGAGGGACTTGATGGATAATTATTTTAACACAAGGACATAAGGGTTCCAAGTGAACCTAGGTATGAACTAAGGAAAGTAACTCATTCTCAAAATATCCTACATCAAATCATCCCACACCACAACTCAATAACTTTAGTAATTCAAGAATGTGCACCATGTCATTGGTGAAAATGTGCATTACTTGAGATTGATAACATGAATTTATAACTTAAATTCTTATCTTATTTAACTACTATTCATGCTTATTTTATGTAATTATAACGCATGTTATCCTACTTTTTATGAATTTTCTCCATTGGTATGCTATTCTACTAAAGTGCATATTTATGCACAATTTAGGGTTAATTATGTGCTCTCTTGAAGATTAATCTTTTTGCAAGGTTAAATTAAGAGGAATCAAGTATTTTCCCTGATTTACTTTGACTTTAGGAGATGATTAAAATAATTAATTCCAAGGAAAGAATGATTGGATTATTAAAAGAAGGAATTCTTAATGAAAGACTTGATATTATTTTCAATCCATCTCATTTTCTTGTTTTAATTATATTTTAGGAGGCATGATATTAAAAAGGAAGAAATTTGTGATCCAATGGAGAAAAATTGAAATTAAAAGGAGTTATATTTTCAAAGTTATTGAGTTTTGAAGTTTTTATTATTATTTTTATTTTTATTTAATTTTTACTGATTTTATATTTTATTATTTCTTAATTTAAATCGCAAAAAAGGGGTGTTATTTACCGCAGGACCGGGGGGCTGACGTCGCAAATAGAGCGGACGTGGCGCGTGGGACCCACGCGGATGCGACGTGGCACACAAGGCCACGTGGCAGAGCCGCGCGTGGCCCACGTGAGGCGCAGGTGGCGCGCGGGTGGCGCGAACACGTGGAAGGAGGCCACGCGAGTCCACGCGAACGCCCGGGTGGCACCACGTGGCAGGGGGGCTGGCAGGTGAACGACCAAGGGGTTAGTGGGCCCTAGTTAGAGTATTGGGGGCAGTAACGCAAATGCGTTACTGCACTCCACCTTTTATACGTGCCCTTTTCTCCCTTTTCCTCTGTGTAAAACTATGTCCCATTTAACATTTCAAGTGCAGGCAACATGGCAGGATCGTGGATGTGGGATGCGATCGCGGGGCGTCGATCGCGTGGACCTAAGTCCACGCAATCTTCATCAAGACACGTGCGTAAAAAGGGTTTTAAGTGACGCGATCAACGGGCAAAAAGTGGCTTCGCGAGGAGGCGTCGATCTTCATCAGATGGCTTTGATTAAATCACGATCAACGACGTTGAAGGTGATACGTGGACTCATCTCAACGTGGCGATGGAGATCGGACGGCGGAAATTCGATGCTCGCGAGATCGTGGATCATGAGAACGTGGATCATGGAGATCGTGAGAACGAAGGGACGATGCTAGATCGTGAGATCGTGGTCCACAATCTTCGTGTGATCGTGATCCACGATCATCGTGATGATCGTAGCCATCAATCGGCCCCTCTCACCGGATCAAACGGTCCGAGTTTTTCGGGCGAAATCCCCTTTAAAAACCGATGAACTCTCTCCTTATTTCTTAACTCTTGATTGAATCGTGAAGGAATTAAGCAATTTTTGAGCAAGATCTTGAGTTCTTCGTGATCCACGATCCAATCAGAGAGTTTAACTCGATCGTGATTCAATCAGACCAGGATTGATCACAAAATTCCGTCGGATTTCATCGACTTTTCCCCTTGAACGCCGAACGTCTGTGAGGAAGAAACCGAGCAAATTCGCTTTAACCCGCATGAATTGAAGCCCCATCTTCGCAGCAATCAGGTTAGCAGTGAGATTTGATCGATTATCTGACGGTAATTTGAGTTTTGATTAGTTTTAGATCGTTAATTTTGGGTTTTAAGTTTTTGTGTTCTTCAATTTTACCCAATTTTAGTCCGAATTTTTACGGATTTTGAAAATAGGATATCTCTTTGATTATAATTCCGAATCACATGATTCCCATTTCATTTGATTCCTTATTTCATCAGCTTTTCGTGGATAGAAAATTCCGTTTAGAGTCGATTGGGATCCAATCGGAGCAGGATTGATCATTAAATTCCGTCGGATTTCATCAAATTTTCCCCTTGAACGCCAAACATCCGTGACGAAGAAACTGTGCAAATTCGCTTCAATCCACATGAATTGAAGCCCCATCTTCACAATAATCGGGTTAGCAACGAGATTCGATCAATTATCTGAAGGTAATTTGAGTTTTGATTAGTTTTAGATCATTAATTTTGTGTGTTAAGTCTCTGTGTTCTTCAAATTTACCCAATTTTTTTCCGAATTTTTGCTGATATTGAAAATAGGATATCTCTTTGATTATAATTCTGAATCACCTGATTCTAGTTTCATTGGATTTCTTATTTCATCAGATTTCTATGGATAGCAAATTCGTCAAATTCCAAGATCATTTGACCCCTCAATTTAACATTTTACCGAGCACTGTTCATTTTCAATTCGAATTTGGGTGTTGACTTGCAGGATCAATTACTTTCAAAATATTAATGGGAATTTGATAATTTTGGTCTCTTTGGAATCCTCTAGTTCTTAGCCTTCCATTGATATATAAATTGTAAGATTTGGATATCATTTGATAAGTCAATTTGAAGATTTTATCTGAAGTATTCATTTTTAGAATTTTCTTATCTTTGATTTTCAATAATTCAGAGTAAATCCATTTCTTATCGAAAAATCACGAATTTTGTATCAGTAAATTCCATTTTCTCTATGGATTTTCAATATATAATTTTTGTAATATTCTGATATCTTTTGATTCTCTAATTTTACACAAAGTCTACTATTGGTCAAAGTCAATGCTTTGACCTTGACTTTTGACTTTTCTCAGTCAAATCAGAGGACTTAAATCTTCAAATTCCCTATGTAAAATATTTATAGCATTTCTATTCATAAAATATCATTTTTCACTTTTTAAAACCTTAATTAAACCTATGTTTTACCAAGTCAACTGTGCAATAAAAGTCAACTTTGTTCTCTGTGGATCTACCCGATACTTACACTTTACTTAATTTTATATCTTTTTCATTGTGAGTTCGGTATTATAAATTTTGCTTGACCAACATTTGTGTATTTTAACGACCGCAAAAAACGCTGCATCAAAATGGCGCGGTTGCCGGGGAGCATGCATTATTGATTTTATTGCTTGATTTTGAGGCTATATTTAGGTGTCTATCTTCTATTGTTTACTGACCTGCAGAGAATTAATCAGATCATCTTAGATGTGGGAAAGGTATAGCGAGGTATGATTACCCATTTTTTGCCCATTATTTGACATTTTTGGTGCAAATTTGGTAATCTTCTTTGTGTTTTTCACTCATTTGAGACGATGATATCGATATATCTCAGATATATTCTCTGTTAGCAGTGATCTATTAGTATTATTATCTTTTGTGGTGCAACTTCTGATAGTGTGTAGCTTGATCTATCCTTTTGGTGGAATTGAGTGAAGCATTTGCATTTGGAACATCACACTTTTCGTCTAACCCGTTTCTGACTTTCTTATATATATACTTGCTATTCTGTGATCTTTTGATATAGATTTGAATAGGCATCCTAGGAATTGAGGAGGACGACGAGGACATCAGAACTAGTGACCCACGAGGCATACACGGGACAATGCCTTGTATGAGGACCTCTTCGTCACATTAGCACATTCTAGAGCTCCATCAGAGGCTTCTAGTGATTCTATTCCAGCCATCGCCACTCCAGGGCAAGTAGAGCCGATAGACGCCCCTCTTCCTGCCGAGATAGTGAGACGACATGTTAGAGATTATGCAAGACTAGTCGTTCAAAGGCAGACTATGCGAGTCAATGCCCCTCTTTAACGAGGTGCGAATTTCAAAATTGACTCACATATTCTTGGCCTTTTACCCACTTTCATGGATTACCATCGGAGGATCCATATTGACATGTGGACGAGTTCAGCCAGGTGTGCTAATTCAACCAATTCCACAATGTCCCCTCCGAGACGGCCAAGATGCGCTTCTTCCCCTTCACACTTAAGGAAAGGGCAAAGGAGTGGTTTTTCACCTTGGGCCGTGAGTTCGATTCATGGAGAGACATGGAAGACACATTTTTGCGTAAGTGCTACTCGGTAGGTAAGACTAGCGCCGTGAGACGAGCCATACACGAGTTCTCACAAGGGTGGGGTGAAGTTTTCTATGAGGCATGGGAGAGACTTAGGGATCTCTTGAGACAGTGCCCGCATCATGGTATACCTAAACATGAGATTACTCAGATTTTTTATGATGGTTTAGGTGCACTTGATAGATATTTTCTTGATTCGGCTAGTGGAGGCCCATTCATGAGCAAATATGAGGATGAAGCCCTCGAGTTGATCGAGTTGGTGGCGGAGAATAGCCATCATCATGCGGCTAAATCCTTCGGAGGATGGAGCGCTCCCACTAAGGGAGGGATGTTGGATGCGAAGGCGGCAGAGACAGGTATGCTTTTAGATAAGATTGAGAAACTGACGGAGGCACAAAACTTGATCATGGATTTGCTTAAGATCCGACCAGGTTCTGATGGCCTCGCGCTAGTTTCACATGTCAATGTCTCTCCGTGTTCGCATTGCTCTAGTTTTGAGCACGTTGAGCTGGATTGCCCCGTGATGGCAATCCAAGGTCCATTTTTATTTCGGCCAAACCCTACTACATATCAAGGTTTGAGCCAAGCAGGTAGGTCTAACTACCCGAATCAGGGTTATTCTAGTTTTTATAACCCTTCATATGCGCAGCAGCGGAACGGGCAGCACACTCCATATCATTAGCCCTATGGATTCGCGCAACAGCATAGGGGGAACCCGAGGCTGACATCTTTCATCCCCAGTCTTCCCCGAGCGGTTACACCGCCATCGGCAGTCCCACCTTCAGCACCTTCAGTTGACCTCGTCATGAGTGCATTAGCACAAATGATGAGTAAACTGAATGAGGTTAGCGACCGACTCGACCGAGTCAAAGGGGCTAAATCTCAATGCTCCGATGCTTCTACAGAGCAAAGGAAGGGTAAGCGAGTTGAATTTATAGATCAATTACCTTCCCAACCTTTAGCAAACCCTAGGAATGTAGGGCAAGCATCGTCGAGGCGCACCCACAATGTGAACGAAGTTCGCATTGATAGTGCATCAGATGAGGCACATGCCATATTGGGCCTACATAGCGGCAAGGTCTTAGTAGATCCTCATACGGACCACAAGCACCGCAAGGACCCGCTTGAGGAGAAGGACGACCTTCCCTCTCCCACGATTATTCCAGAGGAGACATCCCAGGATGAGGAGGCACCCGATGAGGAGAGTAGGGCACATCCCAATCCCGAGGTTTACAAACCTCCAGTTTCATATCCTCAGTTATTGAGTCGGCCTAGAGTCTCTACGAGTGATAGTGATGATACATTGTTATAGGCTTTTAGAGAGGTTACTATCACCATTCCACTAGTAGATGTGATGTAGGATAATTTCATAAATATGGTGAACATGATATGATAATGTGAAAGTACGTATGCAATGAAGAAGTGAAAGAAGTATGATATAAACTTATACTGATTTAATATATATAATAATCCTACAATCTAATGGAGGATCTATGAAGTGATATCAATGAGAAATAAGTTTATAATTTAGAGAAATATTGTAGAGAATAATTTGTAAAATGATAGGAGAGAAGAATAATGAGGATAGTGAAGATAAAATATAGAATATAGAATATAGGAAGGAGGAGAAGAGAATAATATATTGGAGAATAACAAGACTGTGACGAGCGAGAGAGATAAGAGAATGGTGAAGATAAGATATAACGAATAGGAATTAGAAGGCCGATATTATGTGGTTATTATATTCTTAAAATAATATAATTATTTAAGAAGATTCTCGGATAGAGGGAGATCGGAGATTGAGGAATACAGGTAGCGGGGTGGAAGCTAAGAGGGATAGTTAAGAAGAGAAGAAAAGAATAGTGGGAAGCGATGCGACGGAAATGGCGGTGGAAGCAGTGGAGGAAATAACAGACATTGCTGGACTTACGATATTTAGGCTTTTCGAACTATTATCACGAAGATGGAAATAAGGATGATTACCTGATTTGGCAGGAAGATGATGCTTCAAGAATTACCGGTCGATCCAACTTTTCCCGTCGCTTGAGTCTTCCTTTGAAGTGATTGAAAGAGGACAGAAATGGGGGAGAAAAGATAGGAAGATAGAACTCGGTGATGAAGATGATGCGGGAAAATGGTGGAGACACAAGGAAGAACACGAAGAACACAAACGTAAACGAAACCAAGGTAACCAAATTTTTATCAAAAAACATCATCTGTCTTCGTTTACAATCTTCTGTTTTATATAAATTAGAAGAGGCAGTTACGTGAGACGTCGCTTCGTGTAGTCTTTGTCTACGACGAGCAGTTGCGCCATCCGTGGAAAGTTTTAATTTAGACTCTAGAAGAGTCCGCGACGATAGTCCATGTGTTCATATCGTTGTGAAGCTCTCCTTCAGAATCAATTTTAATGTTGAGAGGTTCCAGATGAGGATGCTTCGAAATGATTGAAGTCAGCGGTGTCCAAAAGCTCCTGTCCTCCGCGCGTTAATATTGCTGTTGTGACGGTACGTAATGACGCAGAGTTTATAGCTGAGGATAACGACGAGAGTCATTTGTTGTACAACGGAATAAGATTCTCCCTTTATGGTCTATATTCTTGACTCTTCTCTGCTCTTTGGCAGTAGGGAGATAAGATCTCGAATACTTCGTAATCTTCAGACACCGTCAAGGCGTAATTCACGTGCGGGACAATCCTTTGTATTAAAAGTCTTCTTGACAGCCGTCTGATAACATGCATTTATAACTTAAATTCTTATCTTATTTCACTCATATTCATGCTTATTTTATGTGAATATGATGCATGTTATCATAATTTTTAGGAATTTTCTCCATTGGTTTGTCATTTCACTAAAGTCTATATTTATGCATAATTTAGGGTTAATTTTATGCTTGATTGATGATTAATCTTTTGCAAAGTTGAAATTAATAGAAGTTAATCTCTTTCTTGAATTACTTTGACTTTAGTACATGTTTTTGAAGGATAAATTTCAAGATGAAAATATGATGAAGATATTAAAGAAGATTTCTTAAGGAATGATTCAAGCAAATTTTTAATTCATCCTAGATTCTTCTTTGAAATTATATTTTAGATGGCATGATGTTAAAAAGGAAGAAATTTGTGATCCAATGGACAAAATTTGAGATTAAAAGGAGTTGTATTTTTAAAGTTATAAATTTCTGAAGTTTCTACCCTTTTTCGGATTTTTATTTGATTTATAAGTGTATTTCGTAATTAAAAAAAATCGAAAAAGGGGGTTTTTTATTCCACAGACCTCGCGGAGCTGACGTGGCATGGACGCTGACGTAGCGCGCGGGACCAGCGCGGATGCGACATGGCACTAAGGCCACGTGGCAGGGCCGCGCATGGCCCACGCGAGGCGCAGATGGCACGGACACGTGGCAGGAGACCACGCAGGTCCATGCCGACGCTCGTGAGGGGCGCCACATGGCAGGGGGGCTGGCAGTTACAGGGCACATGGGTTAGTGGGCCCTAGTAATAGGATTGGGGCGGTAATGCAATAGCGTTAAACCTCCCCCCAATTTAAACACACCACTTCTCGTCTTTTCTTCCGTGTGGGACTATGTCCCCACGAAAAATCATCTTTTGCAGGCGACGTGGCCGTATCACGAGCGGTGGATCCTATCGCGATGCGTCGATTGCGTGGACCCGAGTCCACGCAATCATCATCAGAGCACGTGCATAAATGCACACTTAACTGACAGAGATCAATGGCTCATATGCCAACACATGGAGGGATCGGGAGCGTCTGATCATAGTCGTGGCTCACTCGTCGTAGATCGTGATCGTGGTCTTCATCGCGATGCATTGACACAAGTGATGGATCAGATCGTTGATATAAATTCACGCGATCGGGGGTTGATCGCCGTGGATCATGGCCCGATCGTCACGCGATCCTGGCCCATTCATCGCGCAATTGGAGCCACGACTGTGTCGTAGTGATGGTACACGATCATGGAGCGATCGTGGCCATCAATTGGCTTCTATTCCCGGATCAAACGACCGAGGTTTTCAGGCAAAAATTCCCTTTAAAAACCGATGTACTCCTTATTTCGTCACTCTTGATTGAATTATGAAGGAATTAAGCAATTTGAAAGAAAGATCTTGAGTTCTTCGTGATCCCCCCTCATTTAGACTCGACTGCGAAGTAATTGGAGCGGGATTGATCATGAATCGTCACCAGATTTCATCAAAAATTCCCCTTGAATTCTGAACGTCTGCGAGGAAGAAATCAAGCAAAATCCGCTTCAATCTGCGTGAATTTAAGCCCCATTCTTGTGGCAATCAATTTAGTAGTGAGATTTGATCGATTATCAGGTGGTAACTTGAGTTTTTATTAGGGTTAGATCTTTAATTTTGCATTTTAATTCTTAGTGTTCTTCAATTTTGCCCAATTTTAGTCCAAAATTTTGTTGATCTTGAAAATAGGATATCTCTCTGATTATAATTCGAACTTGATTTTGGTTTCATTGGATTCCTTATTTCGTCAGCTGTCCATGGATTAAAAATTCGTTGAATTCCGAGTTCATTTGACCCCTCAATTTGATATTTGACCGAGCACTGTTCATTTTGAATCAGAATTTGAACGTTGACTTTCGGGGTCAATTACTTTCAAAATTTAAATTGGAATTCGATCATTTTGGTCTCTTTAGAATCCTCTGGTTCTCAGATTTCTATTGATATATAAATTACAAGATTTGGATACCATTTGACCAGTCAATTAGTAGATTTTCTCTGAAGTGTTCATTTCGGGAATTTTCTAATATTTGATTTTCAATAATTCATAGTAAATCCATTTCTTATCGAAAAATCACGAATTCTATATTAATAAATTCCATTTTCTCTCTAGTTTTGAAATATATAATTTTCGTAATCTTCTGACATCGTTTAGTACTCTGATTTTACAGAACTCCGACTATTGGTCAAAGTCAACTCTTGGCAAATCCGACAAATCCGATCTTCTGACTTTTCTCTGTCAAATCCGAGATCATAAATCTTTAAATTTCTTATTTAATATATTTATATCATTTCTATTCTTAAAATCTTATTTTTACTTCTTTAAAACCTCTTTTAAACCTAAATTTGACCAAGTCAACTCTATAATTAAAGTCAACCTTGTTCTCTGTGGATCGACCCGATACTTACACTTTACTTGATTTTATATCTTTATCTTTGTGAGGTCTTTTATAAATTTTGTTTGACCGACATTTGTGTGTTTTAACGACCGCAGAAAATGCTTCGTCACCGTTGAGATCGCTTCTTTTTTAGATCTTCGTTGCTTCCGTGCGGAAGTTGGTTCGGTCCCTGTTACTTTCGCGGGTCTCCAGAAAAATCGAAGAGAACACGGGAAGTTCTCAGGTTATTTCCTCCTCACCGAAAGCTTGCTTTTGGTTTTTTAGTTCTTCAGTTGTTGTTGAGTCATTGGGCGATCTAGAAATTCGTTCGTATATTCGACAATCGGCAAATAGCAGTCAGGCTAATCTTTTATAATCTTCAAAAACTGTAGAGGATCTCCTTGTTCTTGTTATGACTTTATCATAAAGAAGGGGAGAGGCGATTTGGCAATTACATTTGTGAGGGAATGCATTGACGTGGATGAGTTCTTGCCTTTCAAGGCTTTTATTCTTTGTGGAGGGAGAGACGTTGACTTCTCATTAGTTCTGGATACCCATGATACTCAGGACGCTTCGCAGATGGCTTCATTGTCTTCCTTGCTCTTAAGATTGTAAGGAAGTCATGCTTCAAATCCTTCGTTTCTTCTTCAATCGTGGAGAGGTTTCTTAAGGAGAATAGTTGGGGTAATTCTCTTCATTGTTGGGATAATCCCAACAGTTTCTTTTCATCTACGAGGCTTTTCTTAGTCTTTTGTGAGGATCGTGGTAGATAGGAGAATAATCTTCATGACCGAACAGTAACTTTCCTCTTGAGATAGAATTCAAGGGTAATATCAATTAGATCTCTCCTATAATTCTAACTATGGATGGTTTTCAAGGAAAGTAAGAATTTAATAACAAAGATGTTTCTATGGATGTTTCTTGAGACCAATAATTATAACTATACAAGGTACCTATGATATGGTGGATATGGTTTGGAAATTCAGGAACCTATATCAAGGTAGAAGGTGGTTGACTTGGTCTATTCAAGAATTCTAATTTATCTAAGGATAAGGCTAATTTCTTTTGACCAAGTCAATCTTTGGATCAGCGTAAAATAGAAGGAGGGAAGATAATTTCCTTAAGATCTACACTCTCTTTAATTATTTAGAGAGGTCTTCTTCATCCATTTAATGAATGGATAATTTTTCAAACTCATGAGTAAGGAGGAATATAGGTTCACTTGGAACCCTTATGTTCATGTTTTGAAAATATTCTCCATCAAGATGCCATCCAGCATATTCCATCCTATGCGAAGTTCTTAAAAGGACTTTGCACCCCTATGGAAAGCCAAAACGTATCCATATGAGTGAGACCATTAGTTCTATCATACTGAGTACGCTTGCTCGTAAGCGACGTGATCCGGGAGCTCCCATGATTAGTTGTGAGATAGGGGGTAAGACTTTCACTCGATCTCTCCTCGACACGGGTCTAGTGTCAATATTCTCCCGAAGGGAGTGTATGACATTTTCCCACTTGGCGAGTTGCAGCCATTATTTATCGAGTTGAGACGACCTCACGGCGTGGTAAAGGATGTGATGATTAAGTTAGAAAACTGCTACTTTTCGGTAGACTTTATTATTGTGGATATGAAATCCACGAAGGACTTCACCGACTCTCCCATCATACTAGGGAGACCATTTTTAGCTACCACGAAAGCGATCACAGATTGGGGCAAGGGCGAAGTTATATTTCAGGTTAGAGATAGCATGATGAAGGTGAGCATCAACAAGTTGATGCGACATCCTTCACATGAGTCCGATGAGGTAGGCGCCATCAATATTAATGAGGATCCGGAGATCTCGAGTTGTGTCGAGGAGACGATGGCGGCTATTTAGGACAGGAGCTTCGAGGAGCTCGAGGATGATCCACTTCCCTACGGCCAGATGACACCCGAGCTAAAACCGCTACCTTCTACGTTGAAATATGCTTTTCTTGATCATCATTGCGCTAACCCGGTTATTATATCCTCGCAGCTAGATCAAGACCAAGAGGAGAGATTATTGGCGGTCTTGCAAGGACAGAAGGAAGTGATTGGATAGAATTTATCGGACCTTAAGGGAATTGATCCCTCTTTGTGCACTCATCGCATCTTCCTAGAGGAAGACTCTCGTCCCTCTAGAGAGCCATAAAGACGACTAAACCCTAAGGTATGGGATGCCATTAAGGATGAAATCCTTAAATGGCTTAATGCATGTATTATTTATCCCATTTCCGATAGTCTATGGGTCAGTCCGGTGCATGTTGTCCCCAAAAAAGCGGGGATCACCGTGACGACAAATGACATGGGTGAGGAAATTCAAACGCGTCTTCCAACAAAATATCTAGTGTGCATCGACTATCGGAAGCTAAATGCGGCAACGAAAAAGGACCATTTCCCCTTGCCATTTATTGACCAAATTCTTGAAAAACTTTCAAGTCTAGGATTTTATTGCTTCCTAGACGGCTACTCCGGGTATAATCAGTTAGCGATACACCCGGATGATCAGGAGAAGACAACGTTTACATGTCCATTTGGCACATATGCATTTCAGCGCATGCCATTTGGACTATGTAACACTCCTGCCACTTTTCAGAGGTGCATGATGGCCATCTTCTCCGATTTTATAGAAGATAGCATGAAGGTCTTCATGGATGACTTTTCAGTTTTCAGGCCAAGTTTCGATGTGTGCTTAGAGCACTTAACACAAATCCTTGATGTTTGCATTAAGAAACGCCTAGTCCTTAGTTGGGAGAAGTCCCACTTCATGGTAAGAGAAGGTATAGTGCTTGGGCATTTAGTCTCAAGCAAAGGATTGGAAGTGGACAAGGCCAAGGTTGAGGTAATCCAAGATCTTGCACTCCCTAAGTCGATAGGGCATGTCGGCTTTTATCGTCACTTTATTCAAGATTTTGCTAAAGTTTCAAAACCACTGACTTCACTTTTATGCAAGGAAAAAGATTTTATCATTGAGGAAGAAGGGAAGCACGCCTTTATGCAGCTGAAGCGATCATTAGTGGAAGCACCTATCTTACAAAGTCCTAATTGGGACTTACCTTTTGAGATTATGTGTGACGCTTCTGATTTTGCACTGGGCGCGGTTTTGGGCAACGGATCGACAAGAAGCTGACTGCCATATGTTACGCAAGCAAGACGTTAGCCGACGCTCAACTGAACTACACTACTACGGAAAAGGATTTTTTAGCGGTCGTCTTTGCTTTGGAGAAGTTTAGGCCGTACGTCTTGGGCAGCAAGATTATTGTGCATATAGATCATGCTGCATTGAAGTACTTGCTGTCCAAGAAAGAGGCTAAACTGCAACTGAATCGATGGGTTCTCCTTCTTCAAGAATTTGATTCGGAGATCAAACATAAGAAGGGAAGTGAGAACTCAGTGGCTGATCATCTTTCTCGACTTCATACCACATCCTCAGGTGAGATTTATGACACATTCTCCGATGAGCAGCTCCTCGCCATTGCGACTAAGGTACCTTGGTTTGCGCATATTGTTAATTACTTAGTTACAAAATCTGTGCCCGAGTATTAGAACACGCATCAAAAGAAAAAAAATTTCCTATGATATTCGATATTATTTTTGGGAAGAACCCCAATTGTTCCATGTAGGGGTTGATCAGATTATTCGGCGCTGCATTCCGGAGGAGGAACAAGAGCATATTCTATCAATGTGTCACTCATCTTTATGTGGAGGACATTTTGCGTCGAGAAAGACTGGAGCGAAGGTGCTACAAAGTGGCTTCTATTGGCCAACTCTATTCAAGGATGCGATCAAGTACTGCAAGGAATGTCTAAAGTGCCAATTCACATTGAACAGCTGAAAGCGAGATGAAATGTCCTTGCAAACCATTCTTGAGGTAGAAATTTTTTATCTTTGGGGAATTGACTTTATGGGACCATTTCCACTATCGGAGGGAAAAGAGTAAATTCTTGTAGCGGTGGACTATGTGTCCAAATGGGTCGAGGCGATACCGATGAGGAGAAACGATCATCGAGTAGTTAATAAGTTTATTGTTAACAATATCTTTTCTCGATTCGGTTGTCCTAGAGCTATTATTAGTGATGGTGGATCTCATTTTACTAACTCTTATTTCATGAGTTTACTTAAGAAATATGGAGTTCACCATCGCGTCACGACCCCGTATCACCCCCAAGCGAATGGCCAAGTAGAATTCAGCAATAGAGAAGTCAAGAACATCTTGAAGAATATCATTCACACGGATGGAAGAGATTGGGCAGCGAAGCTACCCAATGCTCTATGGGCTTACCGCACCGCATTCAAGACACCCATCGGAATGTCTCCTTTTAGGCTCATTAATGGCAAACCTTGCCATCTCCCTATCGAGTTAGAGCATAGAGAATATTGGGCCATTAAAAAGCTCAATCTATCTCTTGATCAAGCTGGAAAAGAAAGACTTCTACAACTTCAAGAGCTCCAAGAATTACGGAATGAGTCGTATCAAAATGTGAAGATTTATCAGGCCAAGAATAAAGCCTTTCATAACAAGCGCATTAATAGGAAAACTTTTCATGTTCATGGCAAGGTATGGATTTATAATTCTCGTCTTAAACTCTATCCAGGGAAGTTGCGCTCTAGGTGGGATAGTCCATATGAGATCCTTGAAGTGTTTGACAATGGATTGGTCTTGATTTTAGATCCCAAGACCAAAAATTCCTTCAAGGTAAATGGACATAGGTTAAAACCATATATTGGTAAAGAAGGACCCCACCTCCTCATAGTGAAGAGCTGCAACCTCTTGAGATATCAGTCACTAATTATTCGCTAGAGTGAGTTGCGTCTAGCTAAAGACGAATAACTGAGCGCTTGTTGGGAGGCAACCCATCCTTACCTTTACTTTTGCATTTATTTTCTACTTTTGTTCTTATTTTTTGCATTTATTTTCTACTTTTGTTCTTATTTTTTGCATTTATTTTTACTTTTATATATGATGTTTGCTTTGATGTTTTCTGTTGCTTTTCTATAAGTTCATTAGGTGTTAAGGAGAAGAGAACATCAAAAAAGAAAATTCATCCCAAACCAACTCCACAAATGAAGAAAAGAATGCAACCAATGCAAATTCCTGCTAAGTTTTTCTTTTATTCCCTTTATCTCTTTTTCTTTTTTATTAGTGTTGCATGCCATGCATAATGATTGTCATCACTTTTCCATGAGCATGCTGATTTTTATTGAGGACAATAAAAGAAATGAGCATGGGGGGGAGTTTTCTAAGATTTTTTAAAAATTTTGCATTCCTTCATTTGATATTCGATGCATAATCTGATTTTTAAACATGTGAACAACAACTTGATCTTTCCAAAACTACATGAAATAGTAAAGCATAGAGTACATTAACATCTCCACTTGTTTAGAAAGTCGTGGGAAGAGCAACCTTAAGTGTTATGTTGAGGAGATGGTAGAGTCGATGGAATTATGGATCTAAGTATTCGTTTGGGGAACCATAAAATTCAAACTAAGGATTTACTCAAGCTCATAGTATGATTTTTCAAAACTTTCTATACTTCTCATCTACTCATTCTTCTTTCTAAATCTTGAGTGAATGACTCCTTGCATGCACATCCTTCCGCTTTCCATAGCAAGTTGTGGCTAGTATCATCCTTTATTGGCACTACTATTATTGACATAGTGAAGCTCCTTGATCCATAGAGATACCAAAACCTCTTCGGGGGAATAAGCTGCATGTCTACTAAGGATGACACATGGGTAGGATGAGCACCATGAAATGAGTAATGTTATTTTCAATAAGTTGCATAAAAAGCCTTATAAATTTCAAATTCTGAATCATCTAATCTCTTTCTTCAAAAAGGCTTGCAGCAAGTATAATTAGGATGAATAAATTAAACAAAGTAGAATTAGAAAGAAAAAAAAGTAGAATTAGGATGAAAGAAAGAAAAAACGAATAAAAAGAAGTAGAATTAGAATGGTAAGCTGCCTCCCATCTGTTTTAGCCGACTCTATTTTATAGCCATTATGTATGAAAATGATGATGCTTGTTTCTACTTCTTGTGCCCTTATCATTCATGTCCATAGTGCAAGGAGGAATTGACAATTGGTTTGGTATGATGAATTTTTTTAGTTATTTATATTTCTATTAGTATTTAGAGCAAGAGGATTCTTAGTTCATTTGGTGGATTAAAGTGTTTGCCGGAGGAATGTCGTGACCCTAAGTTTCTAGTACATTACTTTCTTCTTGGCATCGTTTAAGGTAGAACATTCATTTCAGATTCTATCAATGCTTAACCCTTGGATTTCTAACGCTTGTTAGTCCTTTTACATATTCTTTATCTTTCCATTGCTAAGGGACTATCAATGATTTAAGTTGGGGGTGTGATAGCATGCATTTATAACTTAAATTCTTATCTTATTTAACTACTATTCATGCTTATTTTATGTAATTATAATGCATGTTATCTTAATTTTTATGAATTTTCTCTACTTATATGCTATTCTACTAAACTTCATATTTATGCACAATTTAGGGTTAATTATGTGCTCTCTTGAAGATTAATCTTTTTGCAAGGTTAAATTAAGAGGAATCAAGTATTTCCCCTGTTTACTTTGACTTTAGGAGATGATTAAAATAATTAATTCGAAGGAAAGAATGATTTGATGATTAAAAGAAGGAATTCTTAATGAATGAATTGATATTATTTTCAATCCATCTCATTTTCTTGTTTTAATTATATTTTAGAAGGCATGATATTCAAAAGGAAGAAATTTGTGATCCAATGGAGAAAAATTGAAATTAAAAGGAGTTGTATTTTCAAAGTTATTTAATTTTGAAGTTTTTATTATTTTTTTGATTTTTATTTAATTTTTACTGATTTTATATTTTATTATTTCTTAATTTAAATCGTAAAAAAGGGGTGTTACTTACCGCAGGACCGGGGGGCTGAAGTTGCAAGTAGAGCTGACATGGCGCACAGGACCCGCGCGAATGCGACGCGGCACACAAGGCCACATGGCGCACAGGACCCGCGCAAATGCGATGTGGCACACAAGGCCACATGGCAGAGCCGCGGGTGGCCCACGTGAGGCGCAGGTGATGCGTGGGTGGCGCGGACACGTGGAAGGAGTCCACGCGAGTCCACATGGACACCCGGGTGGTGCCACGTGGCAGGAGGGCTGGCAGGTGAATGACCAATGGGTTAGTGGGCCCTAGTTAGAGTATTTGGGCGGTAACGCAAATGCGTTACCACACTCCACCTTTTATACACGCCTTTTTCTCCCTTTTCCTCCATGTGGGAATATGTCCTGTTTAACATTTCATGTGCAGGCGACGTGGCGGCATCGTGAACGTCGGATGCGATCGCGTGGACCCGAGTCCACGTGATCTTCTTAAAGATACGTGCGTAAAAAGCGATTTATGTGACGCGATCAACAGGTGACACGTGGCTTCGCGAGGAGGCGTCGATCTTCATCGGATGGCTTTGATTAAATCGCGATCAACGCCGTTGAAGGCGATACGTGGACTCATCTCAACGTGGCGATGGAGATCGAACGACGGAAATCTGATGCTGCGAGATCGAGGATCATGAGAACGTGGATCATGGAGATCATGAAAACGAAAGGATGATGCTAGATCGTGGTCCACAATTGTCGTGCGATCATGATCCACAATCATCGTGATGATGGTGGCCATCAATCAGCCCCTCTCACCGGATCAAATGGTTCGAGTTTTTCGGGCGAAATCCCCTTTAAAAACCGATGAACTCTCTCCTTATTTCTTAACTCTTGATTGAATCGTGAAGGAGTTAAGCTATTTTTGAGCAAGATATTGACTTCTTCATAATCCCCCCATGTTTAGACTCAATTGCGATCCAATTGGAGCGGGATTGATCACGAAATTCTGTCAGATTTCATCGAATTTTCCCCTTGAACGCCAAACGTTCGTGAGGAGTAAACCATGCAAATTTGCTTCAATCTGCGTGAATTGAATCCCCATCTTTAGAGAAATTAGGTTAGAAGAGAGATTCGATCGAATATCTGACGGTAATTTGAGTTTTGATTTGTTTTAGATCGTTAATTTAGTGTTTTAAGTATTCGTGTTCTTCAATTTTACCCAATTTCAGTCAAATTTTTTGTGGATTTTGAAAATAGGATATCTCTTTGATTATAATTTCGAATCACCTGATTCTAGTTTCATTGGATTCCTTATTTCATCAGCTTTTTGTGGATATCAAATTCTTCAAATTCGGAGATCATTTGTCCCCTCAATTTAACGTTTGACCAAGCACTATTCATTTTCAATCCGACTTTGGGCATTGACTTGCGGGATCAATTACTTTCAAAATATAAATTTGAATTTAATAATTTTGGTCTCTTTAGAATCCTCTCGCTCTTAGCTTTCCATTGATATATAAATTGCAAGATTTGGATATCATTTGGTAAGTCAATTTGAAGATTTTATCTGAAGTGTTTATTTGAGGATTTTTCTGATCTTTGATTTTCAATAATTTATAGTAAATCTATTTCTTATCGAAAAATCATGAATTTCATATCAATAAATTTCATTTTCTCTATAGATTCTGAATATATAATTTTCCTAATATTCTGATATCTTTTGATTCTCTAATTTTACAAGAAGTCAACTATTGGTCAAAGTCAATGCTTTGACTTTGACTTTGACTTTTGACTTTTCTCTGTCAAATCAGAAGACTTAAATCTTCAAATTCGCTATCTAGTATATTTATAGAATTTCTATTCATAAAATATCATTTTCACTTCTTTAAAACCTTAATTAAACCGAAGTTTGACCAAGTCAACTGTGCAATAAAAGTCAGCCTTGTTCTCTGTGGATCGACCCGATACTTACACTTGACTTAATTTTATATCTTTTTCATTGTGAGTTCGGTATTATAAATTTTTTTTGACCAACATTGGTGTGTTTTAACGACCGCATAAAACGCTACGTCAGAGATTCCTTGCAAAATATATCAACATCATTTGTTAACGGGGAACAAACAATGAGTGAAGTTTAATAGCTGCAGAATTATCATCACAACTATGTCTTATAAATCTCAGAAAAGCGATTAAATTGAGTAATTAGTTAAAATTATTATTATTTTAAAAAAAATTATCACTAAATTTGAAAAGAAATAGCATACTGACTAGTTGAAATCATCTCACAAGATTTAAACCATTGAGGGCCCTACTCAATTTATTTCAAAGTAGAACACCAGATCTGTAAGACAAAAAAGTAATTTTGTGATCATCATGAAATTTTTCACTAGACCTTCAAAAATAACAAGGACTATATACTAAAAAGATAATAACTATAAAGGAAGAGGAATAATATAATTTTTTGTGTCTCAAACCTAAAGACACTTAGAGATGCTATTATTCTTCCTTTTTTTAGTGGGAGGAGGCATAAAAAGTGTTCCTCTTCAAAATGACCTACATCCCAAGTGATTGACTCATTAAGTGACATGTGTTTGCAAGTAGAAAATTTGTGATGGCAAGTACATAACTATGAAAAGGCGACTGAGGAAAGTGCTCATGAATTCCAACTTTCTGTTTCTTGGAGGCAGTAATTATAATCATTCCATTAACTAACTCATTATGATTATTATAATAAAATATTGATCCCTTCCATGTTTCTCTTCTAAAAAATTAGAACGAGAATACCATCACATTTCCTCAATGTTCGTTATTTTTCATTTTTATGTCGTGTCATATTGTTCACTTTGATATCACTTTATGTGTTGACCCCATGACATTCGAATGTAACAATTTTTTGTATTCTAGTAGCTATTCCAAAAAGGCTTGTACTAAACTTTGACTAGTATTTGGCAAGTCAATGTGACAAATGAAGTGATTTTTGATGCTTTTCCACATTACATTCAAAAGTTTCCAATATGGGTCAATCCAAACATCACCCAAACATCAAGCAACATTCATCTTCACAACATAGATCAATATTAATTTAACTTATCCCCCTTGGAGAAGGAAAAAAATTAAGGGCAAATAAGATATACCTTTGCATCATTTCAATGATGGATATTATGTGGCCTACAAGCCAAATTGCACTTCCATGTATTTTACATATATTCATTGAAATGAAAGCTATTCATTGTCACTCTTGACTGATGTTTACAATGAAGTCCATGAGCATATGCGACGAGTCAATGAATTATGATGAGATCATACTACAATAATCACTAGTCTTCAAGAATATGTTCTAAACATTTGTATCTCATGAATATTTGAGAATGATGTCAAGTTTTTTTGGAAAGAATATCATTATCTAATCCAACTAATGTGATGAGTATGGTTGATCTTGTGACTATCAGTTTAGAGACACCAAGGATAGATAATAAGTGCTCTTTGGAAAAAGAGTTGACTAAATTGATCTATATAAATCCTTGGGTAGAACTGTACTTAATTTCAATTTGGTTGATTTGTGCCACAGTTGTGTACATGGCCCTTTGAATTGAAACACCAAAGACGTCTTAGGGACAGATGACTGTATTTTGATTTCGACTTACAAGTCCATAATTATGACTTAAAAATCCGTAATTATGACATCTCTAAAACATCATGTATCGAATAAGGTAGGAAATCGTCAAAGATGATTGGGTGGTCAAGATAGGATCATCTGCCCATAGTGTTTCATGAGATAGCCTCAAAGAATGAGATGCAATGAAATCCTTGGTCAAGGTTGTGAAAATATCAAAGGAGTTTTTGATAATTTCCTCCACGCATTAGTACTAACTTGAGTGATTGATTAGGGTTTGACAATTAATGCTAGGAGTGAGCCAAAAAAGTTAGGAGAGAGAAATTTCCAATTTTTATAGGGGTCTCGTAAGATCTGGTGTTCAGAAGGGTAAGAGAAATATGAATTTTTTGTCAATTCTTTAATCAAAGGTCATGGATGGATAAAGAATGAAAAGACATACTTACACATGAAATATTAGTTGAAAACTCCTATATTGTGAGATATTATGATTTCAGTTAGGAGTATTATCAATTGTTTGATCAAGAACAAACGAATAAGAGTGCACCGCGTGAAATGCTTTCATTCAACCAAAATTTGAATGCAAATGTGGGCCATTCAATATAGATGATCGCAATAGGGTGAATCTTAAGCACACCACCTATCACTATGATTTTAGAGAGAAAAGAGGAAAGAATATGGCTTGTTTGATCAAGATTTGTGGCCCTACCGCATGACACGTTTTGAAACTTGATTGATCGTAAAAATGCAACACCCTCTTCTTAAAAAAGAATTTTGAGTGGGATCCTTGGTCCATTAATCATGTAGCTTCGATTGGCTGGGCCAATTGGAATACCTAGATGTTGCCACATGCCTCAATGAGCCTGCACATTTTTAGTCCCACATGTGACAAATCCTTAACCTTGTTTAGTGTAAAAAATCTAATTCCTTAAATCAACAAGCATTTTATGCATGGAATATCTCTCTCCTTGACTCTTGTGCCTGCATGGTGCCACATGGACATACCACGTGGGTCACATGGGTCCCTTGCATAGGGCATGTAGCAAGCACCCCATTGCACACGCATCTACCACTCTACTCCTTGTTGTGGTCTGATTGACCATGACAATTAGCCCTTTAAACCATTTTTTAATGCAAAAGAACTTCAAAAAAATAAGCAAAAATCCACAAACTACCCCAAAAAGTTCAAAATAATCCCTAGCTTGAAATTTTGATTTCTCCCAAAATATGACTCTTTGTTCATCAAATTTTCTTTTGGATCCATAACTAAATTCTCCATTTCCCATAGATAGATTCCAAAAATAAATAAAATAATTAAAGGGTTCATTTTAAAAAGTTATGTTAGGTTCAACTTTAAAAATAAAGAGGTTGACTCAAACTTGACTTCCATATTAATAGTGGATCATCCCAAACAATAAAGGATGATCCATTTATCATATGCAAATCTGATTGAATGCTTCCTTCATAATAATAGGATTGACTTAGCATTAAAAGTTGGTGGAGAGTTATTTCTTCCTGTCTCTTGTCGTTATTTGTGCCCATGCTTTCCTACTCTTATTCATATATCTCATTGAATATATCAGGATTACACCACTTAATTTTGAAGAAATTAAATGAAGTTAAATGCTACATGATAGGATGTCTTCATGTTTATATTTAAATAGCGCTAATTGATGCACATTGAGTATATTAGCGGAATGACATGATAAATACAAAAATATCATTAAAAATGATAACATGCATCCTATTAGAAAGAATTATGCATTAAATCTGCTTATAATGATAGAAATGAATGTATCAATGAAAATTTATCATATACCTATGTCCTCGCATTCATATATCTCATTGAATATATCAGGATTATACCACTTAACTTTGAAGAAGTTAAATGCTACATGATAGGATGTCTTCATGTTTATATTTAAATAGCGCTAATTGATGCACATTGAGTATATTAGCGGAATGACATGATAAATACAAAAATATCATTAAAAATGATAACATGCATCCTATGAGAGAGAATTATGCATTAAATCTGCTTATAATGATAGAAATGAATGTATCAATGAAAATTTATCATATACCTATGTCCTCGCATTCATATATCTCATTGAATATATCAGGATTACACCACTTAACTTTGAAGAAGTTAAATGAAGTTAAATGCTACATGATAGGATGTCTTCATGTTTATATTTAAATAGCGCTAATTGATGCATATTGAGTATATTAGTGGAATGACATGATAAATACAAAAAATATCATTAAAAATGATAACATGCATCCTATGAGAAAGAATTATGCATTAAATCTGCTTATAATGATAGAAATGAATGTATCAATGAAAATTTATCAATATGGAAACAGTAAAAAAAACATGAAAGTCTGTGGCCATTTGTTGACTTGGCATGGCTTAACCTCTTGAGTCTTTGAATCAAGAGTTTTAAACCATCGACAAAAAATAAAGCATACCAAAACTCTAAAAATTGTGGG
>CM044106.1:12489492-12518124 GCA_024174645.1 Lemna minuta
AAATATGCATGTTATTTAAAAATGCCTTAGTGCGAAGACTGTCCTATTTAACTCGATACTAGATTCCATGAAGCGAGATACAACTGAGTATTTCACATATGAGAAAAATTGTAATGCTATTTGGGACAAGGTCAATACAAATTTTTCTTAAAGGAAGATAATGCAACATTTATGAGCTCCTTGCTGCCACTAGTAAAACTAATCAAGGGCAAAAAAGTGCACAAAAATATGTAACTGATTTGGTCAAATTAGGAAGAGAACTTTATCTTTATAGACCTACACCTCATTCTCTTGACATCGAATATATACCCAAATATGGAGTAGTTTTCTTCCTAATTGGTTTAAATTTTGTATTTAAAGTTTATAGGACTGAGTAAAAAACCAGATTTGGAAACTAATTTAAGTATTATTGAAGAGAATGAAAACAAAATGATAAACTTTATGAGAAAATCTGAACAATAGCTGTTCGTTCATTTTTCAAAACAAAGACCAGATTACTCAATCTATTAATTTCTCTAATACAAAAAGAAAAAATGAATAAAAATTTTGGTGTCATTCTTACAAAAAAATGCTAATACTAAAGATAGATTTTGGAGATTAAATAGAAGGCCATATAATATTGGAGAGGAGCATCCAATTACAGCTCAATATGATCATTGTCCTTTTCTTGAATTAAAACCAATAAATTCCAATTCAACATAAGTTTTTCAATGCTCCTGCAAAGCAATAAAAATTCTACCAATGGAGCTAATTCAAACGATAGATCAAGAATTGTTGCAACCTCAGGGAATTCTTTGGAACTCAAGATTGTTAGATTTACTTTTGTATTTCTAAGTTTGCTTTTATAAATCTACTGGGACGTCTTGAATTCTAGGTTGTGCTACTGATCACATGACCCCTATTTCATCTGATTGTAATACTTATATGCCATGAAATTCCATAGGCCTGATAGTACACCACTAATAGTTGCACGAATAGGAAAAAAATATCCTCATTTCCTATTTTGGATAATTTTTTACACAATTCATAGTTATATCAACTTTATTTCAGTTATAAATTATCTAAGATGATCAAAGTATCAGACATTTTCTATGATGATGATTCTTTTTTATAAATAATGCGTCACAACACAAGGCTAGACCTGCTAAAATCTTCAAAGGACTCTACTATGGGATAGTCAGGGAGGACACTGCAGCAATGAGCTCATCTTAAATCATAGATGACAAGCAAATAAGGCTATCGCATAATCGATTGGGATATACATCTCTTCTTGCATTGAAATTCTTGTTTCCTTATCAAATAAAAATTGATTCAAACATTTTGGTGTGTAACATTTGTGAGTTTTCAAAACACAGGAGTTTTCAAAGCACAAAGGAGTTTGCAAAACACATTTGTAATATTCACCTTCATCCACAATTTCCTCAAAACCTTTTTAGCTAATTCATTGTGATGTGTGGGGGTCCCCATGTGAAATTAGTCTAAACAACCAGACTTGGCTTCTTATAACATTGGGATGGCTTCATCGGATTTAGTTGGTTCTATGTATAATGTTGCAAGTTCAAAGTGACAAATTCTATTCAACATTTCTACCATTGGAACTCACAACAGATACAGCTAAGAACTTTTGAAATAATGATCTTTACAATTTTTCTCCTCCAAGGAAATTATGCAAGAAATGTCTTGAGTTTTACCCCGATAAAAAGTGGATTTGATGTCATAAAAATAGTTCTTATCGTGGAGAAATCTAGGGAATTAATACTTCAAAGTAATTTCCCAGGAATCTTAGGGGGAAGGTTGTTTTCACAAGAATTAAATTATTAAATAGACCACCTTTCCAACACCCTTTTTCATGTCAATGCAAACATAGAATAAGGAAATAAAAAGAGTGAAATCAGGGAAAGTGAGACAGGAAGGATAGCTATAAGACTATATCTCGTAGTGGATTATTTTACATACTCCTGCCACTTACTCACTCAAATGGAAAGTGTATCAAAAACTATTGTGGAGTATATTCAAAGAAACAAAAGGGAGGCTCTAAAAATGAACATAGGAAAAAAAATCAATGAATGGAGAACTTGCAGTCCTATAAATGAATTAGATATGGCTAACATCTAGTCTACTCTAAAATAGTTAGGTTATGAGTGTAGATGAATCTACGCTTAAACATATGAAAAAATGGAGAGGTGGAAAGATATCAGCCCAAATTGAAGGTCAAAGGGTATACTCCAAATTCTAGAGAAGATTAGTTTTCTACTTTCACACTAGTAGCTAAGATGAATACTATTAAAATTATTATTTCTTTATATGCTTTTAAAGTATGGAGTTTGAATCAGTATGGTGACAAAAAGGCCTTTTTGCATGAACTATTGAATGAAGAATTATATGTGGACTTACCCCCCAGATATGAATATAAATCAATCTAATTTATGTATTTAGACCATCAAAAATAATATATATGGCTGAAAATAATCTCCAAGAGCTTGGCTTACTAAATTTCATCAATCCATGATAAATTGGGTACTAGTAAAGTCACAAAGGTGATACCATGTTCTTTAACTGTTTAAATCATGGAGAAATTATTATTTTAATTGTCTATATACATGATATAATATGTTACTAGTGATGATGAAGATGACATTTAGAAATTACATGAACCATTAGCATATGAGTTTGAAATTAAAAAACTTGGACTTTTATTGGCCACAAGATAAATACATTCTACATTTTTTAAACGAAACTGGACTTATTAATCATAAGAAAATTTCTACTTCTAACCATATACTGTCCAAAAATAAGAATGTACAACCAATATATAAGAGATCAACACAAGGCTTGATCATTAAAATAATTTATTTATCACATTCTCAAGTAGACTTAACTTTTTTGTGTTAGTGTTTCAAGTCACTTTATGCATGGACCAAATATTCATCATTTACATGCTGCTCATAGAGTGCACCTCATCAACTAATAACAAGCTATTTTTAAGCGCAACGGATTTCAAGAGTTGAGTATAAATTTTTTGAGAGAGAGAGAGAGATTCATTTTCATAATTTTAATTCGTACAAAATTCTAGAAAAATCTAGAATAATTTTAATTCATTTTGTATATAAAATAAAATATATTATTGGTTAAATCTAATGTCATTAAATGCTCATAAAATGCTACTAATTTATGAAAAATCAAGAATCTCCTTTAAAACATAGAAATTATCAATTTCATCATTTTAAATCATGATAACATGCATTTATGATTATGTTTTTACGAAGAAATGCATAAAAATGCATGATATTAATGCATCAAATTGCATGTTATCATAGATCACAAGAGTAATAATCGCCATGAGTCAAAGGACAAATGGATCCCAATTTTAGGGGATGTGGCATCATTTGGTCTCTTTATTTTTCATTCACTAGCTATGACTTAATTACAATTATTGGAAGGTTGAGAGGCAAAGTGGAACAGTTCGGGCACTACATCTCCTTAAACAAGATGATACAATGATTAAGCCTAGTTCACCATACAACTACATTCTCTCTTTTGATGAAAAATGTATTCCTAGAGAAATCCAAATTGTGTGAACCTTTTGACAACTTTTTCCTTGGATCTATTGTTTAATTTGTGTTCTTATCTACCAATCAACAGTTATCAAGATCTTGACTAGAAATTTTAGAGAATTCATTGCTTGAACTTCAAATTTCCTCTTTGGAATCTCATAATGAAAAGCCCTTGATACAAAACATTAATTGGAAAAATTTTAATCTTGTTTTGGGGGTTAGTTGACTCATATTTATCAAATATTTTTCAGCAATAGTTTTGAATTATAGTATTAGATTTAAAGAATTTAATTGATAGCATCACTTTCTCTCTCCTTTCATGTGGTTTTTCTCTCTTTAACTTCTTTTATTTCATTTTTCCTTTCATTTAGCTCCAATTTTCATTATCTTGGATTCATTGGGAATTTTTTTATTTATCATCCTTATCACACTTTCCCACCTCAATTCTCTCCCTTTTTTTTTCCAATTTAGCTTCAAGTTAGAGATAGGGTATGTCACCTTCTAGTTAGATATTGAGCATAAAACATTTTGTGCAAGTAAAAAGCATTTTGGACTAAGTCGCCTTCTAATGAAATGTAACTTGGAAGAATATTTTATAGAAGATGAATGAGATTTGTAAATTGAGGAATGAGGCGTGAAAACAAGATGATATATAACGCCAAGATGAATAACTTCTGCAAAAAATATTGAAGGCATACAATTTTTAGGTGAATCAAAAGGTTGGGCATTATATTTTTTTCTGCAAAAATTTCTAAGGCAATCTCAAGTCAATATAGGAAAAGGCTATTGGCTATTATGGTGAATATTATGTATATTGTGGTGGCTATTATGGTGAATATTATGTGTAAAGACATGTACACAAATCAACATGAATGGCCAAAGACTGAAACCTTATGTATATGTATCTCCACCTCATCTTCCCAAATTTATCTTATTCTAGGATGTACATCAACCACCCCTTGGACATCCATCAACTTCATAAGAAGCCCTTGGTTTTACTATCTATGTCATTTTTTAGTTAATGTTAAGCAATTGCTTTTAGTCAATTTCATTCACTTGTCATCATATTTTCCTTGTTTTCTTTCAGCTTTCACTCTATAACCAAATGATGACTTTTTTGCTTCATCCCAATGCTCAATGGTCCAAAAAATTATATGCCAAGGGTGCCACATTATTAAATAAAAAATTTAACCCTCTATTTGCAATTCATACGCTATAATTTTTGAGTTTTCATATTCTTGTTTTGAATAAAATGCTTATAATAGCAAGGGATGGATCATTTCATCGTAAAAACTTTGTAGCCTTTGGTTAAAATATTTGTTCCATGAATTCAAGCGATGCTTATGAATTTTCCTCCGCAAGTTTTTGTTGGGATCTTAGGCTCTATAGTCCTAAAATTGATAAAAATATCAAACACAATGAAAGTTATTGAATCAATTGTTCAAAACATTGAAGTACCTTGACAAGATGATCCTATCATGGTACCTAGGACCTAGTTCTATGCCCTACTAATGCCAACATTGTGACGTGCTAGTGGATTTTCACCCCTAAAGTATTATATTGATGGCATCATAGAAGGTCACAAGGCTCTGTTAGTAGTAAAAGGGTTCACTCATGCTCATGTCATTGACTACAACATAACGTTCTCTTCAACTATTCACATGAGCTCTTTTAGGGTTATTTTAACTCTAACCATCAATCTATACTAGTCTCTCTTGGATATTATATGGCCTATAAGCCAATCACACTTCCATATGTATCATTTATGTTAATTAAAAGGAAATTTATTTATTCTCATTCTTGTGTGATATTTGTAATGAAGTCCATGGGCATATGTAATGACTAAGTGAATTATGATGAGATCATAATATAGTAATCACTAACCTTTAAACATGTGTTCTATACATTCCTGTTCATGGGATATTTGAGAAGGACATTGATGTAAGTTTAGTCTAAGTTTGATACTTTACACTATTGATTTATAGTTGATTATGAAACACTATATCAGTAAATTTGATTGATTTTTTTTAGTCAAAATGATATGAGAAAGGCGTGTGTTTGTTAGCATAGGTACCAAAGCCTCAAGCACTTGACCAGGGTCGACATATGAACATGGACAACAATAAGAATGGGCTCTATATCATTAATATTTCAATATGTTATTCAAATATTTGTTTATCATCATAATTGTCTCATAGACACAAGTTCTCTCATAAAGACAAGTGATATAGATGCCTATAAATATGGATATTAATGATATAAATAGATATTAAGTTTCATCCTCATAGGCTTTTAATATTATATATATTATTCTATATAGTTACATTACTATTGTTATATCACATCAATTTTGATATAATTTTATTGCTAAAACTTCTCACTTTTTTTCTATTTTACTATCACTGTCATTTTCGTTATGTAAATTTACTTCAATTTTAGTTTTTATTGAATAATATCTAATTGATATTTTTTATTTTTTTAGGTACCTTAACACTAAGAGGAAGGGAAAAGTAAAAAAACCCTACAACCCTTGGATGCCCAACTCTCTTGCTCCCCAGACAATTGCATACTTTTTGAAAGAAAAAAACAATCTCTCTATAACAACAAATTAACCTCTCCTCTCAAAGTGATCTCTCAAATCACTCTTCAGCAATTTCCAGATAGAATCTTCTATCCTAAGTGATTTCTAGCAGGATTTTTCTTTCTTCAGTGATTTCCAGCAAGAATCTTCTATCCTCAATGATTTCCTGCACGATTTTTCTCCTTCAGTGATTTCTAGCAAGACCTTTTTCTCTTGAGCAATCTCTAGCAAACTCTCTCTCTCTATCTGGCATTTCAGCCTCTCAATGACTCAACCTCCTCCAGATCTGAACACTTCCAATATTTGGATCCCCTCAATATCAAAACCGGTGTGCTGATTTTCTAATTTATGTTCTTTTTCCCAAATCAACTTTCTTTAAATTTGGTTCTAAGTTTCTAATTTTATTGCTCAATCAAATTTCTTTAAAGTTGATTTACCAAATTTGGTAAATCAACTTTTGCTCATTAATTTTCATTATTTCATGTCTACTTTACTTAATTTGTTCTCCAAATTTCAGAAATCAAAATTTTTAAATCATTTTCATATATTTTTTAATTTCAGATTTTAAGTATGGTTAATCACTCAATCAGATTTCAAATTAGGTTGATATTTTAATTAAAATTTTGAAATCTAACTTCACGAAATCATTATTAACACCCTTCTTTGATCTACTTTGAAATTTTTTTAATATAATTTTTTTGAATTCTTCTCTTAATCAATCTCAAAATTTCCCTTGGGCTGATTTCTAATTTCATATTTACATCAAAATTAAACCTAATTCTATCCCAATACAATTCTAATTCCTATCTTTGATAAAAATCAGTTTTGTAGTATTATAAATCTGATTGGTATTGGTTAACTTCAAATTTCACAAAAGACTCTATTAAGGAATCTTTTTTATTTTTGATTCGGTTTAAGATATTCTTCCTCTCATTACTTGGTCTATTAAATGTGAGTTTGAAAAAAAAAATTTCAAGCTATCAAAGGATTTTCAAGTTCACAAGTAAGGACTGTCAAGAGCAATTGCACTATAAGTTAAAGTCAAAGCCTAAAGTCAAGGGAAAAAGTCAAAGTTATAGCCAAAATTGAAAGAAACTATTTAGTGAGTTTTCTTTTATATTTGTCTCTCATATTTTCCTTATCTTAATTTCAGATTATTTGTTGTTATTTGTTTCTCATTAATTCAGTTTGAATTCATATTCACCTCCATACTTTGTGTGAGCTCATTTTAGAAATTAGGGTTAGCTAAGATCACCTACATACATTAAGTCGACTCTGGGAAAGTTGTACTTACTCGTGAGGGTAAGGGAGAGATTTTTAGGCGAATCAGTGCTAAACATGATGAGTCTAGGGAGTTAACCCAAAAATTCAACTCAAGGAGTACTTGTTCTTCACCTTTGCAAGATGATGTGAGATCGTGGGAGAGAGACCTACTTGGAGCATGTGTGGATTGATGATAAGACTCGTGTACTTCAGATAAGCAAGTTGGCACATAGGGGGAGTACAGAGTGGTGCATGGAGCTCTTAGAGTCGACCCTAGGAGAGGGAATAGTCGTGGCATACCGAAGGATGGTGATGAAGTGAGGACACTAACTGAGAGCGTGATTGGGTCAAATCAAAACTTGTGTTTGAACTTTGATCCAAGTACCTCAACTAATTAGTAATGATTGTGTATATGGTCCTTTGACTTGAGACACCAAATACATCTTATGGATGGATGACCGTGTTTTTATTATAACTTATGAATCTTTAGCTGCAGGATTTGTAAGATATCATATCCTGATTACAACATTAAGTCCTCAAAGATGATTGAGTAGTCAAGATGGAATCGTTCATCCTTAGTCTCTAAGGAGATTGAATTAAGGAATGAGATGGGATGAAATCCTTGGATAGGGTAATAGAAATATATGAGAATGAGTTATCGATGATTTCCTACACGCATCAATACTAAATTGACTGACTAATTAGGGTTTTGACAATTCACTATACCCTAATTTATTCATGAGTTTCGTGTGGACAAAGGATTATACATACATGGTAACTAATGACGTGAGGCTCTATATGAGAGTTCTTATACACACCATATCTCCTAGAGCACATGATGTAGCTTAGCACCCAACGGGCTAGCAACTCAACTTGTCGATTATGTTAAATCAATCTTTAATTAATTAATCTATATGTTGATGTATATAATTAATAAACGTTGATGAATCAGGTGTTATCAATTTTATAGAGTAATTAACTAGTGAGATATATGGATAGAGAGAGTCACACAAATAAGGTCTATGGATGTTCTTAGAGATAGACATAATTATGAGGATTTTATAAAAAATGTACATACTAAATGTCTATAAATAGGGGGAGAATGATCACAAATCAAAGTTTCCATGAAAGCCTTTCAAGAATTCTCTCTTTTCTTCTCTTTCTCTCTTGGTGAAGAGCTTTAAAAAAGAGATCCAACTATTGGGCGATCGTCTGAATACCACTAGAGGCTGAACACTTGAATAGATTCAAGAACTCCTTCAAGTAAACCTTGGAAGTGTTTCTCATAAATAGTAGATGATTAGATCATCTATTAATGGTGTCTTAGTGTATTGAATGTCTGATTTAATCTGTTCCACTTCACTTGATCTTTTGATCAACATTTTGGAAGGCTTATTGACCTTAAATCCCAACAATCTCTGTATCATTTCAAAATTTCCAATGCCTTCTTATATTATGATCTATGATAATATAAAATGATAGTTTTATATCCATGCATCATTTATAATGTTTAAGTGCAAATTAAAACTCTAATAATGAGAATATTCAAATCTTAAAACTTGAATATGTGATAAAAATGATTGTCTGATTATGCATCATCTATTATGTTATGGTAATATTTTGTGACTAACCCTACTCGACTCATGGAAATTAAGTGGTAATATTCTTATATTTTTATGAAGCATGTGGATTAGCAAGGAATGTATCCAAATAGAAGTGCATGGATGCAAACCATTGATGAGACCAAAAGAGAGGACAAGAAAACTCTCCATCAAATTGTAAATTGAAATGAGCCCCATTATCATGAAAAAAGGAGTCACTCAAGTTTCCATATGATAGATTCATCATCTTACATTTTGAGGGTGATCCACAATTGTTTGGTAAGTCAAAGTTAGGGAAACCTCCTTATTTTAAGGAGGTTGAACCAAATGTCATTTTCTTTGAATAATCTCAAGTAATTCTTTTCATTATTTTATGAAATTATGTTAAAAATAGAGGATTAAATTCTAGATCCAATAGAGAAAATTTGGGTAAAAAAATTTACATTTTGGGAGAAATTGAATTTCTTAGTTTCGGGATATTTCCAAGTTTAGATTTGCAAAAAGGGGTTATTATCTTATTGGACAAGCTGCCATGTGGCACCTATGTAGCAAAAAAATGTGTTGTGTGGTGTGCCAAGTGTCAGGTGTCTATGGGACAAACCACTTGCATGGTGTGCCTACATGCGACCACATAGGTGGTGAGATCATAAAGAGGTTCACAAGTGTCATCGTCTACGCAACATGGGTGTCAACAGACCATAATGGTCTCCACATTTAAGTCCCACATTTTTTGAATGTGGGACTAAAGGGAACATTACGAAACAACCATAAGGTTTTGTTCACGCAAATTATCCTCATTATGTATGTAAATTACAAAGTTGCTTTATGGCTTGAGACAAGCACCTCTTGTGCAGTTTCAAAAATTCACCACTCAATTACAAAATATTGGATTTATTGGATCAAAGATTGATAGTTCATTATATTTCAAACCTTGTCGCACCAAAATCATATTCTTATCTATGTTCATGGCATACTTGTTACTTGCCCTAATGAAAAAGAAAAGTAATTGTTATTTTGTAATCACTTTGTTTATCCTTTTCCATTCAAGATCTTGGTCCTCCACATTATTTCCTCAAGATAGAACTTGTTCTCATTCTCAAGGTTACATTCTCTCACACTAGTAAGTATACCTCCTTTTTTCTTCAACGAGCAAATATGGAAGGCTACAAACCTACTGCTATTCCTTGCTTTACTACACACTGTCAAACTGAAACACTAATCATTTTTTTATCCCACAACGAATGGAATTACTGTTTATACATCATGTAACTCTTCCATGGCTAGGTATCTCCTACGTGGTTGACAAAGCATGCCAATCTATGCTAAGTCCCTTGTCTCCTGATTGGCTTTCCTTAACAGATCTTCTACGTTGCTTAAAAGGGAGTTTATTCTAAGGACTTATCTTCCGACATATATCTCATTCTCACTTTGGTGTGTTTAGTGATGCTGCTTGGGTGGGATCCTCAATTGATCAATCTCAAGAGGTGGGTAAAGTGTCTTTCTTGGATCTAATTCTATATCTTGGTGCTCAAAGAAACAACCTACAGTAGCTCTGTTCAAGCACCAAGGCTGAATACAAGGCAATGAATGGGTAATGTTGGTGCTGAAATCATGTGATTAAATTGCTGCAACAACTGTTCTTCATCTTCCTTCAATTCCACATCTTTTGTGTGATAACAAAGCTGCTACTTGTCGAGGCTGCTATCCCTTTTTTCATGCAAGCACAAAGCACGTCAAATATATTTTCATTTTTTTAAAGAGCAAGTGGCGTCGAGAAACGGCCAGATTTGCCCCAAAGTCAAGCAAGACGAAACTAGCAACTCTTGAAAAAGTCTGAACCAGTCATTGAGGCTGTTTAGAACGGTATCTCTAAAATAAATTCAAACGAGAATATACAGCCACGTCATATCGTTTCAGCCAATCATCGTACTCACAACGGCATTCAACCGTGAGAACGGATCTTGCCACGTCTGCAATTAAATGCCCAAGACCACAACAGTCTACGAAATGCTTCACGAACTGCCTCCTCAACAAAAGTGAGTCAGCCCCCAAGGTATCCTATCTTTTTCTTTGGAGACAAGATGTGTAACTCTATATATACTCAACTGTCTACTTTTGTATTTTTAAACTTTTTTCTCAAATAATTCCAAAAATCAATCGCTTCTTCAAGAATCCCTTTCTGCTTCTATTTCTCTGCCCTTCTCCACTCTGCTCTTTGTTCTTTATAATCTGCTCTTTAATTCGGACATTGATATCTTCCTCCACGTCGAGCGTTCTCGATCAATTCGTTGGTTCCGCATCACCGCATTTCTGGGTGGCGATGAGCCGTCCATCTGCGAGACCGCCAACGAAGTAGCTTGAGTCCCGCTCAATCACGAAGCAAAGTCACCTAATGAGGCGGTTCCTTCCCTGTTGGAGGGCGTTGGTGAGGTCTGTACTAGGGGTGGAGGAACCCTATGTTAAAGCACGACAAACCACTGACACTTCCGCACACTCGCCTCGGCGGTTATAACCAACTCGCCTGTCATAACCTCTCCGTCGTCTCTCGGCGTCTAGTCCTTTCCCGCTTTAGAATACTCTCGAAGACGTCTCTCGGTGTCTATAAATACAATTGTATTCACATTGATTAGTACTGGGAAATACATAATCTCTCTTCTACTCTCTCTTTCTCGTTCCTCTTATTTCTTTTCATGGTATCAGAGCCATGAAAACATGCAATCTTAACATGATAAAACATGATTATTAATGCAAAATAATAAATAAAACATTCCATTTATATGCATGTTATCATACTTTGAGTCCATTTCTATCATTCTATGCAATTTTATGTTATAATCTCAAAATGCGTTAATTTAGGGTTAATTATGATGAATTAAAGATTAAAGATTTTATAAACTATTTTTACTTGAGATTATAAGTGGTTTTTAAAGTTAAATAATGAGAGAAATCATTTTTATGAACATTCATTTAATTTTCTAAAGTTAAAATCTTAAAAAATGAATGTATTTTTGAAATAAGAATTAAATCTCTTGCTATTTAAATAATTTGACTTTTTATAATGATAGATAATTAAATTTCAGATCAAATGAAAGAAATTTGGATTAATTTGGAGTTGTATTTTGAAAGTTATGATTTTTACAATTTTTAGGGATTTTTCTGGATTTTTCTGATTTTATTTTAGATTTAAAAACGTTAAAAATAATTAAAAAATGATAAAAAGTGTGTGATTTTTCGCGCGGGTCCCACGAGGATGCGACGTGGCACTCGGGCCCACGTGGCAGTGCCACGCGGGCCCACGCGGCGCCTACGCTGCGTATACATGTACTTATATATTTTATATAGTTTATATAATATAATGGGTATTCAGCCTTTCGTATATCGGAAGGGTATTCAACCCATTAATCCGTCGGGTCTTATAAACCCAACGGTTTTCACTAATCTTCTCCGTGTGGGACTAAAGTCCCACACAGTTTCTTTTGTTTCAGGCGACGTGGCGACATCATAAGCGTTGGATTAAAACGCGTGACGCATCGCGCGTCGATACGGTGGACGCGAGGACCACCGCATCTCCAATCATGGCACGTGCCTATTAAAAGAATTATAACGGTCAGATTTTATGCGACGTGGCGACATCACAAGCGCCGATCGAGTGGACGCGCGGTCCACAGATCACAGATCAAGCACGTGCTCTTTAAAAAGAGTTATAATGGCAACAATTCAATCTCGGGGGGAGCATCTGACACGTCGGATCAAGATCCAACGGCGGAGATTAAAATCGTTTTATAACGTATGTTTTAAAGGCTTCATTAGAACCGTCGGATCGCGATCCAACGACTACGAAACGACGCGTTCTTAAACGCATATCAAGTAGATCATCCTGGCGCTCCATCCGCGATCTGACGGTCGCGATTTAACCATAACGGTTTGATGAGATGCGTTTAATCCAAACCATTGATGCGGATTAAACGCATCAATCGGACGGTTACGCCTAATTTGGCCTATAAATTGAGGCATTCTTCGATTTTGTAAGACATTCGAGAAGTAATTCGCTTAATCGACCCATCTAAACCCCTCCTCTCTTGAATCTCTCACTTGTAATTGCTTCTAGACTCGATTTCGCGTCCACGGAGTGTTTACAAGTGAGATTTCGTCGATCGATCGAGGAGAATTTGTCTCTTGAACACCGATGTTCACGTTTGAATTCACGGAATGAATAGCTGTCGATCTGGCGATCAATTGGATCAATTCGATCGTTATCTCGGTTTAGAAAACAAGTTTTTCCTCTAATCTATCGTCATGTATCATCAATTTTTAGTTTAGGATCTCAATTTAGTTTAATTTCGTTTTTAATTTCAATTTGTGTTCTTCGCGATTCCGAAAATTTCCTCCCACTTCAATCTTTGATTTCTCTGCGATTACTAATCCAAATCGAGTGATTTTTGATTCCGTGGATAGATCTTTGAGTTATATTTCTAAAAACACCATTTTCCCTAATTTCTCACCTCAATTCATCGTCCAATTTGATCAATTTCCAAAAGATATCTCAAAAATACCTTAATTCCCTGTGGATTCGACCCTTATTTATCATTATGCCACTCAATTCGTTATAAATTCCCAAAATTGGTAAGTTTGGTATTATTTTTGACACAAGACCGTGTGAAATTGATGACCTCGCGGTCTCGTCTCGTCAAGCTACCAGCAACTCTACTTCTTGATTCATGGCGAATGCGACATCGTCAACGGCTATCACAAGCAACGGAAGCAACAACATATTTTCCGTTGCAAGCAACACGATGGGACTGAGTGTTCCAATCAAACTTACACGGGAAAACTTCCTCCTATGGAAGATGCAGCTGTTCCCCGTCCTAAATTGCAATGATCTTGCACAAATCCTTACGCAAGATCCACTAGCACCGACGGCTACAACCTCAGCCGACGAGATTATCATAAATCCTGCATATCAAGCTTGGAAAAAGCAAGATTAGCTGGTTCTCTCGATTCTGGTCTCTTCACTTTCCGAAAATGTACTGCCATGTGTCGTTGGGAAGAGGACTTCAAAGGAGGCGTGGGAAGCACTAAACAAGCACTGCTCTTCCTCGAATCCGTCCAGAATTATGCATCTACATAAGAAGCTTCACAACACATTTAAAGGTACACGCTCAGTTGCTGAATATGTGCAGGATATCCGACGTACTTGTGATGAACTTGCTGTTGTCGGACATCCAGTCAAAGAGACTGTCTCCATATATGCGCTTCTAAGAGGCCTTGGTTCAACTTACTCAGCCTTCAACGCAGGAATCACATCGAATCTACATAATCTTACATTCGAAGATGTTATAGCGCAGATTAACTCACATGATGAGCTCCTCAACTTCGTCAATCTTCCCAAAGAGACTGTTGTCTCCGAATTCCCTCCTGCCGCAAATCAAACTCAGTTGTCTGCACCTGATCGAGGCCGGGGCAGAAATGGAGGACGAAATGGCCGAGGTAGAGGTTGCAATGGAGGAAGATATACGCCACGCTGTCAGATCTGTGGCCAATTTGGACACAGAGCACAAGACTGCCGCAAAAGATTCAATTGGAATTTTTACGGTTGGCAAAATTCCGCACCAAGTCCTCAACCGAATCCTCAAGCATACAATCTAAGCCTTCTGCCTGTGATGACTCCACCTCATAACACCTCATGGTATCCTGATAGCGGAGCGACTCACCATGTTACGAATAATCCTCAAGCATTAATTGATCCGACAGTCTATCAAGGGACATAACAACTTCAAATCAGAAATGGCTTAGGTCTGTACATCCACTCTACCGGTTCCTCTTCTATTCTCTCCCGATCACACCCTCTAAAGCTTCAAAATATTCTTCATGTTCCGGATATCATGAAAAACTTGTTATCCATTTACCGACTGACTAACGACAACTATGTGTATGTTGAATTCCATGCCGATCATTGCATTATCAAGGAGGAGGGCACCGGGAGACCTCTGCTCAAGGGAACAGTTAGAGATGGACTCTATCTACTTAATCATTCCAATAATTCTCCAGTTGCTCTTGCTGCGGAAAAAGTAGACATGGAGTTATGGCACCAACGACTCGGGCATCCACACCTCAAAATCGTTCGCAGTATCATCGCAACTCATGGACTTCCTACTTTGGATTCCAATAGAAACTCCTTTTGTGACGCATGTTTGTCTTCCAAAGCACACAAACTTCCTTATGCAAATTCAACAAATCAAACTCGCAGACCGCTTGAATTAATTCATTCCTATCTCTGGGGACCTTCACCAGTCTTATCTCATCTCGAACACAAATATTATGTAATCTTCTTGGATGATTTTACTCGCTACACATGGTTGTTTCCGCTTAAACTCAAGAGTGATGTTCTTGAAACCTTCATCAAGTTTCATCAAAGAGTCGAGCGACAGTTCAATTTAAAAATCCAGAGTTTTCAATCAGACTGGAGTGGAGAGTTTCATCCTGTAAGCAAGTATCTTAAAGAATTCGGCATCCATCATCGGTTGTCTTGTCCACACACACCAGCTCAGAATGGAACCGCAGAACGAAAGCACTGACATGTTATTGAAACCGCCCTCTCTCTGATGAAGCAAGCATCGATGCCTCACAAGTTCTGGGATGAAGCTGCCTGTACCGCGGTTTATCTCATCAATCGCATGCCAACTCCTATTCTCAAATATCAATCCCCGTACCGCCTACTCTTCAGTCAAGAGCCCGATTATAGCTTCCTCCATAATTTTGGATGTGCTTGTTATCCATACCTTCGTCATTATGCCATGTCCAAGCTGGATTCTCGATCCGAACAGTGTGTTTTTCTCGGTTATAGTGCATTTCACCATGGTTATTGATAACATGCATTTATAACTTGAATTCTTATCTTAATTAACTCTAATTCATGCTTATTTTATGTGAATATGATACATGTTATCATACTTTTTAGGAATTTTCTCCATTGGCATGTCATTTCACTAAAGTTGATATTTATGCATAAATTAAGGATAATTTCATGCTTAATAGATGATTAATCTTTTGTTTAATTAATAGAAGTTAATCTCTGTTATGGAATGATTTTTGACTTTAGTAAATATTTGGAAAGATAAGTTCAAGATGAATTTATGATTTAAAGTGTTTAATGAAAAATGATTTAGGTAAATTTTAATTCATCTTAATGTCTTCATTCTAAATATATTTTAATTGACATGATATTAAAAAGAAGAGAATTTGTGATCCAATGGAGAAAATTTGGATTAAAAAGGAGTTGTATTTTGAGAAATATGAATTTCTAAAGTTTAGCCCTTTTTCCGATTTTTATTTGAATTTTAAAGTGATTTTTAGATGAATTTCTTTGTTAAAATCGCGAAAAAGGGGGATAGTTCTGTCCACAGGCCCCCGACTGATGACGTGGTAGGCTTACCTGACGTGGCAAGCGGGGCCCAGGCGACCGGCTGACGTGGCGCGCGGGACCACCGCGCCGTTACGACGTGGCACTGAGGCCACGTGGCAGGACGCGTGTGGCCCACGCAGGAGGCGCACGGGGCGCGCCAAATGGCAGGGAGGCCACGCGGCCACGTGGGCGCCCGTGTGGGGCGCCACGTGTACTGGATATAGAGGAGACATGAGGATAGTTAATAGGAGAAGCAACTCCCCTATTTAAGCGCATCCTCTCCCTCCTTTTAATCCGTGTGGGACTATGTTCCCACACGATTTTGTTTATTGCAGGTGACGTGGTGGCTTGGCGGGCGTCGGATCGGATCAGAGCGGCAGTGATCGCGTGGACCCGAGTCCACGTGATCATCAGATTCACCACGTGCACAAAAGGGAGCTTAAGTGACGTTTGATCGACGCCTTACCTGATGACACGTGGAAGCTTCTGGAGCGGAGGATTTCCATCGAACGGACGATGCTCCTGGCCAAAATCTGATCGCACGTTAGGACCACCATCTTACCTGATCAAATCGGACGGCAGAGAAGCTTCCTGGAAGAACGCCGCGATCGCGGTGCGATCGAATCGCGATCGCACCACGATCGCATCGTGATCGAGCAGCGATTACATTCCTTCAGTGGCGGAATCGCCTCCAGATGACCGGACGACGACCGACGATTGACCAAGATGAAGATTATGGCCCGATCGCGGCGCGATCGTGGCCCGATCGTGGCCCGATCACGGCCCGATCGTGCCGAAAATCATGCCTTTTTCGAAGCAAAATTGAAGCTCGTTCTCCACGGAATTGAAGCCACGACCCATGCCCAAGGAAGCGCCTCCACGACGCTTGAAAACCGCCCCCACGAACGCGTCAATTGGCCACGATCTTTGGGCCAATTTCTTCTTTAAAAACCCATGTATTCCTTCTTTTGTTCTTCAACTTTTGATCGATTCGTGAAGAAATTAAGCGAATTTCGAGGAAGATCTTTAGTTCATCGTGACCCCCCCGCGTTTAGACTCGATTCCGAAGCGATTAGAGCGGGATTGATCACGAATTCCTCCTTGATTTCATCGAATTTTCCCCTTGAATTCCGAAAGTCCGTGAGAAAGGATCCGAGCAAATTCACTCCAATTCGCGCAAATTGGAGCTTAATTATCGTGGCAATTGGGTTAGTAGTGAGATTCGATCGATTATCAAGAGGTAATTTGAGTTTTTATTAGATTTAGAAATTTAATTTTGCAAATTAGTTCATAGTGTTCTTCATTTTCCCCAAATTTCGGTCTGAAATTTTGCTGATTTTGAAAATAGGATATCTCTCTGATTATAATTCCAAATCACTTGATTTTGGTTTCATTGGATTCCTCTTTTCATCCGCTTTCCGTGGATAGAAAATTCATGAAATTCTGACTTCATTTGACCCTCCAATTTGACGTTTGACCAAGGACTGTTCATCTCTCATCAGAAGTCAAACGTTGACTTTTGGGGTCAATTACTTTTTATTGATAATTTCGGTCTTGTTAGATTCCTCTAGTTCTTAGCTTTCTATTGACATAGAAATTGCAAGATTTGGATTTCATTTGGGCATTCAATTTAAAGATTTCCTCTGAGGTGTCAATTTCGGGAATTTTTTGATCATTGATTTTCAATAATTCATAATAAATCCATTTCTTTATCCAAAAATTACGAAATATATATCAATAAATTCCATTTTCTCTCTAGTTTCTAAATATATACTTTTCATAATCTTCTGACTCTGTTTGATTCTGTGATTTAGCAGAACACTTACTGTTGGTCAAAGTCAACATTTTGACTTTGACTTTTGACTTTTCTCTGTCAAATCTGAGATTTCAATTCTTAAAACTGCTTATTTACCTTATTTATATCATTTCCATTCATTATAACTTATTTTCTCTTATTTAAAACTCCTTTTAAACCTAAGTTTGACCAAGTCAACTCTACGATTAAAGTTAACCCTGGCTCTCGTGGATCGACCCGATACTTACCCAATACTTGATTATTCTATCTTGTCTTTGTGAGTTCGGTTTTATAAATTTTGTTTGACCATCGTCTTTGTGTTTTAACGACGCACGAAAACGACACGTCAGTTATCGATGCTTATCCATGACTTCTGGTCGTATCTTCATCTCTCGAGATGTTGTTTTCACCGAAACTCACTATCCTTTTGCAGACAACCTCCATGCTCCTTCTTCTTCCTAGGAATCTATTCCATCAGTCTGAGAGATTCTCGGATCATCCCCTCTTGAAGTGCCTCTCCAAACACCTACACTTGCCAATCTCGATTCTCCTCATATGCACACTGATTCAGTCAATAACTCTTCATCTCCGCTATCAAACACTGTGCCTTCATCGAGCTCATTCTCACCTCATTCCCCTCCACCTAATCTATCTTCCTGTGAAAGTCCCTTATCTACACCAACGCCCGGCCATATCCCTTCCACCAATCCCTTATCTCCTTCCAACTTAGATCACTTGACTTCACCCTCTCATACTCGCACTAAATCTCTGTCAGCTATTATCCAATCTCAGATCACCCAACATCTCCCAATCGTCCTCGATACCCTCTTCCTCAATGCTATTCCACAACCTCTGCACCTATATCTGAGCCAATAAATTACACCTCTGCTTCCAAGCAGTCACACTGGGTTCAAGCTATGAAATATGAGTATTCCGCTCTCTTCCAAAATCATACCTGGTTGCTGGTGCCTCGTCCTTCTAATCGCCCAATTATTGGTTGCAAGTGGGTCTACAAAACTAAACTCTCCTCGGATGGACGCGTAGATCATTTCAAAGCACGCTTGGTCGCGAAGGGCTTTCACCAAGAGGGGGGTATTGACTACCATGACACTTTTAGTCCTGTCATTAAGGTGACGACCATCCGACTTCTCCTCTCACTTGCAATCAGCAAAAATTGGCATATTCGTCAATTGGACATTTCGAATGCTTTCCTTCACGGGGATTTGACGGAACTTATCTATATGGAACAACCTCAAGGATTCAAAAATCCAGCCTTTCCAAACCATGTTTGCCAACTTCGCAAATCTTTATATGGCCTCAAACAAGCGCCGCGTGAATAGTTTCACAAACTCACAAGCCAACTCCTACGCTTCGAATTCACCAGCTCAAAGACAGACACGTCGTTATTCTATCTGCATACAAGGCCGATTTATATCTTAATATATGTTGATGACATTTTAATCCTTGGTCCGTCGTCATCTAAGATCGATGCTCTTGTGAAATCACTCAGTGAACACTTCACACTTCGCGATCTTGGTACTGCTTCTAACTTCCTCAGTGTTGAATTCCGCCCCTGCACCGATGGATTTTTCCTCACACAGAGTCACGACACAACATCTATCCTGAAGAAATTGCATATGGACCTCTGCAAGCCTCTGGCAACACCTATTCCAATCGGCACACCTATCTCAAAGTCTAATTCTTGTGATACTCCAGCTCTCTATCGAAGCATCGTCGGCGCCTTACAATACTTAAACATGACTCGCCCCGACATAGCATTTGCAGTCAACTATGCATGTCAATCTATGCATTCTCCACAATCAGCTGACTGGGTGCGCCTTAAGCACCTTCTACGATATCTAAAAGGCACCATCGACTATGGTCTCCACATCAAACAAGACTCGGATCTATCACTCACAATGTACAGCGACGCCGATTGGGCTGGTAACTCTCTTGATCGTCGCTCCACAGGAGGCTTTCTTGTGTATCTCGGCGGCAATCTCATTTCCTAGAGTTCGAAGAAACAACCCACCGTGGCACGTTTTAGCACGGAAGCCGAATATAAGGCCGTCGCCAATGCCGCCTCTGAACTGATTTGGATTAAATCCCTTCTCCGAGAACTCCGTATTTCTCTACCTGCACCCATCTTATGGTGCGACAACATAGGAGCTACTTACCTGTCAGCCAATCCTGTGTTTCATGCTCGGATGAAACACATTGAGATTGACTTTCACTTCGTCCGTGAGCAAGTTGCAGCACGACAATTACGAGTCTGTATAATTTCTAGTCAAGACCAAACTACCGATCTTCTGACCAAGGCCTTACACAAACAACGTTTTCAGTTGTTACGTTCCAAGCTCAACGTCTTACCGGCGTTTCACTTGCGGGGAGGTGTTAAAGCACGACAAACCACTAACACTTCCGCACACTCGCCTCGACGGTTATAACCAACTCGCCTGTCGTAACCTCTCCGTCGTCTCTCGGCGTCTTGTCCTTTCCCGCTTTAGAATACTCTCGAAGACATCTCTCGGCGTCTATAAATACAATTGTATTCACATTGATTAGTACTGGGAAATACATAATCTCTCTTCTACTCTCTCTCTCTCTCTCGTTCCTCTTATTTCTTTTCACCCTAATTGGCAATACGGTTGTGGCGGCTGATAACATACAATATTATGATTTTAAACTCTGCATATCGTTGAATACCTAGCTTAAAAAAGAACATATTTGTGTGTTGTCATGATTAAATTGCTTAAAATTGCCTTCAATACGACTCGGTGATAATTCCTAATTCTTTTGCAATAATAGTACAAATCTTTTAGATTATTAAGTCTCACAGGAATGAGTTTCTTAAGGCAAAAGATATTTATTTGGATTTTATATGGGTTTAAATCAATTTTGGAGCATTACTTTAATATATCCCTAATTATCTTAAGGTTTTTTGAGCATATTTATCACTCACAGGGGCATAAGTGCAATTTCAGGTCTTCAAAGGTAAGTTAGATAGCCACCACCAGATCGCGACACGTGTCGCGATCTGGAAGCTCTGCGTTGATATCTTGATTTTATTTTATTTTAATCGCTGACTTACCCGTGAAGACCACGTGGAGGCGCTGTCATTTTTGACTTCAAGGAGGAAGTAGAGAGAGCGACGTGGCGCTCTCTCATTCGCCGCAAAAGAGAATCTGCGGCGAGTTAATCGCCGCAGGTCCTCTTCTTTTTCTTCTTTTTTTTCGTCGTTTAGCGCTTCTCATTTGTCGTTTTGTACACCTGTTTCGTCGTTTTGTCGAATCGTCGCTCCACCGTTTTTAATTCCTAACCTGCAGGTGACGTGGAGATTCCCTACTCGCGCGTCCGATTTAACCGGAAAGCGTGTGTTTTGTCGTTTTATTTCTTTAGTTTTTTTTGTCGTTTTTCGCGTAACGGTTTTCTTTAATAAAATATTAGTAACTTTTGCTTACCTGCAAGGCGCCCCGTCATCTTTGACTGTTAAGCGAGAATAAGAGAGCGACGTGGCGCTCTCTTATTTGCGCTAAATGAGGAATCTGCGGTGAAAGTGAATCGCCACAGATTCCTTTCACTTACCTTCTTTTGGATTTATCTAAAAGAATTAATTACCTTGCAGGTGACGTGGCTGACATCCGATGGCCGGGGTGATGACGACGTGGCACGATCTCAGGAGCTGATGACGGAGGACTGCTGACGTTGGAAGACACCCGATCGATGGCTAGAAATGCTCGGAAGAGAAAGGTTGATATCTCACGATCTAGCCGTCCGATCGGGATGAAATTTTGAAGATAGGCTAATCTCACCATTCTCTTCCCATCTGTACAGTTGAGATTTCCATCGGACTCTCGAAACTCTCAAAAATCAATCTCGACCATCGGATTGAGAGGAAGCCCTAACTCCTAAAAGTTCTCCTCCTCCACTCCGAATTCTCTTGTCTTTTGGCTCTCTCTTGACACCAGGTCACCAGCAGGAAAGGGGGAGAAGCTTAGGCCCAAGCTAGGCATCATCGGACGCTCGAGTTTTTTCTGGAGAAGGAGAACAAGAGGAGATCGACATCGTAGCGAATCAAGCACCACCCGGCCTAGGATTGGCACCAACACCGGGTTTGTGGGAAGATTCTGAGGAGTGATTCTCTTGTAAGCCTTTTCCATGGATAATGTAGGATCTTTTCTTCTATTTTAATCGTAGGTTATTGCATTTGTTTCCACAAATCATACCCAAACCATCTCTTTATCTCTATACTATTTCACCTCTCTATTCTCCCCTTCACTTCTCTTTTCTCCACCTTCAATCAATCTCTATCCTTCTAATTCTCATCTCTTCTACTCTAATTAGAACTACAGAAACATAATCTACCCAATTACATCCATTATCTCTATAAAATTCCTCTTCTAATTCCTAATATTCTCAACTAAAGGAATTCATCCCTTCTTCTACCTTCGTCTCAACCCTCATTACCTTGATTCCCTGAGGATCGACCCTTGCTTACTACTGTCCTAAGTGAGGTATTATAAATGTGTTGCATGAATTAGAACACACAACAACGATATAATCAAACCGAGTTTTAGTTCATCAGCGGCTCTCATGGCGATGGCAGAATCCTAACTGGTGGCGATACAACCAACTCTAGCCTTCCAACCAGCTATGCGTCGGTAATTAATTCCTACAATTTCTGTATACCATGATGCTTGAACATGAGCCTGGATAGCCGGAAGCTTAAATATAAACATAGTTTTCTTGAACCGAAGTTTAAGCATTAACTCTCCAGTTCAATACTTGAGATGTTGCCAATCTCTAGCTCAATGTACTGGCTTTAGCTATACTAATTGGAATGAACTGGCTATGACACTTGGAAAATCAATCAGGTGCGACTTAACGGAGTTATTCCAATCACTTAAGAGCAAACCAATCAGAAGTCATTAGCTAACTACAGTGAATACTTTTCAGATGACATCATCTCCTCTTTCGTGAGCTCTTACAACTTATAGAACGATTATCAAGAAGTTTGGAGATGACAAATGAAGGAAAAAGAAGAGATAAAAGATGAAGCAGCAATAATATGAAGCAAGGCATGTGACAGGTGTCTGGATAGCATTGAACTATGGCCCTTAAATTAGCCACTTCACATCATACGCTTCTTTCCCTCGAGAGGAAACAGTAGAAGTACCATCCACTCGCTTCTTCTTGCTTTTATTTCCTTTTAGCCAAAGGTCTAATTCAGGGGCCATATTTCGACGCCTTCTAGAAGCAGGCCCGCTGTAATTATGCCTGATTCATCAAACGCCGAGGCTCAAAACTGATCGACGTCTTCGACTTCGACTTCGTCGTCTTCTTTTTTATCATCGTTAAATAACCGACCATCTCGATCTCCAGCCATCAATCATCCCTGACTTTTGCCACCTCGAAACGGTAGAGCGGATCCTCGTACATGGGAAAGAATTATATCATAGTGCTCGGACGCAGCTGGCCGGGACTCCACTGCCTCGTCATGCCCGAATCAAGGCAAATCTTCTTACGGAAGCAGATCATCCTCTGTTCCCTCCCAGCCTCCATGGGGAAGTGAAGTCCGAAAGAGTTGGAAGCCATTTTGAAGATAAGCTTAGCAGCGTAGTATGTGTTTGCTGAGAGACAACGCCGGTCGCCCTTCGCGATGACCTGGACAGACGAAGAATAACGCAGCAGAGCCACTTTATCGAATCGAAAGCACACGGGTGGATCTCCTTCGAGCTTTAGTTGATGCCAAAACTCGGAACTCCTTAGCAACAAAAGCGTCATCGAAAGAGAATTATAAATGCTAAAAGAACCAGAAAGAAAGAGGAAATATCGGTCTGTATGACTATTTACTGAATGTTACGGCAATTTTTCCCGTAGTTGTCTATCCTTTTTATATCTATCTATCTACCAATGTAGCCATCTATACATAAATATAAATCTAATTATTTATTTGTCTATCAATATGTTTAGCTATCTAGCTGGCTAGCCATGTAGCATGCTAGCTAGCGTTATATCTATCAATCGATATATCTATCTATCCCTACCAATCCATCTACATATCTCTCTATCTATCCATCCATCAATCTATCTATCAATTTATATATCTGCCTATCTACCGTACTATCTTTGAATCAATCTATCAGTCTCTTTATCTAGCTCCATCTATATGTACTCCCCTCTCGCCTTGCAGGTGCGCTTGTTTTTCGACTATCCCTGATTTCATTCTGTGGTGGCGGTTTTCTTCAACGTACATTATCAATCTGATTCTCTCACTCTCGATCATTTTTCTAGAACAGAGAACCAGGCATTATTGGTGAGAAAATGGGGAAAAAGACAAACCTCAACGTGGAAGTGGGAATCCAATCCCACTTTGTGTCAAACTCGTCTTCTCCTTCGCGAAGATTCACCGCTTCTGCAGACGCCAGCACGGATATTTTACCGGTTGATCGCTTCAAAGGAAGTCTCTGCAGATTCACAGACAAAGAAATTTTTTTAAAAAGTACGCAATGAGATATAGGAACCGAATGGTGGACTCTAAATCTCTCGTCCAACTGATTTTGAGAGACATTGGTGGTTATCTTGGTTAAAGGAAACCCAGAAATGGCGTATAACTATATTTCTCTTGTGATAGGATACAGTACCGTATAACGGCCTTTGTGGAGGATGGAGTCGGAGAGGCAGAAGAAGAGCTCTTTCATGGAAGAGTAATCTACGGGATTTGCCGCTTCGGAGACGATTTCCCTGTAATTTGGTGGCAGGAATCTCTCCCATACCATGTTGCAGTCCGCGGCAGACCGCCATGTCCGGCACACGGTAGCTAGCCTGCACGCGTCCATGGGAGAGGTAAGGGAGATGATCTTGGCGACGAGGGACTTTGGTATCCACGGCGTTTGTCCTCCGTCCATCTTCTTTCTTCGACCGGTTGTGTCATTGCTCCCGCCAAGATTCAACTAACAGAACATGCGCTACACGGTACCTGAATAGAAAACAGCCATTGGCGTTATTTGAGAAATGGCAGTGTTTATTAAACTTGTCCAGCAGTATGTCTTCAGAGCATAGAAGTCTCCATCTTGCCATATATTTGTCTGAATTTCCCTGATAAAAAACGCTGACTGTTTATTCATTACGCATGTGGTCTTGTCGAAGAAAATTGAGATGGAATGGGCATCAACCAAGTGACTATTCAAGTTATTTGACGCCTTAAAAAGATGTGACTCTTGTTCCTAAGGAAATATTAGATCAAGCTCAGTAACATAAAGGGTTATTATCACCAGCTACCCCAACCTTTCCCCCGACCCCGAGATCTACCCCAACCTTTAAAAACCCCCAGATCTACCCCAACCTTTCAAAAAGTTAGTGAGATCTACCCCAGCTGCTGACATGGCAAAATCGGACTCCAGCTTGGCCGCCACGTCATCAGATGAAGAAAAGTAAATCGCCACATCAGCAGATGAAGAATTTATTTTCAAGTGTGACGGGCTGACGGCGATAACTGGGTTGTCGACCGGCCGTCTCCCCCGATCTCCTCCGCTGGCTCGCAGCGCCGGCAACGGAGGAGTCTCGGCGGCATGGAGATGCCCATTTCGTGCCGGGTCCTCCACTTCTCCGATCGCTCCTCCTTCCTCCGTCCTCACTCTTGATTCCTCCAATTTCTCTGAAACAGTCGAGAAGCACGCTTTCGTTGTTGTTGAGTTCTACGCTCCCTGGTGAGCTGACCTGTTTGGATTCGGTTTATTTCTTTAGGTACCATAGATCTAGAAGGATCTGTTTTTGTTTTTCTTCTCTGAGTTAGATATTTGTATTTCGTAACGACTTTTCATCTATTCATGGGTTGCCGGTTTATCTTCTCTACCAAACTCATCTTTCTCGATTTCTCTAATTTTTGGTTCCTCGTACAGGTGTGGGCACTGCAAGAAACTCGCTCCTGAGGTAAAAATTATTGCGATGCAGATGTCTTGTTTTATGATCAGCTTTTATTTATTTTTTATTTTTTCTTGCAGTATGAAAAGGCTGCAGCTATTCTCAATAAGCATGATCCACCCGTCGTTCTGGCAAAAGTTGATGCCAGTGAAGAATCTAACAAGGCACTTGCCGCCAAGTACGACGTTAAAGGATATCCTATTCTTATTATATTTAGAAATGAAGGAAAGAATCTCCAAGACTACAAAGGGCCTCGTGATGCTGAGGGTATTGTCTCGTATTTGAAGAAACAAGCTGGTCCTCCATCTGCTGAAGTTAAATCTCCTGATGATTTGGAGAATCTCTTCAACAATAAGAAAGTCTACATCGTAAGTTACCCATTTTCTCATTTGATTTAAATTATCATGAAATATAATATGATTCTTCATGTAGGTGGGAGTCTTCTCTTCATTCTCCGGAGATGCCCGCCACCATCTACTTCTACCGTCGCGGCGTCGCCGCACGAGTTCTCCTTCAAAACGCCGCGAGCAGCTCTCCCCGTCGAGTTCGCGGTCGCCGGTGGGGAAATTATTACGCTTGAAACCTCCAAAAATTGGCGTTGACTTTTGAGTGAATCAACAGGGGACTTGGGGGCAGACGGGGTGGACGGCGGCGACTCCGGCGCAGCTCAACGCGAGCGACTACGACATGCTGCTGCTCCTCGGAGATCTGGCCTACGCGGACTTTGTGCAGGGAGCTCTGGGACAGCTACGGGATCGGTCTTGGATGGTCATAGTGGGCAACCACGAGGTGGAATCGCTGCCCGGGCGCTCGGTCCCAACCCCTTTCATAGCCTACAACGCGCGCTGGCGCATGCCCTACGAGCGGAGCGGCTCGACCTCAAACCTCTACTACTCCTTCGACGTGGCCGGGTCCATCCACGTCATCATGCTTGCCTCCTACACCGACTTCAGGCCCGGTTCGACCGAGGCGCTGGCTGGAGTCCGACCTCGGCAAAAGTGGACCGGGCTTGGACACCCCGGCTCGCCGCCCCGATCCATGCGCCCGGTACAATACCAACGCCGCTCACCAAGGGGAAGGGAGGAGATGCGGCTCGCCATGGAAGAGCTCCTCTACCGTGCTCGCGTGGACATCGTCTTCGCGGCCACGTCCACGCATACGAACTCTTTGTATCCTTCTCTCTCTACTCATCTCTTTCTCTCCAAAGCATCTCTCTCATCGCCAAAACCTTCTTCCGCAGAGGAGGGTATACAACAACGTCGTCGACGCGTGCGGGCTCTCGTACATGACCGAGCTCGGTGATGGGGGAACAGGGAAGGACTCGCCGGGATGTAAGCCAAGAATTTGAGAGGCCTAGTTTATTTCGTCGCGAAGAGGCAGCTCGGACATTTGACTTTTCTGGAGTTAACTTCTCAGGGTTTGATAAGAATCACAAGTCGGCGTCGTTGTCGGATCGGTGAAGCTGCCGGGCAAGGGAGGCTGCGGGTGGTGAACGCGACGCACGCGCGCTGGTCCCGGGCACGCAACGACGACGCATTCGCCGTCATCCGGGATGATATCTGGGTGGAGAACTTGTCGTCCGCCTCCCGTTGTTCGTCCCTCGGTGCTCTTCGAGATTGTTCTCTCGCTCTAATGAAGGCCTGGTTTCTAATTTTTTTCTTCTTGTGGTGAAATTCGTCGGCAACAAACTCGAATCTCTTTGCTTTTCGAATCTGCTCGTTCGGTTGCATATAGGGTGGCGGAATATCGGGGTAATCCGCCCGTGCCAATCGGCCGCCGCTGCTCGCCGATGCTGTGCTATAAAAACACGACGTGTCTTTTATGCTGCTCGCCCCTGCCCTACCGCCACCGGTTCCCATATGTCTCCCTCGCTGCTGTCATCGGTGTTGCAGCTGGAAAACAGAGCTACTCGCCTCGCCCTGCTGCCCTTAGACCGCGAGAAAAACCTCTCGAGCTTCTCTTGAGTGTTGTCTTTCCACCCACGACCAAGAGAAAAACCCGGATTGGCTCCGTCTGACGTATTACTGTAATGAATAAATTGCGATCGTGTAAACGTTTCGCCTGTTGTGCGTAGAGCATTATTTCCACGTTCCTCCGTGTAGGATCGGCTCATCCTACTGTAAAACGACGCTCTTGGCAAGTGTGCCCAGAAATGAACCTTACTTCTGAGAAGCCCGCCGGTGCCGCCGCCGAGGAAGGAGGAGCGATCAGAGAAGTGGAGGACCCGACACGAAATGGGCATCTCCATGCCGCCGAGACTCCTCCGTTGCCGGCGCCGCGATCCAGCGGAGGAGATCGGGGGAGACGGCCGGTCGACAACCCAGTTATCACCGTCAGCCCGTCACACTGGAAAATAAATTCTTCATCTGCTAACGTGGCGATTCACTTTTCTTCATATGATGACGTGGTGGCCAAGCTGGAGTCCGATTTTGCCATGTCAGCAGCTGGGGGTAGATCTCACTAACTTTTTGAAATGTTGGGGTAGATCTGGGGGTTTTTAAAGGTTGGGGTAG
>CM044106.1:12518624-12541618 GCA_024174645.1 Lemna minuta
ATTAACTTCTATTAATTTAAACAAAAGATTAATCATCTATTAAACATGAAATTATCCCTAATTTATGCATAAATATCAACTTTAGTGAAATGACTGCCAATGGAGAAAATTCTGAAAAAGTATGATAACATGCATCATATTCACATAAAATAAGCAAATTTTAGAATGAAACAATAGAGTTTGATTTAAGAAGAACAAATTTAAACAGTAGATTTTGATTTAAGAAGCAAAAAAATGAAACAAGAACAAATTTAGAACAATAGAGTTTGATTTAAGAAGCAAAAAAATGTTCGGAGTCTCTCCTCAACACACCTGCAGAGCAACATCGGTTATAAGGCTCATCCTTGGCCTACAAAACCCTTGAGCATGGCTACCGCAACCCCTAAACAAACATAAACACAACCAATAGCACTATTGCGAAGAATTTCTATCAATTTGAGATGAATCCAACAAAAATGACCACTATTGCGAAGGTTGAACTATTTCATTATGCTCATAGACAATTAATTCACTAAGTAGAAGATTAAGTAGAAATCCTTTGATTTTAGTACTCGAGTCCCTTTTAAAAAGCCTTAAAAGGATAATAACTCAATCCACTACATCCAAGCAAATCACCAAAGCCTATGTTTTAAATTAAGATAAAAAGAGACCAATATTTTTTTTTCAAAAAACTTTTATTTTTATACGTTGCTCGTTGCAAAGGTTGGCAAGGTCACTTCTATCAATGGAGGAGCAGGTACATAGTGACTGGTGCCATAGGAATGCCTATAAATGAAACGAGTGACTACAATAGATCCTCATATGCCATTTTCCAAAAGCATGGATAGTAGCTTTAGCTATAATTTTAATAAGGTAGGTAATCATCAATGGGAGACAATCATGATGAACAACATTAATCCCAATGAAAAAGAAAACTTGTCAAAGAGTTGGATGAAAAAGATTTGCAGAAGATTGCCACAATTTTATGCACACATGGAGTTGGTACATGTGAAGGGCTTATGGGCATGAAGACATTGTGTGTGATTTTAAATTTTGATGAATCTTTCATGATGAAAAGTTTCCTTCGGGAAATAAAATATTATTTCTATTGCGTATGATTGAAAGGATTGTGGGAAGTTAAAGATTTATTGTGTGAAGAAAATTTGATAGGCACATGTTAACTTTTGATGAAAATGGTGAGCAAGGCAAGGTGGCCATGGTGGTGACACATAGAGATTCTTAAGCAATAACACTATGCTAAGTAAGAAGTCATATGTTTTATTTGTTAAACTTAGGAAAAGAATTTTGGGATATACACACTTATATATTTATCGTGAGAGAGAGATATTGGGTCAAGTCTAAAAACAAATATAAGGAGATAGATTGAGAGAGCCCACCAAAACCCTACTTAGACATGCACATTCATGTACCCAATAATGTATCTCTAACTTTGTTCCATATGCTCACCCTTACCCTTATTTTTCCCTATAATCTATAGTTTTTGTGTCATTGCCCAAGATATATTTGAATCACCCAAGATATCAAGTGGATGTTTATCATGGATCTAGGGTCTAGTGCCTCAGTGGATGGTGGCAGAGACATCAGGGCTTGTCCCAATGATGTGCAAATAGCTTTCACCCTAATGTATATTTCCCATGGCTCTATTGCTTGCTAAAAAGCTTGCTTGGTAGCTCTTGTTTCTCTCAAGCTTAGGACTTTGATTATATGAATATTTTCTTTCTTATCATTCAACTAAAATCCACGTGAGTTCTTCTCTCTTTGGTAAATAACCAATTCTCATATCTCCATATGCTTGATATTTCTAATACCTTTCTTTATGGCGACTCAGACAAGATAGTGTTTATTGAGTAACCTTTGGGATATATTTCTCAATGGAAGTATTTTGAAGTATAAATGACTTGCCATGTGATGGACTTAAATAAAGCCCATGTGCATGGTTTATTCAATTGAGTCATCTACTTACTTCTTGTTGCCTCCTAATTTCAGTTCCCACTTTGATGTGGAAGGGAACATCTGGAGGACAACGATCCTTGTCATTTATGCTAATGATATTCTTTTAATGGCTAGTGATGAGGCATGCATATCTGCCACAATGCGTTTCAAAATGCATGACATCGCACGATTGTGCAATAGAAGGACTCAGTAGCAACATGCTAAGTTTACACCCCCGAGTCTTTGTGCCTTGCACACTAGCATGAACCATGTGTGGCTCCATTACTATACTCTCTCTCCCCCTCCTCTCCCCCTCCACCAAATTCTAGCTTATCAAATTGGGTAATCATTTCACAAACCCAATCCTTCCCCAACTTTCTTTTCTTACTGTCTCTCCTCCCCTTGACTCCCATTGTCCACTTCCCTCTCCCCTCCATGTGATTTGAGTTCCCCAATAAAGACTTTCTCTATCAGAGATCTCCCAATTTCAAGGTGATGACGATCGTCCTATTTATTCTACATATTTCTATAAGTATTATCAATCCTTAATGAAGTTATGTGCTCAAATATCTCCAAACCCATGATTATCCCCCTTTGATTCCACAAATACAAGCTGAAATGCCATAAAAAGCATGGTTGTTAGTCCCTTATTTTATGAGGTTTCTTGAAAAATTGCATCAAAGATTTTGATAAGCTTAAAATGTGGTACTAATTAGTGGTAAACAATTTAAATGATTGTTATGTCGTGTGAGTCTTTAAGCTTACGCAACACATTTGTAAACCTCATGAGCCTAGGGCAAGCAAGGGTCGATCTACAGGGAGCGGGTGATTAGCTAGCGAATCTCTACTTTAAAACAGGATTGTTTAGGATTTCAGGAAGTGCTCGACCTCCTCTCTTGGATTGGAGGTTGAGATTACTACATGCACCAAGGATATGTATACTACAGCAGTATGCTTAGTATCTAAAATATTCTAGAATAAAATTGAGACTGCATTTCAACGTGACTTAGAAAATATATTAGAAATGAAGGGAGTAATTTAAGAAAATAAGGATTAGGGAGAGTTACGGAGTGGGTAGTAAGAGAGTATTCTCGCTCTTTAAATAAGGAGTGGGTAGAACATGAGAAAAAGGAGAGATACGGAGAATGCATGCAGTGCGGCAGAAAACGCAGAAGTTAGGAAGAGAGATACTGAGAAGTTTGGAATAAAATAAGAAAAAGACTGTAGGGAGAGAGTGGAGAAGCGGACGATGCAGACTGAGATGACAGGAGAGGATAATTAATATAGAAGAGAACAAGAATAAAAATAAGGAGAGGAAAGAAAGACGATCAGAAATGAAAGAGGACGAGGTGAAGCGGGGACAAAACTCAAAGGTGCACAATGGAAAACGACTTACGTGAAATCGGTTTGACTCAAAACCGATTTCGGAGATTTATCTTACGGAGGAAACGTACCTGAAGATGAGCGTCGGCAGTGGACACTCGTGCAACGACAGGTGGAACACGACGGTCGCGAGGGGCGATTCAACAGGTGAGAAAGGTAAAATTTTTTTGGTGAAAAGCGCATGTCTCTTCAAACCGATTTCAGCAAACATTTCTTGAGCAAAGCTTGGCTGCAGAAACGACGGAAGCCGGAGATCATTTCGTGAATCAAAATCGACTTCCAAAACTTGTTTGAGGCAGATGCACGAATGCAGGCAATTAAAAAATCTTGAGAGCGCGAGGAGAGGAGCGATTTCGGACTAAACATATTCTTTTTCTTTTTTTGTTTTCTAATCAAAAGCCGATCTCAGAAATGGACTTTGGGAGGATCGCGATATCGCCTGCGATCTCAATGTGGTTACGATAATCTATGTTAATGAAGAAGATGACACGGATTACTATTTAACTCAAAAGTAAAGAAAACAAAACAACAAAATAATGCTGAGTAGCATCGTGAAGAGTAGGAAGTATTTTTTGTCTTTTTGAACCTAAGGAACGATGTTGCTGCCGGCGGGCAGCGGCTGTAACACGGCAACCCCAACTCGAAGTCTCCTGAAATCTGGATTGCAGGATGAGGCTTGGGGGATGCTGGTGGCTTAGGGAGCTCTGCACGTGGGCTACCTGCCACGAAGATAACCTGCAGAAAAGGAAGGAAAGAGGGGACGAGGAAGAGACTGAGAGGGAAATGCCTTTTGTCACACCCATCGAGGCCTAAGGGTCTCCTCTTCCTCTTCCTCTCCAGCAGATCTGGACGCCCTTGTTCCTCCTAGCTCTTACTCGGGTAAGAGGGCCATAGATCCAGCTGCACGCAGGCTTCCAACACGAGCTGGTCTGAATCCAAAAATGACGGCTTCTTCTCCAGAAACCCTAAGCCTTTAAATCGGGGAAGAGAGAAGAAAAATGGGCCATTGGATCTCCCGGCTTCAGCAATCTGGCTCCTCTTCTCTTGCCCCTTTTGGGTCTTAATGGGCCTCTCTATTCCTCTCTTGACATCTTCATGGGCTGCTCCAACATTGCTTGGACTGTCTCCCATAGCTCCTTGGATTCATGTCTCCACCTAAGCCTTCAAATTCTTTAAAAAAATACATAAGTATGCGTAGCTTTAGGGCAAGGTCTGAAATTCATAAAAATCACCATGTCATGCTAGATTGTAGATAAAACATGCAAATAAATATAAAGGATTGCATCGAAAATTCATTACAAAAGCATGTTTTATCACTAAAATTTGTGACTTATCAGATTTCATAACTAGGAGTTTAGGATTTTCTTACCAAATTCAAATGCCTAATGAAGAATCTCCTTGACTGCAAATGGCGAAAGACCTGATTGTTTTGCTTAATGAAATACATGGTTCAAGTAGACCAAATTATGAGGTAATGTCTGATTGCGCATAGGTTAAGCCTAAGGGAGAAGCCAATAGAGGAAACTCTCGACCAATACATGTGTAGTTCATTAAAAGAAATACTAAACAAGGATAATCCATCTTAATTAAGTAGAAGACATTTCTTTTAGTTTTGCTCATTTTTTTAGTAGATTTCAAATCTCATTTATCCAATTGATTCATAATTGTGAATAGTAAAGCCCAATTGTATTAAGTGAATAGAGAAGAGATGAAAAGGCTCTATTTATCGAGGAGAAAGAGAGAAATATAGAAATATGACCCATGCGGGACTAATATCTTAAGAGTAAGATAAAATATGAGCACTACCCAAGAGGTCACCCAACCTAACATTTTTCTCACTCAAGCACGCTTAACTTTGGAGTTCTCATAATAGCAAGTGCAATACACCTTCTAATGAGCTATATCTAACATATTAATGAGCTATATCTCAAACTCCTCTAAAGCTGGACTGTATAAATCAAACATGCCCAGCTTAGGCCTAAGCAATCATAAGACACACCGATGATGCTCTTCATAAAAATGTTGGTGAGCTAGTCCAATGATGAGAAATGTGGTGTAGAAATAATTCCCATCAACACCTTGTCATGAATAAAGTGACAATTGATTTCAATATTCTTGGTCATATTGTGAAAGGCAAGGTTTCCAACAATTAAGATAGTTACATATTTATCACAATGCATAGGCATAGGCATTGGGGTCGTGATGCCTAAGTCTTGTACAAGAGGCTGCAGCCATACCGTTTCACGAGTAGTAGTAGCCAAAGGTTGATACTCATCTTTCGCACTCAAACAAAAAACAACATTTTATTTCTAAGAACACCAAGTGACAAGATTACCTCCTACATATGTGTAGTACTAATAAACATGCAATTTCATGCATTTTATATACTTTTTTCTCAAAATATAATTAAAAATGCATGTTATCATGATTTAAAATGATTAAAATGATAATTTTCATGTTTAATAAAATATTCTTAATTTTTCCTAAATAATTAGCATTTTATGAACATTTAATGACATTGATTTTATGAATTTAAATTAGTAATATTTTTGGATTTTTTGGAAGTTATAGAAATTATAATTATTAAAATATTTTTTATATCAAAAAAAGAAAAGAAAATATAAAAAAGAGAGGAGAGAGATGTTCTCTCTCTCTCTTTTTTTTATTCTCTCTCTCTCTCTATTTTTCTCGCTCCCGAATCTTTTTGTCACAATGCTCCTTCCTCCCCTTCTGCACATAGGGGGGAGGAAGAGATTCCCCCCCCTTTGTCTCTCATACTCTCTTCTCTCACTTTCTCTTTCTTCCCTCTCTCTCTATTTCTGCCTTTCTCTCTCTCTCTCTCTCATGACAGAAATTTCCGTCGCGAGGAGAGATTCGCTCCTCCTCTCCTCCCACGTGTGCATGAGTGTGTGAGGGAGAGAAAATTTTCTCCCCCTCTTCTTCCTCATTCTTCTATTTTTCCTCCTTCTCCTCTTCCCTCTCTCTTTTTCTTCTTGATTGCTCCTCTCTCTTACGCCCAAGCGTGCGTGCATAACGGGAAGGAGAGGGAGATTCTTCTCTCTTTTGATCCTTCTCCTCTCTCCAATGGTCCCTCTCTTCCGTGGTCTCTCCTATTTGCCCTCATGCGCAAGAAACATGCTCACGTAATTCTTTGAGGGGGAGATTCATCCTCTCCTTCCCTCCTCTCTCTATTCCCTCTCTCTTCCGATCGATCTCTCCTTCTCTCTCTTACGCTTTTGCGTGCAAGCATAAGGGGACGGAGGGGAAGATTCTTCTCCTTCCTTTCTCTCTCTCTCTGTCACTGCAAATATTTCCATTGCAAGGAGAGGTTTCCTTCCCCTCTGTTTTCTCGCTCCTTTCTTTCCATTTCTTCTTCTCTTGCGCGACGGAAAAAAATTCCATCACGCAAGAAGAGGTACTTCCTCTCTCTTTAAGCTCCCTCACTCTCCCTCACCTTCTTCACCGCACATGTTTTTCGCCGTCAACGAGAGAGATAGGAGAGAAAATGGAGGTGAGAAGAGAGAGGATAGAGGAGAGAGAAAATTCCTTTTTTTTAAGTGCGCACAGTTTCATCGAGCTAAAGCGGGTTGATCGGTGCCATTTGAGGAGAGAGAAGATAAGATCAACAGTCTAGATTCATCAAAATGAAAAGCTTGATGTCCACCGATCCTGATGTAGTTATTGGCTGCAATTTTGTGGGCATGATTGTCATTTCAAGCTCTATGAATTTGTGAAGGTTGATTTAAGTTATGACACTAAAAATTTATGATTATTAATGTTTTCTTTGTTTGCCTCTAGCATTCGCTAGCCAGAAAGAAAGAAGGTAGTGGTTGATCATTCTTCATGTATGGAACATCATTTTTAGTGAGTTTCTTCTATTCTCTTTTCATTCTTCGTGTTGAATGCAAGACACCAAGTACAGGCAAAATTTACGTCCTCTCAAAGGTATGTTTTGATTAGAGAGCATCACTAAATATGATTTCATCATGATTACATAGATTGGGATCATTTTCTATCCATCTTTTCTATTTTTCTCATCATTTTATCAATATTTTCTCATTTCAAACCCTAAAAATCATTTTTCCTCCATCGATCAAGGGTTTCCAATCTCTAAAAAGAGTTTGGTAGCATTTCATTGGTCCATTTCATTTCCGCATATACCTTCTTTCTTTGATCAATCATTTCTAGTTTCTAAATCTAAAAATACCAAAAAGAAATATCTCATAATTTCAATCTTTTAACCTTCCTCTTTGTCGGTTCGACTTTGACTCGCCATTGTTCTAATTTAAAATTTACAATTGAAGAGTTGAGAATTTTTTTTATATACGTGAATTTGTGCAATTAATGATCATATTTTTATGCATCTCAAGTACCTTGTAGTATTATTTTGATCTCCTTTGTCCCAGCATATCCAGCATCAGAATAGGCCACAATACAAAGATGATCATGAAATTAACATATAAGCCTTTTGCTAGGGGTATGCTTGATATACACAAGAACTCATAATGCACCCACACAATGCACCATGCAAGGTTCTTTCATGAATTGATTAAGAACACTAGCAACATAAGTAAATGCTCCGTAAAGACTTGCTCAATAAAGGCTTGCTCTATTAGATCACCATATAAGAAGTTGGAGATATCCAACTGATAAAGAGACCAATGTAGATTAATGGCAAGAGATAAAAGAACACGTATAGAGTTCATGTGAACAACTGGAGAGAAGCTCTTAGTGAAATCAATGGCATGAGCTTGAGTGAATTCTCTAGCTCGACCTTGCGACGAGCCATAGTGCTATCTAGACGTTACTATAGGAAGAAAAACCCATTTGCATGTCACAATGTTAGCATCTGTAGGGTGTGGTACTAAGTCCCATGTACCGTGATGTACTAGGGCATGATACTCTAGATCCATGGTTGCATTCCACCCTAGTACTTGGAGAGCTTCATGATACGTGTGGGGTAGTGACTCAGAGGACACGACAAAGGCAAATGTGCTTATAGGCGCTTATAGGAAACAAAATGAGTTATGGGATGTTGGTTACAAGCACGAGTACCCTTTCGCAAGGCAATGGGAAGATGAAGGTAATCAAGAGGTGGAACACAAAAAGGCAATGTTTAATTGATTTAAACATTTAAAAATCGGAAATAAATCTAAATAAATTAAGAAAAATTCCAGAAAATTCTATAAAAATTGTAAAAATCATAACTTTCAAAATACAACTCCAAATTAATTCAAATTTGTTTTTTTGGATCAGAAATTGAATAATCTATCATGATAAAAAGTCAAATTATTAAAGTAGTAAGAGAATAAATTATAATTAATTTAATACATTTATGTATCTTATAAAATAACTTTATAAAAATATATAAATGTTAATAAATCTCCTTTCTCTTATATTTTCATCATGAAACATGATTATGATCTGAATTATAATTTAGAATTAAAATATTATAATGTTTAATTATGCATAATCATCCATAATTAGTGTATTTTTAGATCATAACATGAATTAATACAAAATGATAGAAATATGCTTTAAACATGATAACATGCATATATTTGGAATAATTAATGCCTTTAATTGCATTAATAATCATATAATTAATGTAAAAAAAGTATGTTATCACACCCCCCAACTTGAATAATTGCTAGTCTCTTAGAAATTCATTAGGTAATCTGCCTTGAAAGTCTTATCATCCTTTGATCCTGCAACTAAAGAAGTGAAGTGTATCAATGTGTGATTACTTTTCATCATAGTGTGGACCATGGTGATCTAGATTCCTCAACTAGGTTGACTTCCTTAGAGCATATTAGGGTAGTGCTCATCGGTTAATAGTCGATTCAAATACTCAAGTGTAATCGAGGTGAGCATATCTAAGGTTTGATTCTATGGGAATGAAAAGATTCTCACACTCTCATGAGCAGATGTAATCCTCACCTCTCTAATTCTCACATCACTCTTTCACTCATTTGGAGGCTACTTGGTGCATTCGAATTCCCCTCAACTCTTCTTTCTCCTTTAAAGAGTGCAATGCAAAAGGATTTCCTATTTTGGGATGCATCATTATAAGGTAGTTGAAAGAGTAAAAATACACTATTTCTACAGGAATAAGTTGGTTAAAAGCAAAAATCAGCATATAAACAAATTGGATATTATATACAAAGAAAGGTACCACTGATGTATAATTATTCTGCCAAATGATGTGGATGATGATGGTGGTAGATAAGGATTAATAGAAAATGGTAGAGATGGTGTGGAGTGGTATACTTGATATAAACATGGTGGAAAATGGAATGGAATGGAAGTAATGGGTAGAGATAGGTATTTACATGGTAAAGATATTTTTCCCATATTTTTCTCCTTCTTTTCACTTTCTTATTCCTATCTTTCTTTTTCTCCTCATTTTCTTTCCTTCTTTGTTTTTGTCTTCTTCTTTTCTTCATTTCAGATTTTTCTCCTCTTTTTCTTCTTCTCTTCTTTTTGTATATTGTAACTATATCAGGAGAAGAAGAAGATAACTTTTGAAGACTTTACATAAAACAAGGATATGGAGGATGTCTTGATGTTTGAAGAGAGTATTCAAAATTTCTGAAGTGTAATATGAAGGAATATTTGCTTGTAAGGGAATTTATGAAGAAGTTGGATGGTGGAAAATGTTTATCACTTGGGAGTGTAATTATAATCAGTGAAGCTGAAATTTGGGTGTCTAATTGACTGGTATGGAAAATTTGGAACTAAATGCCTAAAGGATAGAATAGGTGCATCAAAAATTATGGCACATTGCACTCTTCTAAGAGAAAGTTTGGAAGTGAAGAATTCCCACACCAAATAGGTTCGGCTGATGTAAGGTAGGGGATAGGAATTAGCTTGAACTTCACTCAAAATCTCTCCTTTTCAATCCAATAGCACTTCATCCTCTGATCACTCATTTTCCTCGGTGCCCGTTAGATACCCAACCCCGAAGAAGTCAACCACTAAAAAGAATCCATGGTTTCTCTGGATCACTTGGTTTTATTACTGAAAATGTAATCACATAGGCTCTGAGGCCCTCACTTCTACTTCTCTAGGAATATGATCTCTAAATGTTAAGACTTCTAAGGTGTCAAAAGTAGTAAAAATTTGAAAAATAGGAGTTTTAAAATAGAAAAATTTTTAAAAATTTTGAAAATTTTGAAAATTTGAGTTTTTCTAAGTCCTCACCCCCCAACTTAAATCTTTCATTTCCCTCAATGAAATCAGTATGTTTATAAAAGATGGAAATAATATCATGCATTATATGAAAAATATTATAAATTGAAATGCGAAGTAAAAAGCTTTAGAAAAACTCATTGTGCGTGTTTTGACGCTTGTCTCTGGAATTTGTTCAAATTTCTTGTTTGTTGTAGGTGAATTCATTCAACTATATATGTACATTGATATAAACTACAAAAAAAACAAAAAAAAACAGTAAGATAATCTTGGGGTGCCTCCCAAGACCGCTAAGTTTAACGTCTAAAGTCAGACAAAACTCAATGAAGCTACAATAATCGATGAGATGAGGGTGTTACCGTTATCACGTCCTCATGTATCTCGGGAAGATGCAGATTTACGTTATCTGCTGGTGTGGGTGGCTCTGCTGTAAGGTAAGGCTTAAGACGATGCCCATTTACCTTGAATTGTTTGCCGGATTTAGGATCGGAAATAAGCATTGATCCATTGTCAAACGATTCCACAACCACCTAAGGACCGTCCCATCGTGAGCGCAGCTTACCTGGAAAAAGCTTAAGGTGAGAGTTATATAACCAAAACTTTTCGTTGACATTGAAAATTCTTCTTCTGATGTTTCTGTCATGAAAGGCTATGGACAAAACGTGGCAGCCATGTGGGGGACGAAATAACAAAACTGTCCACCTCAGCGGGAATGCTGACGTGGTGCCACAATCTGAACATAGAAAAAGGTGGTGCCACAATCTGGACCTAAAATGAAAGGTCGTGCCACTATATGATGTTTACCCTTTAATTTGTTCCACAAATGCTGTTAATATGTTTTAAATAAAGCGAAAAAAATTTAAAATAAAGAGCTACTGATGAAGTGATCTCAACCGGCAAGGTGAAGATTTTGAGCGAAGATCGATGGGATATATACAGGAGGCTCGCGAGAACCACGTCAAGAAGAAAGTGGAGGAAGGTATGATTGCGCCATCTGCATTTTCATCAATCCCTCGGTGGGGTTTATCTCCTTCGCCGCAGTTTTTGCCTTCAATTTTTTGAAGCTGGAATTTGTTGTCAGCTCTGTCGATCTAGTCCTTTGGATTTATGCAATTATGCCCAGCCAATAAATCTCTGATCGGAAGTGATTTTGAGGTCATTGAGGTTCTATTAGGAACGGTTATTTGATCGTGTTTTCATCATATTCAGTCTTTGATTTAGGTGCTTTGAATGAAATGCATTGATGAAAACAATCTGGTCTTTGTTTTGATTGTGTTGCTACCCTTCAATCTTCGTAAATTCTCTTTGATTTATTTTGGTAGACTTTAAGGCATATAGTAGATAAACCCTTTGATCTAGCACGCAAGAAGAATATTTTTTTAGGAACCTTTAAAACATTAGTCAGTACATTTAAAACATCACTCAGTACATCCCGAGAAGAATTCAGTTATCGGTAAGAAGAATTTTTTTTCCAGATGTGGGTTCTACACATGAAGGGGCAAAAATAATTGGATTTTTTCCTTTTTACTGGAAATTTGATGAGCGAAGACTGATCAATCCTTGTGATACTTCATTTCTGCTGATATGCTAATCACCTGCTATGAGAGATGAGAGAGAGTGTGAGATAGAAATCAAAGAATTGCATGGAGAGAGATAGCAAAAAGAATTTCTTTTAGAGATAGCAAGAGATAAGCTCATGGAGAGGTAGAGAGAGAGCAACAAATTTTTCTAAGGAGAGAGAGATGAATGGCAAGATATACACAGAAATCCTGGAAGAGGTAGAGAGGAAAATAGATAAATAGAGAGGTAGACACAGTTGGATAGAGAGAGGATGAAAAGTAGATGGCGAGAGTGAAGAATGCCTTCTTAGAGAACGATACATATATCTATAGATATATATATATATATATATATAAATATGTATATACCTAGTTTGTATAAATGTGTGTGTTTATATTTATAATATGTAGATGCATAAGTATGTATATATGAACTAGAGTGAGATAGACAGGCATGTTAGAAAGATTCAGAGCGGTGGAGAAATACAGAGAGCTTCTTTCTAATGTGTAAAATTGCCTATTGTTGATATCTTTGAGGAGCAAAATGAAGGCAAAAGCAATGAAAGAGTGCAGTCACTATGCTCAGAAATATGCTGAATGTTCTGCAGAAATATCTGTTGTATGGATGTGCAGGAAACAGGCCAATGAGCTAAATGAATGCCTTCATCAATAGTAAGCTTTGTTTTCTATTAACTATTATGAGATCCCTTGGACTTTCAATCTTGGTTTGAAAATCAATGTGTGTGTCTTTTGGAGTTTTAGGATCATTGATTTTAAAAATTGTTTTGGCTTTCATAATCATTTAATTTGAGTAGTCATTGATTGACATTTACTTCGATATCAATAAACTTTTATTCAAAGGTTTGATTTAATTTAAATAACCATTGATTTACATATTTGACTGATTTAAAGAAGCCAATTTGATTTATATGGCTGCTGAGTTTTAAGTAAATGTTATCTGAACTGTCATTTTCTCAATGTCTTTTTCTGAAATTTTATTTTCAGCACTAATGACTCTGTACTGGAAGAAATGAAGAGCAACTATATGAAGGAAAAGGAGGGCAATGCTGGGATTTAGGATAGAGATATATGCAGAAAATGGATGTTCCCCAATTTTTTGGATTGTCTCGTATGTTATGTTTGGGTTTTTGGTGCATTTTCAAGATGATGATATCTCAATTGGCATGGTGTATTCCGTCTAGTTTTGTGAGAAATTCTACATCTCCTTTATCGATCAAGCAAGCAAAGTTTCTGATCTTCTAAAAAAGTTTCTCAATCTCGGATACCTTTGGTAAGATTTAATCAAATCATGCATATAATAAATGGATCAAGAATGGTCGAATGGTACTATTGAAGCTGTCTTTGAATTTATGATACTTTATGTTGTCGGATGAGGTACTACAAAAGAAGCCTTGCAATCTCTAGACAGGCAATGCACCAACCATTCCAGATCTAGTTTCATGGAACTTCAACGCGGGCCTCACAATCTCCAGAAAGGTAACTCAGATCCAGAGACATGCATAAAGAGCATTAGGAAGATAGGTTAAGGATTACTTGCTACTGCTTTCACTATTCAAGAACATGATTTCACCTATGCCTTACTGACAGGATTGGGACTATTCAGAGACAGGATTGACAATGCTTTATCTGCTAGCATGAAACCTTAGTTGGATCATCTAACCTTGTATAAGCAATCTTGGATCCTATGACTACCACCTGACAAGACAAAATGGAGAAAAACCAGGTGAAGTCCCCTATGCTTCAAACTTAACTCAGATGAATTCATCCAATGATCAAGGAAGAGGTAGACAAGGCAGATCCAATCAAGGGAAAGGCCAGAACAACCAAAGGTACACATGTAGGTCTCAAATGTGCCTCAAATATGGTCATCTGGAGCTTTAATGAGAGGAACATTTCAGGATAAATTTTCAGAAATCAGTGGCAGAACAATGAATAGCAAAACACACCTAAAGCATACTGCATCGACAATTCTGATAATTTGTCACAGTACTCATATATCAATTGGTATCCACAGAGGTGCAGCTCCCCATGACAAGCTTGACAAAGCTCTGATTCAAAATCAAACTCCATCTGCTGCATCTCACCAACTCATCATTGGCAATTAGGCATGGCTATGGTCAGGGGTTGGTATTCGATTTAGGCTTTCTCAATAGGCTTGTATAAGGTAGATTGAAATCACCAAGGTCTTTTCATTGAAATAACTTAAAGAAGCTGTAGAAGATCTGCTTCTTTGTTTCAAGAAGAATCATGCACATTAGGACTCAACTTATCGCATTTTTTGATACCATATTTGATTAGTTAGATATGTGTGATCGCATGTTTGATGAAGTAATAACCATCTAAATATGAGCTTTTAAGGCATGTATATGACTAAAAAATGTTGACTTGTCAAATACCTTGTTACATTACTCATGGTTAGTCTCCTATCAATGGCCCTTCAATTTTGTCTATTTTTGTCATGATCAATGCCTTGCAATTTATTCATATGATATTTGATGTAGGATATTCTAGAAGAGGTATCTAAATCCTACAATATGGGGAGGACCTATGAAATGATATCACTAGGAATTATGTTTATAAATCAGTGGAGATATATTTCAAGAATATAAGGTCATATGAAGATTTTAGTAGAGACGATAATAGGAATAATAAGATAAGAGAAGAGACAAAGGAAGAGAATAAGAGCAGAACTAAGAGAGAGGTTGTGAATAGATATAGAGGTAATAATATAGAGGAATAAAAGAGTGATGAAATAGATAAGAGGTAAGAACAGAGATTACTTAGAGGAGAGATTTAAGAGGAGTGAATAATGATGGACTTAAGATATTATAAAGTGAACTATAGATCACGGTTTAGAGGATAGAGGATGATACCTGAAATGATGCGAAGTAGAAGCCCTTGGAAACCACTCCACGATCAAGATGAAATCTCTGTTTGCTTCTTACTGTGAGGAATATGAAAGAGGACAGAAATGGGGGAGAAGAGATAGGAGGATAGAACTCGGAAAGGAGAGAAGGTGCGGGAGAATGGAGAAACACAGGAAGAACAGTGAAACACAGGGTAAAATCGAACCGGAACCAACGTAACCAATTTTGATAAAAAACAACATCTTTTGTTTTCTTACAAATCTCCCTTTTATAGAATAAGGGAAAGAGGGTTGATGATGAGAGGATGCGTCGCTTCAGTTTCCGCGTGTGAATAATTATATAAATCGCTGACATTTTCTATCCTTTTTTCGGTTTTCCGCGGTAACCACCAATAATAATCTTATTTCCTTAATCTGACATGAGGTCGACGGTGACGATGGTTGAATGGTCTTTCAGAATTAGAACTGATGCTGTTCGCGCTGACAAAACGGGAGCTATTTTCACGAGCGTGCCTCAAAGTCGTGTCGCTCGTGCTGAATTGGATGTCCGGTTACAATTAGTGCAGCTGGACTTCATCAGGCGGCTGTTCGCGTCGCCAAGGAGCGGCGGTCGCTGATTCGAAATCCCATGAAAAGTAGTGGTCATGCCGATAATCCATGAGAAGCGAGTGGAAAAGTTTCCGCATCTATTTATGACGTCGCACGGAAAGTTCGGAGACGATGACGCAAAAAATATCTTCACGAATATTTGCATGCCTCCTCTAAGACGGAGGACGAGGTGGGGCGGAGACTCCTCCTGATTATTGTAGTTGCTGAGATTACAACCCGAGAATGCTCGGGGCTGTTGACGACAAGATAGCCAGTCGAGTGAGCAAAGGGAAGTAGAATTTTCAGAATTTCTTCGCGATTAGATATGACAGGTGTCGTCGGGATATGATGGGGTTTCCGTCATCGTCGGGGAGCGGATCCTCCTCATTTTGTCCTTGAATGGTCTTCAAAAGAGCGATTTTATCTCGGGTTGGACTCGGTGACGTCGTCTCGGGTTATCGTCAATATCTTGTTGACCGAGCGTCATACAATTCACTCCGATCTTAGCTGTCATCGTCGTCTTCAAGATTGACTCTTCTCTGTTTTTCAAAGCTGGGGGGAGTGGACGTGAAACATGCCTGACTTCCCGTGGGTTTGTCCATAACAGTGATGCCGGGAGGTCTAGTGATCTTGCTGACTTCCAGTGGTCTTGTTGTCTTCTGTAGGAGACTCAACTGTGCTTAATGAATAGACGTGAGGTCAGGTTGTGATGTAGTTATTAACAATTCGCCTTTGGAGCGATCAGTCTGTGATGTTTCTTCATTTGGGTAGGTGTATGGTCATACTCATCCAAAAGCTTGACTTAGAGTAAATGAAGATGGTAAATTCACTTTGCTCTCATAATGGTTGAAGGAAAATTAGCAGAATGAGTCTTGGACAGCTTCTCTTCAAACTTAATATCAACATTTGGAATTCTTCAATCTGACTGGGCTTCATAGATGCAAGGATTAATTCATGCAAGGATTTTTTTTTGAGTGGAATAGAAGATAGTATCTTCTATTAGATCTCACCTAAAATTCTAACTAAGGGTGGTTTTCAAAGAAAAGGAATTGGAAATCAAGGATGTTCCTATTATTTTCTTTTGAGATCATTAATTAAAATGATATAAGGTACCTATGATATGGTGGAGAAGGTTTGGAAAATAAGGAACCTATATCAAAAGGAAAAGGGTGGTTGACTTGGTCTATTCAAGGAATTCTAAGTATCTATGGTTAAGGCTAATTTCTTTTGACCAAGTCAATCATTAAATTAGTGTAAAATAGAGGTAGGAGGGAAGATAATTCCCTTGAGATCTACACTCTCTTTATTTATTTAGAGAGGTCTTCTTCATCCATTTAAGGAATGGATAATTTCTCAAATTGGTAGATAAGGAGGAGGAGGAGGAGGATAGGTTCACTTAGAACCCTTGTGTTCATGTGTCAAAATAATTCTCCATCAATATTCCTTTACCCATAATTTTCATCACATTCCTTTGCACTTTAATATTTCATCAAATCCCTTTACTCATAGTATTTTTATAATATTGAAACGAAGGATGATATCTATTTGGATGATTGTAATGTTTTCCTCCTCTCAATTTCTTTGTATGGACACTGAAAATAACTGTTGAATTAAGGGTGCTTAGATGGTTCATTCATCAAAATGAAGGGTGATTTTGGAGTTATCTACTTGATTCCTATGTCTATTATCCTTTCGGATAAGTCATGAAAAAACATTAATCTCTCAAGAAGGTTTATGTCCTCTCTGAAATAATCACTTTTTGAAAACTTCAACTGAATTTCAAAATACAACTCTATTTCCAAATGCAATTGTAGTAGATCTTTCTGATAGACATCTATCTTGGAAAGTTGTGCATGATTTATGGAAATTGAGTGACGGATAATTTCTACTGAGTGACATCTTCACTCTAGAATTCCAAGAACAGATAGGAAGACTTACATGCGAGCCAATTTCTACTCATTAAGAAATGAAGACTTAAGGGTGAGCCAATTCATAATAGTCTTCATTTTATCTTGTCTAGAAAGAATCAAAGATGAAAGACTGACATAAAGAGATGGAGAGAGATTGAGAGAGAGAGAGAGAGAGAGCAATGGAGAGTGAGAGAGTGGTGGGATAAAATGTCCTAAATCTAACCAACAAGAGTCAACTGAAATTTTGTAGATTTGGGAAAGGAGAAGAGGTTCGTAATAGCACACACGAATACGCCAACAGCCACCACCCAAACTCGATAATGTAAAGACGAGTATAGAGAAAAACTCACACAAATGTTCAACAAGCCAATTCTTGACTAACGACTCTCAAAGCTCTTTCACCTGTCAAGAGCCTTAGTGAATTTTTTCAAGAACCTTCTGAGAGACCCTTCTCCTGTCTCTTAAAAATTCTCTTAAGCTCTCTTGATTTGATGATTCAATTGAGAGCAAATGACCTTTATTTTTTTGGTCAACGGGTGAGGTTATCAAATGATCCCTTTTAATGGTTGTTCCAATCCCTCTCTCCTATTCCCATCCAAAAGGAGTCAGTCCAATTTTTTTATACTATTTCTCTACTCCAACTAAGTTGGCCCCCAAAAATTAAGCCACAATTAAATAGAGATTGACCTCAGTTAAGTAATTGAGTACTAAATATTTTCTACTTGTTTATAATAGAGTTGGACTCAAGTTATAATGAGTACAAGATATTTCTACTCTTTGACAACAATGACCTTTGGAACTAGATGATGTGAAAATAAGTACAAAGATGAACTTACTCCAACATTTGATGGAGCGAATTCTCGACTGATGGCTCTCAAAAAGATGTTTATTTAAACTCTTGTAAGAACCCTGATATGGATCCTAGTCTACTAATTTTAAAACTCTTTCATGATCTCTTTGATGTGATGCCTCAATGGGGAGGAGATGGTCTCCATTTATAGACCGATGGGGAGACCTAGAAGGCTATAGATACAGTCATGAAACTCCCCACTAAGGAAACCCTATTGGACATTCTTAGAGTGCCTCTCTTAGTGATCTATTTCAATCCTTGTCCCTCTCATTCCCATCCAAAAGGACGTGGTCCATTCAATTGAACTATTTACCCTTCCATTAGCTGAGTTTTTAAGAGAAAACCATACAATATCCGCACAATATGATCTTCCTTCCTTCATGTAGAGATAAAAGGCCTAGTTCTTTCAATGATATATTCCCACAAGTTGCTTGGCAGATTTTCTATGAAATGAGGTTAATTTCTGCACAATGAGCATGAACAAGAGAAAGAGAGGGGGAATTATGGGAAATGCAACTTGAAATCTTGTTCGTTGATCTTTTTTGTAGAGAATTGGGCAAAGAGAAAGAGAAATCTAGAACTAGACAAAGAAAAATAGAAACATGTATTGCCAGAAATTTCTAAATAGTTCTGACACTTGGACTTTGGATCTCCTCAATTCCATGTTGATTTCCTCAATTGGCTCAAGCGACAGGGGGCATTCTCTACAAGTGCCAAGTTTCTTAACCTTTGTATATGACTCAACAATTGTGTTGGATCTGATTGGTTGACATGTTATAGTTGAATTATGAGTTATGATTTGCGCTGAATTTCATGAGCATGTACTAATTCTAATGAGTTTATAGGTCCATTGGTCTCGTGTTCTTATTACGTGCCACCTTCACAAGTACTATATCTTTGACTGAATGCATGTCATTTGCGCACACCAGGTGCAAATTTCCCATGTGCTATGGCAATCTTAGTGGGAAGAATAAAATTTTAAATTTATGTGCAAGGGTTGGAGTGAAGAAGGCATGGGATAAAGTGAGAATCAAGGAGGAGAGAAAACATGCGCTTAATGAAATTTGAAGTTGATAAGCCTTCCAAAATTTTGATCAAGACATTGAATGCAATGGAATTCATTAAATTAAATACTCAAGACAATGAGGCACAAGGAACTGATAATCCTATCATTTATTATGTATGAGAAAACATACTTATAGGGTTCACTTGAAGGAGTTCTTGAAGCTATTCAAGTGTCTAGCCTCAAGCAATATCCACACGATCGCAAAATAGTTGAATCTCTTCTTTAAAGCTCTTCACCAAGAGAGAAAGAGAAGAAAAAAGATAATTCTCATGAAGCTTGCATGAGCACCTTGATTTGTGGTTGTTCTCCTCTTATTTATAGATATTTGGTATGTAAATTTTTCATAAAATCCCTCATAATTATGTTTATCGCTACTAATGTCCATGGAACATATGTATATGATACTTTAGGTCCAAATATCTCACTAGTTCATAACTCTATAGACCCAATAATATCGCATTGGTCAAAATTTATTAATTATCTATATCAACATATATATTAATTAATCAAGGATCAGTTTAAGATAGTTTAAATCAGGTTAAATTTCTAGGCCATTGGGTGCCAAGCTACATCATGTACTCTATACAAAGTATATAAGAACTATCGTATAAAACTTTGGCGTCATCATTAACCATGTATGTATAATCTTTCTTCCGCGCAAGACTCAAAAATGACTTAGGGTATGGTCACCTATCAAACCCTTATCAATCACTCAATTTAGTATTGATGTGTGGAGAAAATCATAAAAAACTCTTGTGATATTTCCATTATCTTGGTCAAGGATTTATTGCATCTCATTCCTTGAGTCAATCTATTGTAATGCTGAGGGCGGATGATCCCATCTTGACGAAACAATCATCTTCGAGGACTTCATGTCATATCTAATATATTTTTAGAGATCTTATAGCTAGAGATTCATAACTGATAATCAAAATACGTTTATCTATCCACAAAATATTTTTGGTGTCTCAAGTCAAAGGACCACATAGAATCAACTTGATTGATAGTAAGGTATAATACCATTCAGGAATCAATTGAATGAACTCTTTCTCTAAAGGGCACCTACTATCTATCTTTAGTGTCTCCACATCAATGGCTACAAGATTAGTCATACTCGTCATATGAGTCGAATCAGATAATACTATTTTTTTTCCAGATAATTTTATTTCCTTCTCGAATAATTCACGAATTGGAATGTTTAGAAGATATGTCTAAAAATTAGTGATCACTATATTATGATCTCATCATAATTAACTTAGTCGTTGCATATGATTATAGACTTCATCACAAATATCACACAAGAATGACAATAAATAAATTTCATTCAATAAACATAAACGAGATACGTGAAAGTATGATTGGCATATAGGCCACATAATATCTATCATCTCGAAGTACTCTTCCTATCTTCCTATCTTTCATCGATGGAATCACTCTCACTATAACAAAAATTTTTGTGATTCTTCTTCCCCTTCTCATATATAAGACCAAAATCAACCATAACCTTCAAATACCTCCCTACTCTCTTTGTTTATGCCCAATGCTCAGAGTTAGGATGCACTATATATCTGCTCAAGATGCTCACCAAATAGGTAAAATTGGTTCAAGTATGAAGAAAATACCTCAAGCTCCCAATCATGCTTCCAAATACCATCGCATCAATAATTCTTCCTCCTCTATCTTTATTTTGCTTCAAATATGTCTCCTTTGAAGTCTTTGTTGGAATTGTATGCAACTATATCAAAATTCTCCAAGATATAAGCAACATAGGGTTTTTGATTCCACGTAATTTGAGACTCACCTTGATGCATTTAAATTCCCAAATCAGAGCTCAACGATCCAAGATCATTCATCTCAAAGATCTTCATCATCTTCATCTTGAATTATTCAATTTTGACCTTTCTCACTTGCGATGATCAAATCGTCCACAAAACTCTTTGCTATGGTGAGAATTTAAGAAATAAAAACCTTGGTCATTTTTTATCTTCCTGAACCCAATACTCGTTAGAGTATCATTTAATTTCGCATTCATTTTCTTGGTGCTTGTTTGAGTCTTTACAGGGGCTTGTTCGCTTTAACATGTAATCTTCTTTCCCTTCCTTCATAAAGCCTTTAGATTGGGACATATAAATCTCCTCCTTGGTTTCACCATTCAAGAAGGTGTATTTCACATCAAGATGATGTCATTTCTAATTCCCCATAGGAAGCCAATGAAATCAAAGTTAAATTTGAATTGATTAAGAATGAGCAATGAGAGAGAATACCTCATCATAATCAAATTCCAAATTTTGTGGCTATATCTTTTCACTACCAATCTTGCTTTATGTTTCATCACTCCACCCATTTGATTCTTTTTGATTTTTTAAACCTATTTGAGACCTATGCGCTTTGCACACTTAAGGAGCTTTCACCCAAGGTCCATGTGTTGAGATTAATAGCATCATAGAGAGAATAGATTGACTGACAACCACCTTGTCCTTTATTCGAAGGATGATGAGTGTTGGCTTTGATCTATATCTTCACTTGAAGCCTACTCATGAACAAAATTTTCACCTCCACCTTCACCTTCATCTTCATCTCCAAGCCCATGTTGAAGACCTGAATTTTAGAGGTTAGTAGAGATCATTCCTTCACTTGGTTGAGTCTTTTCCCAAGTTCAACTCTTTTCCTATTTGAAGATCACATTGTGGCCCAAGTGTAACTTGTTTGTGGTAAAATGAAGACACCTAAATGCTTGGTGTTTCTCTTGTACCCCACAAAATATGATCTCCTTGCATCTATCTTGGTGGTTTTCTCACCCTTCCTATGGTCTTTACGTGCACAATTGAGCCAAAAACCCCATAAGATGATCAATCTTAGGCTTCTTTCCGTTCCACTTCTCATTGGGAGTTTCCCCTTGGAAGATCTTTTTAGACGACCTATTTAACACATTAACACATGTATTTATATGCTCACCCCAAAGTGCAAGAGTGAAATTCTTCTCTTTGAGCATGATTCTCACACGACCCATGATGGTCCTATTCTTCCTTTTCCACCACTTCATTTTGTTGAAGAGTATAAGGAGCAATTAGTTGCCTTTGAACCCCACTTTCTTTATACCACTTTGAGAATTATTTAGAAGTGAAATTCTCTTACATGATCGGTCCTTAAGAATTTAATTAATTATAGATCTTTCAAAAAGCATTAAAAACATCTAACTTGTTCTTTAATATAGCAACCTACATTGACCTTGAAAAATCATAAAAATTAATAAGAAGTACCTTTTGCCACCTTATGATGATGATGTGTGATAACACACAATTTATGCATGCTATTATATGACTATTAATGCAAATTAAGGCATAAACATCCCATTGTGATGCATTGTATCATACTTTGAGTGCATTTCTATCATTTCATGCAATTTTAAGTTATAATCTCAAAATGCACTAAATTAGGGATAATTATGCATAATTAAGAATATCTTTTAGAATATATTATTCCCATCTAAATTTCAGGTTATTGACGAGACGAGACCGCGAGGTCGTCGATTTCACACGGTCTCGTGTCAAAAATAATACCGAACTTACCAATTTGGGGAATTAAGAGAGAATTGAGGGGTATAATGGTAAATACGGGTCGAATTCAC
>CM044106.1:12542118-13038314 GCA_024174645.1 Lemna minuta
AAGGAGCGAGCTGGAAACATAACTTGATGGATCTAGAGCGTTCCAGGGAGAGAGAAAAAAATCGGGAAAGAGAGTGACGGTGGATGAAGTAGAGAAATTTAGAAAGGGAGGAAGAGAGCGATATTGCGCGGAAGCGTGAGAGGGAAATTTAGGGAGAGGAAGGACGATCGGAAGAAATAAACTTGAGGGAGATAAAATCAGAAATCGAGAGCTAAAGAGAAACGTAGAAGACAGAAAACTGGGGAGAGAGAGAGAGAAGATATCGAAACGACGAAACCAAAATCAACGAAAAGAACCGCAACGGAAAGAAACGTGAAAACGTGGAAGACGAGAAGAAGAACCGGAACACACGAATTTGCAGAGATATTACCTAGAAGATGTTAGAGGAAGAACGCCATGGAGGAAAATTGATAGAGGGGAGAGAGAGAGAAGGGATTGGGAAGAACTTAAAGAATATAGGTGCGTCATCGGAACAAAGAGGAAGATAAGGAAATATCAAGAAGAGCCTAGAGAGAGAGAGAGATGTTACCGAGGGGCACGGACAGGGGAGGTGAATGGAGAGGAGAGACAGAGAGGAGAAATGCAGCAGAGGTAGAGAGGGAAATCGGGAAATGACGATAACTGGTGATTGCGAGGGGAGATCGAGGGAACGGAGGAGAGAAAGGATAGGAGAACGAGAGAGAGAGGCAAAGCAAGCGGAATATGAAAAGAGAAGAATAGAAATTTCAGAGAATAGGAAATTAGAGAAGGATAGAAAAGAGGAAGAACGTGGTTTAGAGGGAGATAGGGAGCGCGAGAAGGGGGAAGAGGAAGAACGAAGAGATAAATTGAACCAAAAGAAGTAAACAAGAAAGAGAAGGCGGGAGAAAAATCCTACGAACCTTTCAGAATCAGTCGGGGAGAGGAGTTACAGCGGGAGAGATTCTAAAACCCAGGAGAGAGAAAACAAACAACGTAAAAAAGGAAGACGAAGAAGGAGCGAGATGCAGAAGGCTCACACCTTCTTGCTTTGGACAGCCCATCGTGCCATTTCCTTTGATTGGGCTCACACCTTCTTGCTTTAGACAGCCCATCATGCCTTTTAAACCTTCTATTTTGGAGGATATTGTTATTCTTCCTCTTGTATTGTTCATGAAAATCAGAAAAAATAAAAGTCATGTAAAATAATTTCTTTTTGATGCATTAACAGTCTACAGCATCAAGTCATGAGTTAATGGAGGAGATGATGTATTCAAGAGTTTAATAGGCTAAAATAATAGCAATAAATGGGTGGTTATAACTACATTTCATGTTCTTATCATCGCCGCGTGGCAGACTATGTGCGCGCGAAGTGGCACACGTGTGCGCGTGTGTATACACGCATCATTAATGGGTTAAGCCTCAATTAATGGATTTTTTGTTAACCCATTAAGACCGCGCGCCTTATATACATATCATTTCGCTTTGATTTTTGCCATGTGGGACTATATTTATTTACTTTTATGCGCAGGTGACATGGCAAATGTGGAGCGTCCGATCACACAACTTAATCGCGATCGTTGATCTTCACTTAAGTGAGGGTACGCGACACACTCCTATTGGGCGACGATTCGTTTTATAACATTTTAATCTCAACCGTTGATTTGAGGAGTTATAACGGCTGAGATCAAATGATATTAAAACCGCCTGATGGACATGTGGACGCATCTAGAGCGTTGGATGTAGATCAAATAGTAGGCGTTTCACGACATTTCTTCTTCATGCGCGACGTGGCAAAATTTCAGCAGCTCATCTTCGATCGAACGGACACGACTTAACCATAACGATTCCATCCAAGTGTTTCATCTAAGCTGTTGATCAAGGATGAAATGCCAAATCTGACAGTTACGCCCAAATTTGCCTATTTATACACATGTTCTTCGACAGAAAATGTATTCTTGGATATTTCAAGGTATCAAACTGTTTAGACATCTCAATTCTTGAATCTCTCACTTTCTTCTTCTTTAAACTCATTTTCACGTCCAAGGAGTGGTTGAAAGTGAGATTTCATTGAAATAATAGGGAGAATTCACCTCTTAAATGTTGATGGTCGTCTTCAAAATCACGGAATGAAAAGCCTTTGATCCGGCAATCAATTGGATCATTTCAAGTGCTATCTCTAGTTAGATTATGTGTTTTCCACCTAATCTTTTGTCCTGTATCATTAGATTGTAATTTAGATTCATAGATTAGGTTAATTTTAAATGTTATTTCAAATTTCTCTCTCTTGGTGATCGATTTTTATCTAATTTTTACTCTTTGATTTCTCCGCGAATCTTGATTATAATCGAGTGATTTTTGATTTCGTGGATTCATCTTTGAGTTCTCTTTCTAAATCTATTAAAATCTATAATTTCTCACATTAATTCACTGCCCCATTTGATCAAATTTCAAATAATACCTCAAAAATACCTTAATTCTCAGTGGATTCGACCCTTATTTACCACTATACTATCTAATTCATGATTATTTCTTAAAATTGGTGAGTTTTGAGTTATTTTTTACGCATCTCCACGTGTAATCAATGACCTCACTATTTCTTCTTGTCACTCATCATCCAAGGGAATCACTCAAATCATTGGGTAATAACTATCATTATTTATTTATATCATGTACAATGTGTTCTCTTTGTGAGACAAGCATGAGAGAGCTCTTGGCAAGGCAAAGAGAACCTACTATCATAGAGAGGACAATTCAACACATGTATGTGCATGCTCTAGTGGACAGGTGTGATAAGCTTCAAGTTGACGCAATCCTCTTGATGAAGGTTCTAGCATCTCAGTGAGCTAGCATGACAATATTTTGCCAAGGTCATGCCCTTGACTAGGTGTTGGTGGGGTTGGTGAGTGAACCATATTTGATCTATTTTTGGCAATCCTATTTGTAGTTGTACTAGTGCTACATTTTCCTTTTTTTCATTTTTTGGGCTGATCCATGGTGGTATCAAATGGGTAGATTTCCTTTTCTGGAAAAACGAGGATCCAAGGAAAAGATTAAGGGAGAGAGATCTGTTAGATCTCTTTAGTCAATGCTTAGTGATGTGCATGGATAGTGTCAAAGACTAAGTGAGGTAGAAAGATTAGAATCTGATGGAGAAATGCAAGATTTATAGACTAGCAACCTGATTCACTCCTAACTAGATGAATCTCTTTAGTTTATTTCAATATTCTAAACTAACATGATACAAATTTAGGGTTTAAAAACTTTTGATTGATAGCATCCAAAAATATAATTTCTCAACTCTTTCTCCATAGATAATTAAAGCAATGTGGCCTTACATGAGCCATTGTGTCCTAAGGAGTATTAAGGTTCAAATTTATCAGCAATCGTCCATTGTACAACATTTTTGGGTTTAGACAATTGTATCTGCATGTTCTTTCAAGAAATGACATTTCATGATTCTTCTAGATTCCATGGTGATCCTTGGTATCTCTTTTTTAGATAAACCCAAAATAATTCTTATGGTTCTTTGAAAGGAGGCCTGCGTTGTCATTGTTGCAGCTGTAATGTCATGTAATGTCAGAGTCAAATTTGAGCTGTCACTTGCCAATTTCGAGAAGGAAACCAAACTATCGACACTATAGCCTACCAGGTAGTATGCTCCCATCAATGATCCCTCTTCACCATAGGACAAGACATGCTGCAAGAGGCTCAAGGATGTCATCATCTCAAGCAACTCGATATACCTTCCCTACACAACCGGCATATTTTTTTCCCGCCACCCCTTAACAATGGTATATCGCTTGGGGCTCCACGCCCTAACATGCGTGAGAGCATTGATGAGCATAGCCATGAGCCAGCACCCAGCACATATTGCTTGATGCCATGTTCATGAGGTTGCCACAGCCTAGATTTGAGAGGGCTATATTGACTCAACCTCTTATCTTGAGCATCAAAGATGCCACCTGGAAGCCTAGTGACCATATAGCCTTCACCTTGCATCTTGTGTAATAGAGATGCAACCAGGGTTTAGGGAATCGAGCAATTACCTTCCTCCACCCATCTCACCAGTGCTTTTCACCTCTCGACTCTAGATACCTTATGAGGGGATACTTGCAACCAAAGTCCACAAAGTATGCACCTCTTCCCCTGGCACAGGTTGATACTTTGGGGTCTTGTGTATTTGGAGTAGTTCCCGGCCAGGGTCTCCACTACACTGAATAAAAGCACGCAAATATCCAAAAAAAAGGGGGCCTAATATGAGAAATCTTGATACCCGTTGGATCTGAATGAGTGCAATAAACAAGCAAACATGGAATAATGGGCCCATGTCCAAGAGGGTCCAATAAATGGCCTTGCACCGCACTCTCATCATGTCCAAATATTATGTCAGATAGAAAAACTTGCTTTCGTCCTCTTGGTTTGAGAGGTGAATGATTATCAAAGAAGCGAAAAGCGAGAACTGAACAAGAGAAATAGACATTATTTGGTTGCGGGATGGAAACTTTCGAAAATTAACCTTTCCTTTCTCTCTCCAAATTAGCCATTTAAGTGAGAGAGAGAGAGAGAGAGAAACGAAATGGCTAATTTAGAGGGCACAGTTCTATGCCATCTACCAGCAGCCCAGCTCTCGTACAGCCCCACGGCGCAGCCACCCATACTCCAGTCCGATTGTATCCTCCGTTTTCTTCATCCTGTACATCTCCCCGACGACCATTGAAGAACCGACCGATCTCGATCTCCATCCACCCATCGTCTCTGACATCGGCCACCTCCCGCCGGAAGAGCGGATCCTCGTTGAGATGAAAAAGTTTGTCCAAAATGCTCGGACGCAGCAGGCCACGTATCCACTGTCTCGTTATGCTCGAATTCAAGCAAATTCTTTTACGAAAATGGCGCGTCCCCTCTTTGACCCCTCCCGACATGGGGAAGTAAAGGCCTAAAGAGTTTGACGTGATCTTGAAGACTAGCCGAGCCGCGTAATAAGTATTTGCTGTAAGCCAGCGCCGAACATTTCCCCACGAGATAAATATCGACTTAGAATCATGCAGCAGAGCAACCGCTTCAAATCGAAAGGGCACAGGTGGCTCTCCTTCGAGGTTCAGTCCATGCCACCTCTCAAAACTGCAAATCGGAAAAAAAAAATGGAAGAAAGATAACGAATAAATGTATAAGCATAAAACTCAAAAACCAAATAACCCGAAAAATTGCGATCATCAAATCTTAAACCTGGTCTTTGTTTATCTCTCTAGCTTTTGTCTGTCTATCAATCTATCTATCTCTCTATATATCTATCTATCAATTTATCTATCTCTCAATCTTTCTTTCTTTCTTTCTTTAATTTCATTCCTCCTGCATGTTCGGCCGCCTTCGGCCCATTCCTATATTCGTAAGGATTTCGTGATCTGTTTCCTAATTTCGCATAACATTTTCGTCTCTTACTCCCCTTAGACTTTGTGCGGCATCGATGAGGAACAGTGGAGGTGACAAACCTCATACCCGAAAGTATGTATAAAACTCCACTGGTTGGCGAAAGGTCCTCCGAACATCGGAGCACGCATCGCGGTTGAAGCCATTATCACGGATATCTTACCGTTTGATCGCTTCAAGGAAACCCTCTGCATATTCAGAATTAGACCAAATTCAAAGACTTAGTACCGATGATGACGAACTTATTGCGGTCTCGCTCTTGTTCATATATTTCGGAAGTATCTTGTCCAGAATCTTGACTACAAAAGACGAGGAAATGCGCAACCCGACGAACACTATGTAAAACTGAATGTTAATGGACTATTATCCGGTACCTCGCGGCCGGAACGGAGGAGGATGGACTCGGAGAGACGGAAAAAGAGTTCCTTCTTGAAAGCGTGTTCTACGGGATGTGCCGCTTCGGAGATGATTTCCCTGTAATTCGGTGGCAGAAATCTCTCCCATACCGGGTTGCCGTCCGCTGCAGCCCGCCATGCCCGGCTTACAGTAGCTAGCCTGCACGCGTCCAAGGGAGAGGTGAGTGAGATAATCTTGGAGACGATAATATCTGGTATCCACGGCATCTGTGCTTCCTCCATCTCCCCGCCTAGAGCGGTGATTACCATCTTCCCCTCCAAGATTCGAATAACAGATCTTTCCGTTTACACAGTTCCCGTAAAGAAAAGATCGTTATCCGTTTTTTTAAATTCCTAGCATTACTTATATTTCCGCAACGGGAATCTTGGTAGTTTGCACTCTAAGAAGGGGCAGTTTCTCTCTATGTAGATTATATACGACCAAACTGTAATGGATCCAACATACCAGAACCAGAACGCTCGGTACGACTCATATGTTTTTGTCTTCGAAAGAGTAGGGAATATGAGAGAATCACGGAAAGAAAGCCTAACGAACTTGAACCGGACGATGGGTTGGTTAAATCTAATGGAGTTGATTCTCCCCCAGGTTGGCACCGCCGGCGGCAGTGGCGCTGCAGTGAAGCAGATGGACCCTGGTGCGCACTTGGCGGACACGCCAGGGGCTGCTACAGTTACCGCCGAGTTGTACCTTAATGCAAGCCGAGAATCAATCTTAAAGATTCAAGCCGAGAATCAATCGCGGATCGAGCATTCGACGAAATGCCGCCGCTTTTTTTCTCTTTTTTTCTATTTTGTTTTTCTTGCTTCTTTCTGAATGACCAATCGTGGACGTCGGATGCTGGAGTAAAGAGATCGCAAAGGGCAACTCATTGGGTATGCCTATGAACTTGATTCAATCTCAATATAGTTGTTTTGTTCCTCTCAATCCTATTCTTCCAGAGTGAATCGAGTGTAGAGAGTGTTCTACATTCTTCACATTGGGGCAAAATTCAAGTTTGAATTCTTTTGCAGTTTTTTACTAATTTAGAGACATGTATGCCTTTAAATAGCATGATTATGACATTTTCAAAAATCCCAAGTTTATCCAAGTGCTTTAGTGAAATTCAACTGACGTTTGTCATCATTCTCAATTTTCTCCCTCTTTCAGTGTGAGTGAGGTTGTTTTTCATCTCATGGAGCATTTCTTAAAAGGAATTTCCACCCATAAGTGTTATCAAGCATTATAGTCTTTAGACCTGTGGATGATGCCGAAGAGAGGAGGGCCATCTCCCATGACAAAGGAGGAATCGCCGAAGCTGGAGACTAGTGTGCCGAATTCAGTCTTCATGTTGACTGAAACAACTTATCGTCATTGGGCAATGAGGATGAATGTTGATTTGGAGGCTCAAGGATTGATGAAATTGATTGAAGGAAACAGGAAAAAGTACCCAAAAGGATTATCTTGTGCTTTCAATGATCCTTCATTCCCTTTGGAATCTAAATGCCCCCATCTTGACATCAAGAAGAGTGCCACAGAGAATTTGGAAATTCTCCAAATACTCCATGTGGGGTCAGATTGTATGGAGCAATAAGAGTCCAACCTCTAATGAAAGAAATTGAAAATCTCTCAATGAAGAAGAATGAGAAGGTGGGTGAGTATTCTTCAAGGTTTGTGAGGGATGTCTACGAATTGAGAGATTTGGGGGAAGAAACTTGAAGATAGGGAAACCGTCCCCAAGCTTCATAGGTCAGCACCAAAATAATATTATTCTCTTATTCTTCCCCTATAAAGATTTAGATATTTGAAGAGCATGAAGATAGAGGAGGTGATTGGGAACTTGAGAGTACATGACATGAGGCTCCAAGAGAGGACCTCAAGAGAAGAGGAGCAAGCCCTTCTTCATCAAGCCAATAAGAACCAAAATGGTCCATCTTCATTTAGAAGAGGATGTTGAAGAGAAAGAAGAGGAAGAGGATATTCAAAGAGTGGCAGAGGTAGAAGATGAAGAGAATAAGCCTTTTGACAAATCGAAGGTGAAGTGTCATAATTATCAAAAGTATAGTCATGTTTGCATATGAGTGTTGTCTTCCAGAGAAGAATAGATCTCAAAGGAGAGGAGAAGGAAAATTTGTCTCAAGAAGAGGATTCGTCATCCTTGATGATGGCAATTTCCGATGAACATGGCAATGGTTTGCTTAAAGGAGTGAATGGTGACTTCCTGATTGACAACTTGTGGTACCTTGATACTGGTGCAACTAGTCACATGACTGATAAGATATCTTTCTTTCTAAAGGGAATTGTGAGGTTTGATAATCAATCTTCAATCAAGTATGAAGACAAAGGTGATTTACTTGTGAATTCGGCAAAGGGTGTATGCATGACATTCTTAAATGTACTTTTCATGCCTCATTTGATGATTAATATTCGGATCTTAGGAAAGCTTGATAATCCAATTCGCAAGACCATTTTGAAAGATGAATTTATTGCCATTCATGAAAAGAAAGGAATATTTCTACTATAACTCTCAATACAAGTGGAAATATGTATTTGATACAATTAAACATCTCTGAGAAATGCATCTTGCTGAAAAGAATGAAGAGAAAGCATGGTTATGGCTTTCGAGGATGTGTCACCAAAATTTTTGTATCCTTCAAGACATGATCAAAGGTAAATCTTGTTTAAAATTTTCTACATCTTAAAACATTATGATCATATGTGCAGCTATTGTGCATCAGGGTAGCAGGGAAGAGCTCTATTCCCTCATCAACCGAGTTTCAAGCTTCAAAGACTCTTGAGTCTGTCTATGCTGATTTATATGGCTGACGGTTCGCACGGTCGTTGAAAACACAATACACGTGTCAAAAAAATTTCTAGAGTCACTAATATCAAGCTTTAATACTCAATTGAGTAGCAGAATAGTGAAAAAGTGTCTAATCCATGGAGAATCAGAGTTCTTTTACATATATTCAAAATTTAAACTAATCAGAAAATGAATTGAGGTGAGAAATTAGGGATTTTAGTATTTTTGGAAAGAATACACCGAGAAAAATCTATAGAATCAATAATCACTCAATTTGGATTAGTATTCACGGAGAAATCAAGAAGTGAAATCAAGAGAGAAAATTTCGATTGCGAAGAGAGAGAAATTGACTAAAATTTATAAAATTAACCTAAGATATGCATCAAAATTAAAATCTAACGTTATAGGATGATAGATTAGGAAGAAATTATATCATCTTATCCAAAATCACGCTCGAAATGATCTGAATAATCTCTAAATCAAGGCTTTTCATTTCGCCGTTTCCAAAAATGAAAAATTTAGAGTTCAAGCGGTAAATTCTTCCTTCTCCTCGACGAAAATCTTCGTTTCAAATACTCCTCGAATGCGAAAATGAGTTTTAGAAGAGAAAGAAATCAAGAGATTCAAGGGTTGAGATGTCCAAAAGGTTCGATTGATCGAAACATCCAAAAATATATTTTCTGTCGAAGAGAGAGAGTATAAATAAAGGAAATTTGGGTTTGGCCGTTTGATCGTAGATTCATCTTCGATCAAAGTTCGAGATTAATCATGGTGAGGCAAATCGTTATTCTTTTATTGCGGCCATCAGATTTGCGATGGAGTGCCGTGATGATGCCACGTCTTCATGAGAAGTTTGATCATCATTGAATCGCGTATGTTGGATCTTCAATAAATGCTTTGGATCACATCACATATCTCGGGGGAGTCCATCAAGTGCACTAAATCTGAACCATTATAACTCCCCAAATGAATGGTTTCTTGATTCCTTGATTCTTGATTCGTATAAAACTAATCGTCATCAAATCACATCACAGCATGTACCCCCTTCACTTAAGTGAAAATGAAGGGTTACGATTACATACATCGTGATACTCCAGTCTAATGTTTCTAAGCACACCACATCATCTAAAAAAGAAACATAGTCCCACATTACAAAAATAAAGAAAAAAAATTCCATAAATAAAGCGGTGGACTAGTGGTTAGCTTAATCCCATTAAGGGCACTTAATCACTAATGACACGCTAAACACATGCCACTTGTGTGCCACACATGTGTCACATGTCATGCACATACACCACCATGTGGCAACACGCAAGCGCGTATGCCACATCACCGCACATTTGAAAACCAATTTTTGTAAATATTTTAATTAAAATAAATTTGAAAGAAATTCATCAAAATTCATAAAAATTCTAAAAAATCCTTTAAAATTAGAAAATTGGTAACTTTAAAAATACAACTCTTTTTTAATCTTTTTTTATCACAAATTTAATAATCTATATTCTATAAACTGTAATTTAAGATATAACAAGAAAATAAATTTTTAACTCAAAAATACACTTATCTTCTATGAAAAATAAACTTAGAAAAATAGGTGAATGTGTACGAAATATTTTCTCTTATTTTTACATTAAAAACTCAAGAAAAATCTCAAACATAAATGGGAATAATATATTTTAAATTTTTAATTTTAATTTATGCATGATTATCCCTTAAAATGATGTATTTTGAGATTTTTTATGTAGATTGCATAGAATGATAAATCTGCACTCAAAGTATGATAACATGCATAAGAGTGGAATTTTTTATGTCTTAATTGGCATTAATAATCATGTAATTACGAGTATAAATTTCATGTTATCAATGACCAATCACATCATCATCATAAGGTGGCAAAAGGTATTTCTTATTATTTTTTTGATTTTTCAAGGTCAATGTAGGTTTCTATATTAAAGAACAAGTTAGATGTTTTTAATGCTTTTGAAATATATATAATCATTCATGAAAATGAGAAAGGAGAGAAGATTAAATACTTAAGGACCGATCATGTAAGAGAATTCACTTCTAAAGAATTCTCAAAGTGGTATAAAGAAAGTGGGATTCAAAGGCAACTAATTGCTCCTTATACTCTTCAACAAAATGAAGTGATATAAAGGAACAAGAGGACCATCATGGGTTTTGTGAGAATCATGCTCAAAGAGAAGAATTTCACTCTTGCACTCTGGGGTGAGCATATAAATACATGTGTTAATGTGTTGAATAGGTCGTCTAAAAAGATCTTTCAAGGGGAGAATGCCAATGAGAAGTGGAATGGAAAGAAGCCTAAGATTGATCATCTTAGGGTTTTTGGCTCAATTGTGCATGTAAAGACCATATTAAGGGTGAGAAAACCTTCAAGATAGATGCAAGGAGATCATATTTTTGGGGTACGAGAGAACCACCAAGCATTTAGGTGTCTTCATCCTACCACAAACAAGTTGCACTTGAGCCACAATGTGATCTTCAAATAGGAAGTGAGGTGAACTTGGGAGAAGACTCAACCAAGTGAAGGAATGATCTCTACTAACCTTTAAAATTCAGGTCTTCAACAAGTTCTTGGAGGTGAAGATGAAGGTGAAGGTGGAGGTGAAAATTTTTTTCACGAGGAGGCTTCAAGTGAAGATATAGATCAAAGCCTATACTCATCATCCTTCGAATAAAGGACAAGGTGGTTCTAGTCAATCCAATCTCTCTATGATGCTATTAATCTCAACACATGGACCTTGGTGAAAGCTCCTTAAGTGTGCAAGCCCATGATGGATATTATGTGGCCTATAAGCCAATCACACTTTCATGTATCTTGTTTATGTTCATTAAAATGAAATTTATTCATTGTCATTCTTGTGTGATGTTTGCAATGAAGTCCATGAGCATGTGCAATGACTATGTGAATTATGATGAGATCATAATATAGTGATCACTAGTCTTTAAACATATGTTCTAAATATTCCTATTCGTGGGATACTCGAGAAGGACATCGAATTATCCGGAAAGAATAGCACTATCTAATCCAACTCATATGATGAGTATGGCCGATCCTATAGCCATCGGTGTGGAGACACTAAGGATAGATAGTGGGTGCTCTTTGGAGAAAGAGTTCACTGAATTGATCCGTATGAATCCCTAAATGGTATTATACCTAACTGTCAATCAGGTTGATTCATGTCATGATTGTGTATGTGGTCCTTTGACTTGAGACACCAAAGACATCTTGTGGATGGATGATCGTGTTTTGATTATGACTTACGAATCCCTAGCCATGGGATATCTAAAACGTCATATATTGGATATGACATGAAGTTCACGAAGATGATTGTGTGGTCAAGATGGGATCATCCACCCTTGGTATTTGAGGAGATTGACTCAAAGGAATGAGATGCGACGAAATCCTTGGCCAAGGTAGTAAAAATATCGAAGAAGGAGTTCTCGATGATTTCTACACGCATCAGTACTAACTTGAGTGACCGATTAGGGTTTGACAGTTGACCATACCCTAAGTCATTCATGAGTCTAATGTGGATGAAGGATTATACATGCATGGTAATCAATGACGGGAAGGTTCCATAAGTGAGTTCTTACATACTCCATATCTCCTAGAGTACGTGGTGTAGCTTGGCACCCAACGGGCTGGCAACTCAACCTATCGATTGGGTTAAATCGATCCTTGATTAATTAATCTATATGTGGATGTGGATAATTAATTAAGGTTGACCAATAAGGTGTTATTTGGTCTATAGAGTTATTAACTAGTGAGATATATGGACCTAGAGGGTCACACACATAAGGTTTATGGATGTTGGTGGATATAGACATAATTATGAGGGTTTTTATGAAAAAATCTCATTCCAAATGTCTATAAATAAGGGGGGGGACGACCACAACTAAAGGTGCCCATGCAAGCCTTGTGGGAATTCTCTCCTTTCTTCTCTTTCTCTCTTAGTGAAGAGCTTTGAAGAGGAGATCCAACCATCCGGAGACCATGTGGATACCGTTAGAGGCTAGACACTTGAACAGCTTCAAGAACTCCTTCAAGGAATCTCTGTAAGTATGTTTTCTCATACATACTAGATGATAGGATCATCTATTCTTGGTGGCTCGATATTTTGAATGTCCGATTCAATGTTTTTCCGCTGCATTTGATGTTTTGATCAAAATTTTGGAAAGTTATTGACCTCGGATCCCATCAGCCCATAGGTCTCAAATAAGTTTACAAAATCAAAAAGAATCAAATGGGTGGAGTGATGAAACATAAAGCAAGGTTGGTAGTGAAAATATATAGCCAAAAATTTGGAATTGATTATGATGAGGTATTTTCTCTCATTGCTCATTCTTAATCAATTAAAATTTAACTTTGATTTCATTGGCTTCCTAATGGAATTAGAAATGGCATCATCTTGATGTGAAATACACCTTCTTGAATGGTGAAATCAAGGAGGAGATTTATATGTCCCAATGACGAAACGAAACCGCGAGGTCGTCAATTTCAAGCGGTATCGCGTCAAAACTAATTCCAAACTTACCAATTTTGAGAATTAATCACGAATTCAAGGGTATAATGGTAAATAAGGGTCGAATCCACAGGGAATTTAGGAATTTTCAGAAGATCTTTTAGAATTTGGTCAAATCGGACGAGAAATTGATGGAAGAAATTGGGGAAAATGGTATTTTATGAAAGTAGACTTCAAATCGATTCCACGGAATCAAAAATCGTCAAAATCGGACTTGATTTCGCGGAGAAATCATGAATCGAAGTGGAGAGAAAATTTCGAGCGTAACAAATCGTGATTTTAAGTGAAATTTGATGAAATTGAAGATTAAAAACTAATCTAAACTGAAATTAAACTAGATTGGAGGATTAGGAAGCAAAAAAACCGCTCCCACTAATCCCCGATTGCGATCAAATCGCGCCGATTAAGCCTCTTAATCACGAAGAACACGAAGAACGCGATCGGTGGATTCAAGCTGCGATTTCTCCTTCACCTCTCCACCAAATCTCGATTTCTACCACTCCTCGGACGCGGAAATTGAAGAGGAAGAGGTAGAACTCGAGAGAAACAGGCAAGGAAGGTGTCTTGACAGTCAATTTGATTGATTCTTGCTTGGATGTCTTAGAACGACGAAGAACATGTGTATATATAGGGCGAAAAATCGTAACCGTCCGATCGTTTCGATCGACGGTTACGATGAAACGGTCCACGATGGACCGTTTCGAAAATATCGTGCCCGTTGGATCGCGATGGACGGTCCAGATCTGATCGTCAGAAAGACGTTATAAAACGCCTTTGATCTCGCCCCTTCGATCGCGATCCAACGGCCGAGATTTGATCCACGCCGAACGATCTCAGCCGTTATAACGCTTCTATTTAGGCACGTGTTGATTGATCTCCGGTGCGCCTTGTTTCCACGCGATCAACGCGCGTGATGTCGTCACGTCGCGCTAATCCAACCGTTATAATAACGGTTAATCAGCACGTGCGTTGATCCCCGATCAGTGGTCCCGCGCTCACCCGATCGACGCTCGTCGATCTCCCATCCGCTCGATCCGACGGCCGTCGTCGCGCCACGTCGCCTGCAAGGTAAGTAAGTAAAAAAAATTAGTCCCACACGGACTTAATTTATAGAAACGGTCGGGTATATAATACCCGACCGTTTATACGGGTATGACCCTCCCCATATAGGGGAGGACAAAGACCCATTTATAATTATAGGTATAATACCATATATATGATATAATCGCGCCACGTAGGCGCGGCTGCGCGAGTCCACGTGGCGCTACCACGTGGCCTTGCGTGCCACGCCGCATCCACGCGGGCCCCGCGCCCATTTTTATTTTTTATTTATTATTTTTATTATTAAAAAAATTGAAAAATAAAAATCATAGAAAAATTCGGAAAAAAATACAGAAAAAAATCCCTAAAAAAATTGTAAAAAAATCATATCTTTTAAAAATACAACTCCAAATTAATCCAAATTTCTTTCATTTGATCCAAAAATTTAATTATCTATTATTCTAAAAGGTCAAATTAATTAAATAATAAGAGTTAAAATTATTATTTCAAAAAAATACATTCATTTATTAAGATTTTAATCTTTAGAAAAATAAAATGAATGTTTATAAAAAGTTATTTCTCTTATTATTTTTATCTTTAAAAAAACAATTATAATCTCAAGAAAAAAATATGGGTTATCAAATTATGAAACTCTAATTTATAAAAATTAACCCTAAATTAAAGTATTTTGAGATTATAATGACTTTTTAAGAGAATAATAGAAAAATACATATAAATATGATAACATGCATGTAAATGAAATCATTTTAGCTTTAATATGCATAAAAAAATCATGTTTTATGATGTAAATATAGCATGTTATCATACCCCCCAACTTAAATTTTTGCTAGTCTCTTAGCAATTTACTACATGATCTCCCTAGAAAGTCTTTTCATCCTTTAAACCTACCACTAAAAAGGTGAAGTGTATAAATGTATGATCACATTTTCCTCATAGTGTAGGCCCTAATGATCTAGATTCCATTTCTAGGTTGACTTCTTTAGTGCATGTTAGGGTAGTGCTCATCGGCTAATGCTCAAGTCTAATTCTTGATTGTAATCAAGGTGAGCCTATCTAAGGTATGATGCTATGGTGCTGAAAATAAACTCACTCTCTCATGAGTGGATGTAATTCCTTACCCTCTCCATAAACACATCACTCCTTCCCTCAAATTGGAGGCTACCTAGTACTTAGAATTCCCCTCAACTCGCTTTCCTCCTTAAAAGAGTGCAATTCAAATGGGTTCCTATCTTTGGATGCATCGTGTGAGGAGGCTGAAGGAAAATAAAAAGATACTATTTCTAGAGGTATGACTTGGCTAAAAGCAAATATGCTGATAAAACAAAGTGGATGATAAAATCAAAGAAGGTACCACTTATGATGATTATACTCCCAAGTGAGGTGGATGATGATGGATAGGGTAGATGATGGAGATGATAGTGAGGTAAAGATAAAGGTAGAATATGTTCCCACTTATTTTCCTTCTTGTAACTTCTTATTTCTCTCTTTCTTTTGGCATTGCTCCTCTTTCTTTTCTTCTTCAAATTTTTTTTTTTTTTTAAACATTTGAGAAGACTAGAATGATGATGTGGAGGAGTTTTTAGGATTTCTGAAGAGAGTGTGTAGCAAATGAAGTATAGTGAAGGTAAGCACATGTGGGAGAAGAAGGTGGAAGGTGAAATGGATGTGTGGATTCACTTGGGAGTGTTCATCATCAAAAGCGAAGTTTAAAACAAATATGGTGTTACTACTTGACTGCTTTGGAAGAGAGAACTACATGCCTATAAGGAAAAGATAGGTGCTACAAAGATTATGGATCATTGCACTCTTTAAAGGGAAAAGTCTAGCCTCGGAAAATTCCTCATACTAAGCAGTTTGGGCTAATAATAGGTAGAGGATGGAATTTTATTTTCTCTCAAATACTCTCCTTTTCAATCCCATAGCATTTCAACCTCTTGATTACTCTTTTTTTCCTTGGTGCCTGTTAGGTACCCAACCCCAAAGAAGTCAACCACTACTCTAATCCATTGGTCTCTCTAGATCATTTAGCTTTATTACTCAAAAATGTAATCATATGGACTATAAGGTCCTCACTTCTACATCTCTAGTAGGTCAGATCTCTAGATGAAAAAGACTTCTAAGGTGGGGTAGATTAGATCAAAGATTTTTGAAAAAAATAGGAGTTTTTTTAGAAGATAGAATTTTAAAAAAATTTTGAAAAGGATAGAGCTTTTTTTCTAAATCCTCACCCCCCAACTAGAATCATTCATTGCCCTCAATGAATACTACATGCTCATGTGAAAAAAACTCATCGAATCATGGCATGAAAAAAACAATAAAAAAAGTGCGGTGAGATGGGTTTAGAAAAGCTCATTAGTCCGTGATGCTCGTGGGATTTTCCGGTGCGAGGTGCGCCCTTTCCTAGTGTAGTTCTTCAACATCCAAAAAGAAAACTGAAATCAAAAAAACACAAAAACTAAAAGATAAGATAGTCTTGGGGTGCCTCCCAAGAGCGCTAAGTTTAACGTCTTCAGCCGAGACTAAACAAAAATAAAAACCTAGACTACTGATGGGTCGAGGGTGATACCGTCACGTCCTCGAATGCTCGGGAAGATGCAGATTTACCTTATCTGGCTGGTGCGGGTGGCTCACGAAGTCGGGTACGGCTTAAGACGATGGCCGTTTACCTTGAATTGTCGACCGGTCTTAGGATCGGAGATAAGCACTGCTCCGCCGTCGAACAATTCCAGAACCACGTAAGGACCATCCCATCTGGAGCGCAGCTTTCCAGGGAAGAGTTTGAGGCGAGAATTGTAGAGCCAGACCTTGTCACCGATCTGGAATGATCGTCGTCGGATGTGTCGATCGTGGAAGGCCTTGGTCTTCTCCTTGTAGATCGCCGCGTTCTCGTACGCGTCGTGCCTCAACTCTTGTAGTTCTCGGAGCTGGAGAAGTCGTTCCTTGCACGCTTCGTCCGGTGCTAGGTTGAGCTTCTTGATGGCCCGAGTAGGCTCGGTGCTCTAGCTCAGCGGGAGGTGGCGAGGCTTTCCCGTAGATGAGCCGGAAGGGAGACATCCCGATGGGTGTCTTGTATGCCGTCCGGTATGCCCATAGTGCGTCGGGGAGCTTGTGTGCCCAATCCTTCCCATCTGGGACGAATTATCTTTTTAAGAATAGTTTTGACTTCTCGATTACTAACCTCTACTTGCCCATTCGCCTGGGGGTGGTATGGCGTGGTGATGCGGTGGTGTACTCCATATTTCTTCAACAGTGCTCGGAAGTGCGAGTTGTTGAAGTGTGAGCCCCCGTCGCTGATGATGGCTCTCGGACAACCGTATCGGGCGAAGATGCATCGTGTGATGAAGCGTAGTACCTCCCGATGGTCATTTGTCCTAGTGGGGATTGCTTCGACCCACTTGGACACATAGTCCACCGCCACCAAGATGTACTCTTTCCCGTCAGAAGGTGGGAAAGGTCCCATGAAATCTATCCCCCAAAGGTCGAAGATTTCCACCTCAAGGATCGGCCGCATCGGCATCTCGTCTCGCTTGGAGATGTTGATCGCCGCTTGACATTGTAGGCACTCCGTGTAGAAACGGTGGGCGTCCTTGAAGATGGAGGGCCAGTAGAAGCCGCTCTGTAGGATCTTGTCCGCGGTCTTTCGTGCCGCGAAATGTCCTCCGCACGTCGATGAGTGACACATCGCCAGTATGTCTCCCTGCTCCTCCTCTGGTACGCATCGTCGGATGATCTGGTCGTATCCTAGGTGGAACAAAAGTGGTTCTTCCCAGAAATAATACTTAAGCTCATGGAAGAACTTATCTTTTTGGTGTCGGTTCCAGTGCTCCGGGATCGATCCAGTCACGATGAAGTTGACAATGTGTGCGTACCAGGGGGCGTGACTCGAGATGGCGAGGAGATGCTCGTCTGGAAATGTCTCTCCGATGTCCTCTCCTCCCGAGATGTGGAGACGCGATAAGTGGTCCGCCACCGAGTTTTCGCTGCCCTTCTTGTCTTTTTATCTCCAAGTCGAATTCTTGAAGGAGCAGCACCCATCGTATGAGTCTTGGTTTGGCCTCTTTCTTGGAGAGCAAGTACTTCAGGGCCGCATGATCAGTGTAGATGATGATCTTGCTCCCCAAGATGTAGGGCCGGAACTTCTCGAGAGCGTAGACCACCGCCAGAAGCTCTTTCTCCGTCGTCGTATAATTAATTTGAGCTTCGATGAGGGTCTTACTTGCGTAGCAGATGGCCGTCGGCTTCTTGTCCAGTCGCTGCCCCAAGACTGCTCCCACCGCGTAGTACGAGCGTCGCACATAATCTCGAAGGGTAAGTCCCAATTAGGACTTTGTAGAATCGGTGCTTCGATCAGTGCCTGCTTCAATGTCTTGAATGCGCGCTTCCCTTCTTCGTCGATGATGAAGTCCTTGTCTTTGCAAAGAAGGGTGGTGAGAGGCTTGGAAACTTTCGCGAAGTCTTGGATGAATCGTCGATAGAAGCCGACGTGCCCAGAAAGCTCCTTAAGTCCTTCACGGTATTTGGGAGAGGGAGGTTTTGGATGACCTCTATCTTGGCCTTATCCACTTCTAAGCCTTTGCAGGAGACGATGTGCCCAGAGCACTACTCCCTCTCGTACCATGAAGTGGGATTTCTCCCGGCTAAGTACCGGTCGTTTCTGACGCATACCTCCGAGTATCTTCGTCGAGTGAGCAAGACAAGTCTCGAAGTCGTTTCCAAAGACGGAGAAATCGTCCATGAAGACTTCTAAACTGTCGCCAAGAAAGTTGGAGAAGATCGCCGTCATACATCGTTGGAAGGTCGCGGGGGCGTTGCACAGTCCGAATGGCATGCGTCTGAAAGCGAAGGTGCCAAAAGGACAAGTGAACGTGGTCTTCTCTTGATCGTCGGGGTGGATAGCAATCTGATTATAGCCCGAATATCCATCGAGGAAGCAGAAGTAGTTGGATCCTGCCAGTCGGTCCAGGATCTGGTCGATGAACGGTAGCGGGAAGTGGTCCTTCTTGGTCGCGGAGTTCAGCTTTCGGTAGTCGATGCAGACCCTCCACTTCGTCGGTAGGCGCGTCTGGATTTCCTCGCCCTTCTCGTTCATCGTAACCGTTACTCCGGCTTTCTTCGGGACGACGTGCACCGGACTCACCCATTGGCTATCGGATATGGGGTAGATAATTTCTGCATTTAGCCATTTAAGAATTTCTTCTTTTACGGCCTCCCATACCCTTGGGTTGAGTCGTCTCACGGGCCTCCCACGACGGGTCTTGACTCATCCTCTAGGAAGATGCGATGAGTACATAGTGAAGGGTCTAGCCCTTTTAAGTCCGTCAGGGTCCATCCGATTGCTTCTTTATTCTTCCTTAGCACTTCCAGTAATCTCTCTTCTTGCTTGAGGTCCAGCTTGGACGAAATAATTACCGGCTTTGCTTTCTCGTCGTCAAGGAAGGCATACTTGAGTGTAGACGGGAGAGTTTTGAGCTCTAAAGTTGGCTCGTCCATCGGAAGCTCCTCATATCTTGCTTCTTCTTCGATCATCATTACTTCTTCTACGCATTCGTCTATGTCTTGATCGTCGGCGAAGTCGATGGCTCCCAAGTCTTCGGATGCTCGTGAAGGGTATTTCATTAGCTTGTTGATGTCGACCTTCACGGTGTGCTCTCCCACTTTGAGAATAACTTCTCCTTTCCCCCAGTCGGTTACGGCTTTCGCGGTAGCTAGGAAGGGTCGTCCTAATATGATCGGGGCTTGGCTCAGCTCCTTAGTCATTTTCATATCGACCACTAGGAAATCTACCGGGAAATAACAATCTTCTATTCTAACTATTACATCTTCTACTAGTCCATGGGGTTTTCTAACAGATCCATCGGCTAAGCATAGCTCTACAAGGAATGGTTGTAACTCCCCTACATGATGACGGTCGAATACAGCTTTAGGGAGGATGTTTATACTGGCTCCTGTATCTAGTAGGGACCTAGTAAAGGACATTCCTCCGATTTCACTCGTGATCATGGGTGCTCCCGGATCTCTCTTTTTTACGGGTAAGGAATTCATCATTATGGAGCTTACCGTCTCACTAAGTTGGATCCGTTTAGGGTTTCTATGGGGAGTACATATACCTTTAAGGTATTTTGCATAGGTAGGGATATGCTTGATGGCTTCTGTTAAGGGGATAGTTATGGTTACCTTTTTAAAGGCTTCTAGTAGATTTTCGTCGGTTTCATTAATCTTGGCTTTTGGTCGGTTTAAGGCTTGAGGATAAGGTACAGGAGGCTTATATTTGTCAGGGTTAGGTTCAGCCGTAACCTGTTCTTCCTCGTCCTCCGAATCTGTGTCTTGCTCGACGATACTTGGTGTTTCCTCTTCTTCTTTTTGGCCTTGGTGGAAAGGATGATCCTTGTATGGATCCGGCAGAGTTTTCCCACTCCGAAGGCTTGATACGGCCACGAGCTGATTCTACGGCTTCTTCGTCGACGTGTATATGGTTGATATTATGGAGTGCGGGTCGACGAAGCTCCTTGATTTCTTGGATTTGCCGTGGCTGCGAGGGTAGCTCGGGTCGGTAAAAGTTACTTGCTTACCCTTTTTGTCTGTCGTCGGCTGGACGTTCGTCTTGACAAAGTCCCGAATTTCGTCACGCGTGAGTTCATCCTCGTCATTTGCTCCATTAATTGCGAGATCGCGCCGAGGATCGCGTCGGATGCCGGCGTGGTTTGGCGTGGAGCTTGCGCGTATGCTTGTGGTTGAGTCGGCGGGACGAACGACGACGGTCTTTGATTAGGGTAATTTTTGCTGACCGTTATATTGTGGAGGATAAGGTTGATCGTTGTTCCTCCTATAGCCATTATTCTGCAAGGAATTGTTAAAAAAACAGGGGGTATTATCTTTGGTTAGAATAATTACCTGGATAATTTGGTTGTCCCTGTTGACTTGGTCCTCCTGGTGGACCTTGTCTATACATTCCTTGCCCTTGGATTGCCATGACGGGGCAATCTAATTCGACGTGGTCGAATCTTGAGCACGTCGCGCATGGTGACGCTTCTTGAAGTGAGACGGGGGCGAGTCCTTCGGAACCGTTGCGAATGTTGAGTCGGTCTAGGAGTAAGTTCTGGACTTCCGCCATTTTGTCGATTCTTTCGAGGAGCATCCCCGTTTCCGCTGACTTGGCGTCTAGAGCTTTCGGCATTGCACCTCTTCCGAATGGTTTCGCCGCATTATGGTGACTATTTTCCGCCACCGTTTCGATGAGGTCCATCGCGTCGTCTTCATATTTGCTCATAAAGGTGCCGCCGCTCGCTGCATCCAAAAGGTATCTATCTTGCGGGCCTAACCCGTCATAAAAAATTTGAGTTAATTCATGGTTAGATACACCATGGTGTGGGCACTCCCTCGTAAGATCTCTTAGTCGTTCCCAGGCCTCGTGGAAGGTTTCGGACGAGCCTTGGGTGAATTCTCGGATGGCTTTTCGGACGGAGGTGGTCTTTCCTACTGAATAATATTTCCTTAAGAACTCTTCCTCCATTTCGGTCCAACTTGTGAATTCTTTCCCTAATTTTAAAAACCAGTCCTTGGCTCTATCTCTAAGGGTAGCGGGAAAGAGTTTCATCTTCATCGTGTCGGCGGGGACATTTTGAAGGTGGTTGATCTCACAAACTTGGGAAAGCTCATCTACATGTCTATAGGGATCTTCGGAAGGCTTACCATGAAAGATAGGCAGCATGCTCATTACATGGGAATCTATTCTAAAATTGGCCCCTCTTCCTAGGGGTGCGTGAATTCTGGTGACGGGTCGCTGGAGGACGGGTCTAGCATAGTCACTAAGGCGTTTCCTAGCATTTCCTTCATCATTCCGGGCCATTTCTACTGGTTCGGTAGGATCAAAAGTTGAGTCGGTCTCGGTAGTGTCGGTCTCGGTACCTTCGGGAGTCTGCGAGGATCGTTCAAAGAGGTCTATTTCTAGGGGATTATTTCGTACTCTCCAGGCCGTTCGTCTTCTCATGAAGAGTGGATCGAGTAGGTAGAACTTATAAATACTTAAAATATATTAAAAATTGAAATCAGTCGTACCTGAGTGTCGGTATCCGTGAGAGTTACGCGTTCTCGATGCGATTTGAAGAAGCAATTGCCCGTAATCCTTAGAAAAAGGGGCGAAAATCACTTAATCTTATCGAATTAAGGATCTCGAAGATGGATTTCTACTTCGGATCACTCAATATACGATCTAATTGCTTGAATTTCAAAAAAATTAAGAGAAAAATCCGTGTTGACCAAGTCAAAATTGACTTAATTTGATCGAAAATTGCCTTAATTCCCCGGCAGCGGCGCCATTTGACGAAACGAAACCGCGAGGTCGTCAATTTCAAGCGGTATCGCGTCAAAACTAATTCCAAACTTACCAATTTTGAGAATTAATCACGAATTCAAGGGTATAATGGTAAATAAGGGTCGAATCCACAGGGAATTTAGGAATTTTCAGAAGATCTTTTAGAATTTGGTCAAATCGGACGAGAAATTGATGGAAGAAATTGGGGAAAATGGTATTTTATGAAAGTAGACTTCAAATCGATTCCACGGAATCAAAAATCGTCAAAATCGGACTTGATTTCGCGGAGAAATCATGAATCGAAGTGGAGAAAAATTTTCGAGCGTAACAAATCGTGATTTTTAAGTGAAATTTGATGAAATTGAAGATTAAAAAAACTAATCTAAACTGAAATTAAACTAGATTGGAGGATTAGGAAGCAAAAAAACCGCTCCCACTAATCCCCGATTGCGATCAAATCGCGCCGATTAAGCCTCTTAATCACGAAGAACACGAAGAACGCGATCGGTGGATTCAAGCTGCGATTTCTCCTTCACCTCTCCACCAAATCTCGATTTCTACCACTCCTCGGACGCGGAAATTGAAGAGGAAGAGGAAGAACTCGAGAGAAACAGGCAAGGAAGGTGTCTTGACAGTCAATTTGATTGATTCTTGCTTGGATGTCTTAGAACGACGAAGAACATGTGTATATATAGGGCGAAAAATCGTAACCGTCCGATCGTTTCGATCGACGGTTACGATGAAACGGTCCACGATGGACCGTTTCGAAAATATCGTGGCCGTTGGATCGCGATGGACGGTCCAGATCTGATCGTCAGAAAGACGTTATAAAACGCCTTTGATCTCGCCCCTTCGATCGCGATCCAACGGCCGAGATTTGATCCACGCCGAACGATCTCAGCCGTTATAACGCTTCTATTTAGGCACGTGTTGATTGATCTCCGGTGCGCCTTGTTTCCACGCGATCAACGCGCGTGATGTCGCCACGTCGCGCTAATCCAACCGTTATAATAACGGTTAATCAGCACGTGCGTTGATCCCCGATCAGTGGTCCCGCGCTCACCCGATCGACGCTCGTCGATCTCCCATCCGCTCGATCCGACGGCCGTCGTCGCGCCACGTCGCCTGCAAGGTAAGTAAGTAAAAATTAGTCCCACACGGACTTAATTTATAGAAACGGTCGGGTATATAATACCCGACCGTTTATACGGGTATGACCCTCCCCATATAGGGGAGGACAAAGACCCATTTATAATTATAGGTATAATACCATATATATGATATAATCGCGCCACGTAGGCGCGCTGCGCGGGTCCACGTGGCGCTACCACGTGGCCTTGCGTGCCACGTCGCATCCACGCGGGCCCCGCGCCCATTTTTATTTTTATTTATTATTTTATTATTAAAAAAATTGAAAAATAAAAATCATAGAAAATTCGGAAAAAAATACGTAAAAAATCCCTAAAAAAATTGTAAAAAAATCATATCTTTTTAAAAATACAACTCCAAATTAATCCAAATTTCTTTCATTTGATCCAAAAATTTAATTATCTATTATTCTAAAAGGTCAAATTAATTAAATAATAAGAGTTAAAATTATTATTTCAAAAAAATACATTCATTTATTAAGATTTTTAATCTTTAGAAAAATAAAATGAATGTTTATAAAAAGTTATTTCTCTTATTATTTTATCTTTAAAAACAATTATAATCTCAAGAAAAATATGGGTTATCAAATTATGAAACTCTAATTTATAAAAATTAACCCTAAATTAAAGTATTTTGAGATTATAATGACTTTTTAAGAGAATAATAGAAAAATACATATAAATATGATAACATGCATGTAAATGAAATCATTTTAGCTTTAATATGCATAAAAAAATCATGTTTTATGATGTAAATATAGCATGTTATCACCCAATCTGAAGGCTTTATGAAGGAAGGGAAAGAAAATCACATGTTAAAGTGAACAAGCCCCTGTAAAGACTCAAACAAGCACCAAGAGAATGAATGCAAAATTAAATGATACTTTAATGAGTATTGGGTTCATGAAGATAAAAAATGACCAGGGCCTTTATTTCTTAAATTCTTGCCATAGCAAAGAGTTTTTTGGACAATTTGATCATCATATGTGAGAAAGGTCAAAATTGAATATTTCAAGATGAAGATGATGAAGATCTTTGAGATGAATGATCTTGGATCGTTGAGCTCTTATTTGGGAATTTAAATGCATCAAGGTGAGACTCAAATTACATGGAATCAAAAACCCATTGTTGCATATATCTTGGAGAATTTTGATATAGTTGCATGCAATTCCAACAAAGACTTCAAAGGAGACAGATTTGAGGCAAAATAAAGATAGAGGAGGAAGAATTATTGATGTGATGGTATTTGGAAGCATGATTGGGAGCTTGAGGTATTTGAACCAATTTGACCTATTTGGTGAGCATCTTGAGTAGATACATAGTGCATCCTAACTATGAGCATTGGGCATCAACAAAGAGAGTAATGAGGTATTTGAAGGTCATGGTTGATTTTGGTCTTATATATGAGAAGGGGAAGAAGAATCATAAAATTTTTTGTTGTAGTGAGAGTGATTCCATCAATGATATGGAAGACAAGAAGAGTACTTCAGGGCTGATGGATATTACGTGGCCTATATGCCAATCATACTTCCACGTATCTCGTTTATGTTCATTAAAATGAAATTTATTTATTGTCATTATTGTGTGATAGTTGTAATGAAGTCTATGAGCATATGCGATGAATAAGTGAATTATGATGAGATCATAATACCATGATCACTAGTTTTTAAACATATCTTCTAAAAATTCCTATTTGTGAAATATTCGATAAGGAAATCAAATTATATGAAAAAAATAGCATTATCTGATTCGACTCATATGACGAGTATGACTAATCTTGTAGCCATCGGTGTGGAGACACTAAGGATAGATAGTAGGTGCTCTTTAGAGAAAGAGTTCATAGAATTGTTACATGAATGGTATTATACCTAACTATCAATCAAGTTGATTTAAGTCACCGTTGTGTATGCGGACCAAAGACATTGTGTGGATGGATAAATGTATTTTGATTATGACTTATGAATCCCTTGCCATTAGATCTCTAAAATATATTAGATATGACATGAAGCCCTCGAAGATGATTGTGTAGTCAAGATGGGATCATTCGCCCTCAATATTAGAAGAGACTGACTCAAGGAATGAGATGCAATGAATCCTTGACCAAGATAATAGAAATATCACAAGATAATAGAAATCTGATTTTCTCCACGCTTCAATACTAAATTAAGTAATTGATTAGGGTTTGATAGTTGACCATACCCTAAGTCATTTTTGAGTCTTGCACGGAATACATGGTTAATGATGACGCCAAAGTTTCATACGATAGTTCTTATATACTTTGTATAGAGTACATGATGTAGCTTGGCACCCAATGGCGTAGAAACTTAACCTAATTTAAATTATGTTAAACTGATCCTTGATTAATTAATATGTATGTTGATATAGATAATTAATAAAGTTTGACCAGTGTGATGTTATTAGGTCTATAGAGTTATGAACTAGTGAGATATTTGGACCTAAAGGGCCATATACATATGTTCCATGGAGGTTATTAGCTATAAATATAATTATGAGGGTTTTATGAAAAATTTATATACAACATATCTATAAATAAGAGGAGAACAACCACAAATCAAGGTGCTCATGCAAGCTTTGTGAGAATTCTCTTTTTTCTTCTCTGTCTCTCTTGGTGAAGAGCTTTAAAGAGGAGATTCAACTATTCTCGCTTGAGGCTAGACACTTGAATAGCTTCAAAAACTCCTTCAAGTGAACCCTATAAGTATGTTTTCTCATACATAATAAATGATAGGATTATCGGTTCCTTGTGCCTCAGTGTCTTGAATATTTAATTCAATGAATTACGTTGCGTTCAATGTCTTGATCAAAATTTTGGAAGGCTATCAACTTCAAATTTCATTAAGGGCATGTTTTCTCTCCTCCTTGATTCTCACTTTATCCCATGCCTTCTTCACTCCAATCCTTGCACATAAATTTAAAATTTTAATTCTTCCCACTAACATTGCCATAGCACATGGGACATTTGCACTTGGTGTGTGCAAATGACATGCATTAAGTCAAAGATATAGTACTTGTGAAGGTGGGACGTAAAAAGAACACGGGGCCAGTGGACCTATAAACTCATTAGAATTAGCATATGCTCAAGAAATTCAGCTCAAATCATAACTCATAAGTCATCTATAACATGTCAACCAATCATATCCAATACAATTGTTGAGTCATATACAGAGGTTAAGAAACTAGGCACTTGTAGACAATGCTCCCTGTCGCTTGAGCCAATTGAGGAAATCAACCTAGAATTGAGGAGATCCAAAGTCCAAATGTCAAAATTATTTAGAAATTTCTGGCACTACATGTTTCTATTTTTCTTTGTCTAATTCTAGATTTCTCTCTCTCTCTTTTCCCTATTCTCTACAAAGAAAAGACAACGAACAAGAGTTCAAGTCGCATTTCCCATAATTCCCCCACTCTTTCTCTTGTTCATGCTCATTGTGCAGCAATTAACCTCATTTCATAGAAAATCTGCCAAGCAACTTGTGGGAATATATCATTGAAAGAACTAGGCCTTTTATCTCTACATGGAAGGAAGGAAGATCATATCGAGTAGAAATTGTATGGTTTTCACTTCAAAAACTCAGCTATAGGAAGGGTAAATAGTTCAATTGAATGGACCAATTCCTTTTGGATGGGAATGAGAGGGACAAGGATTGAAATAGATCTCTAAGAGAGGCACTCTAAGAATGTCCTACAGGGTTTCCTCAATGGGGAGTTTCATGATTGTATTTATAGCCTTCTAGGTCTCCCTATTGGCCTATAAATGGAGACCATCTCCTCCCCCATTGAGGCATCACATCAAAGAGATCATGACAGAGTTTTAAAATTATTAGATTAGGATCCATAGCAGGGTTCTTACAAGAGTCTAAATAAACATCTTTTTGAGAGCCATCAGTCGAGAATTCGCTCCATCAAATGTTGGATTAAGTTTCATCTTTGTACTTATTTTGACATCATCTACTTCCAAAGGTCATTGTTGTCAAAGAGTAGAAATATCTAGTACTCATTATAACTTGAGTCCAACTCTATTTTAACAAGTAGAAAATATCTAGTACTCAATTACTTAACAGAGGTCAATCTCTATTTAATTGTGGCCTAATTTTTCGGGGCCAACTTAGTTGGAGTAGAGAAATAGTAAAAAGTGGACTTACTCCTTTTGGATGGGAATAGGAGAGAGGGATTGGAACAACCATTAAAAGGGATCATTCGATAACCTCATCCATTGGCCAAAAAAATGGAGGCCATCTCCTCTCAATTGAATCATCAAATCAATAGAGCTTGAGAGAATTTTCAAGAGAATGAAGAAGGGTCTCTAAGAAGGTTCTTGAAAAAATTCATTAAGGCTCTTGACAGGTGAAAGAGCTTTGAGAGTCATTAGTCAAGAATTGGCTTGTTGAACATTTGTGTGAGTTTTTCTCTTTTTTACTCAACTTTACATTATCGAGTTTGGGTGGTTGCTGTTGGCATCTTCGGGTGTGCTATTACAAACCTCTTCTCCAATCCCAAATCTACAAACTTTCAGTTAACTCTTGTTGGTTAGATTTAGGACATTTTATCCCACCACTCTCTCACTCTCCATTGCTCTCTCTCTCTCTCTCTCTCTCCCTCTTTATGTCAGTCTTTCATCTTTGATTCTTTATTGATAAGATAAAATGAAAACTATTATGAATTGGCTCACCCATAAGTCTTCCTTTCTTAATGAGTAGAAATTGGCTCACATGTAAGTCTTCCTATCTGTTCTTGGAATTCTAGAGTGAAGATGTCACTTAGTAGAAATTATCCGTCACTCAATTTCCATACATCATGCACAACTTTCCAGGATAGATGTCTATTAGAAAGATCAAGTACAACTGCATTTGGAAATAGAGTTGGATTTTGAAATTTAGTTGAAGTTTTCAAAAAGTGATTGTTTCAGAGAGGACGTAAACCTTCTTGAGAGGTTAATGTTTTTTCATGACTTACCCGAAAGGATAATAGACATGGGAATCAAGTAGATTACTCCAAAATCACCCTTCATTTTGATGAATGAACCATCTAAGCACCCTTATTTCAACAGTTATTTTCAGGGTCCATACAAAGAACTTGAGAGGAGGAAAACATTACAATCATCCAAATAGATATCATCCTTGATTTCAATATTATATGAATACTATGAGTAAAGGGATTTGATGAAATATTAAAGAGCAAAGGGATGTGATGAAAATTATGGGTAAAGGAATATCATATGAATAAATTGCAAGGCATCAATCATGCCAAAAATAGACAAAATTGAAGGGCCATTGATAGGAGACTAGCAATGAGTAATGTACCAAGGTATTTGACAAGTCAACATTTTGTAGTCATATACATGCCTTAAAAGCTCATATTTGGATGGTTATTACTCCATCAAACATGCGATCACATGTATCTTACTGATCAAATATGGTATCAAAATATGCTATAATTTGAGTCCTATTGTGCATTATTCTTCTTGAAACAAAGAAGCAGATCTTCTACAGCTTCTTTAAGTTATTTCAATGAAAAGACCTTGGTGATTTCAATCTACCTTGTGCAAGCCTATTGAGAAAGCCTAAATCGAATACCAACCCCTGCTCATAGCCATGCCTAATTGCCAATGATGAGTTGGTGAGATGCAGCATATGGAGTTTGATTTTGAATCAGAGCTTTGTCAAGCTTGGCATGGGGAGCTGCACCTCTGTGGATACCAATTCATATATGAGTACTGCGACAAATTATCAGAATTGTTGATGCAGTATGCTTTAGGTGTGTTTTGCTATTGATTGTTCTGCCACTGATTTCTGTCATTTGGTGGTGATTTCTGAAAATTTATCCTGAAACGTTCCTCGCATTAAGCACCAGATGACCATATTTGAGGCATACGTGTGTACCTTTGGTTGTTCTTGCCTTTCCCTTGATTGGATCTGCCATGTCTACCTCTTCCTCGATCATTGGATGAATTCATCTGAATTAAGTTTGCCGTATAGGGGACTTCACCTGGTTTTTCTCCATTTTGTCTTGTCAGGTGGTAGTCATAGGATCCAAGATTGCTTATCCAAGGTTAGATGATCCAACTAAGGTTTCATGCTAGCAGATAAAGCGTTGTAATTAGTCCCAATCCTGTCAGTAAGGCATAGGTGAAATCATGTTCTTGAATAGTAAAAGCAGTAGCAAGTAATTCTTAACCTATCTTCATAATGCTCTCTATGCATGTCTCTGGATCTGAGTTACCTTTCTGGAGATTGTGAGGCCCGTGTTGAAGTTCCATGAAACTAGATCTGGAATGGTTGGTGCATTGCCTGTCTAGAGATTGCCAGGCTTCTTTTGTAGTACATCATCCGACAACATAAAATATCATAAATTCAAAGACAGCTTCAATAGTACCATTCGACCATTCTTGATCCATTTATTATATGCACGATTTGATTAAATCTTACCAAAGGTATCCGAGATTGAGATAGGAGGTGGACCTTTCTAGAAGATCAGAAACTTTGCTTGCTTGATCGAGAAAGGAGATGTAGAATTTCACTCACAAAACTAGACGGAATACACCATGCCAATTGAGATATCATCATCTTGAAAATCCACCAAAAACCCAAACATAACATACGAGACAATCCAAAAAATTGGGGAACATCCATTTTCTGCATATATCTCTATCCTAAATCCCAGCATTGCCCTCCTTTTCCTTCATATAGTTGCTCTTCATTTCTTCCAATACAGAGTCATTAGTGCTGAAAATAAAATTGCAGAAAAAGACATTGAGAAAATGACAGTTCAGATAACATTTACTTAAAACTCAGCAGCCATATAAATCAAATTGGCTTGTTTAAATCAGTCAAATACGTAAATCAATGGTTATTTAAATTAAATCAAACCTTTGAATAAAAGTTTATTGATATCCAAGTAAATTTCAATGAATGACTACTCAAATTAAATGATTATGAAAGCCAACACAATTTTTAAAATCAATGATCAATGATCCTAAAAACTCCAAAACACACACACACTGATTTTCAAACCAAGATTGAAAGTCCAAGAGATCTCATAATAGTTAATAGAAAACAAAGCTTACTATTGATGAAGGCATTCATTTAGCTCATTGGCCTGTTTCCTGCACATCCATACAACAGATATTGTTCTTCCTGCAGAACATTCTGCATATTTCTGGGCATAGTGACTGCACTCTTTCATTGCTTTTGCCTTCATTTTGCTCCTCAAAGCTATCAACAATAGGCAATTTTACACATTAGAAAGAAGCTCTCTGCCCTCTGTATTTCTCCACCGCTCTGAATCTTTCTACCCTGCCTGTCAATCTCACTCTAGTTCATATATACATATTTATGCATCTACATATTATAAATATAAACACACATACTTATACAAACTAGATATATGTATCGTTCTCTAAGAAAGCATTCTTCACTCTCGCCATCTACTTTTCATCCTATCTCTATCCAACTGTGTCTCCCTCTCTATTTATCTATTTTCCTCTCTACCTCTTCCAGGATTTCTGTGTATATCTCGCCATTCATCTCTCTCTACTTAGAGAAATTTGTTGCTCTCTGTCTTTTCCTCTCCATGAGCTTATCTCTTGCTATCTCTAAAAGAAATTCTTTTCGCTATCTCTCTCCATGAAATTCTTTGATTTCTATCTCATACTCTCTCTCATCTCTCATAGCAGGTGAGAGAATATCAAAAGAGATCAACTTAAGTGGAAAACTGAGCAGTCGACATGTAGTACTGATTAGCATATCAGCAAAAATGAAGTATCACGAGGCTTGATCAGTCTTCACTCATCAAATTGCGAGTAAAAAGGAAAAATCCAATTATTTTTTGCCCCTTCATGTGTAGAACCCACATCTGGAAAAAAAAAAATTCTTCTTACCGATAACTGAATTCTTCTCGGGATGTACTGAGTGATGTTTTAAATGTACTGACTAATGTTTTAAAGGTTCCTAAAAAAATATTCTTCTGGCGTGCTAGATCAAAGGGTTTATCTACTATATGACTTAAAGTCAACCAAAAAAAAATCAAAGAGAATTTACGAAGATTGAAGGGTAGCAACACAATCAAAACAAAGACCAGATTGTTTTCATCAATGCATTTCATTCAAAGCACCTAAATCAAAGACCGAATATGATGAAAACGCGATCAAATAACCGTTCCTAATAGAACCTCAATGACCTCAAAATCACTTCCGATCAGAGATTTATTGGCTGGGCATAATTGCATAAATCCAAAGGACTAGATCGACAGAGCTGACAACAAATTCCAGCTTCAAAAAAATGAAGGCAAAAACTGCGGCGAAGGAGATAAACCCCACCGAGGGAATGATGAAAATGCAGACGCCGCAATCATACCTTCCTCCACTTTCTTCTTGACGTGGTTCTCGCGAGCCTCTTGTATGTATCCCATCGATCTTCGCTCAAAATCTGCACCGTGCCGGTTGAGATCACTTCATCAGTAGCTCTTTATTTTAAATTTTTTTCGCTTTATTTAAAACATATTAACAGCATTTGTGGAATAAATTAAATTACTTTTGCAGATAACCCCCTAAAACTTCTTTCTCTCTCTTATTCCTCTCCGGCCTGCTGGACTGCTTCACGATGTTGCGATCGGCAACGATCGGCCGCCGTGGCGGCGGCGGCGCTGCCTTCTCCTCGGCAATGTGTCTTGCTCGTGGAGATCTCGACCTTTCTTTGAATTCTGCGCTCACTCCCGGAATTTATCCGTCGTGCGGCCGGGAATCATCGTTTCTTCCTTCTCGCGCCTCCCAATCCCTCGGCTCGGTTCGGCATTTTCTAGATTTCTACCAGGTCAGTTTTCTGGATAGATCTCCGCGGTATCTTTGCTCGATCGATCGGGAACTGAGTTTCGCGTTTGTTCGAGCAGGTAATCAATAAAGCGGCGCTTGAGAAGGAGAGGGAAAGGCTGTAAGTACCGTTTTAGTATAGATTTTTCTAGTGATTTTTCGATCCAGCTTCTGTGCGGGCGCTATTGGCGTTATATATCAATTTCTTGTTCCTCATCCATTAATAGTTGTGCATATCGTCTTTCAAAAAATAAAAGTTTTGCATATCAACGTGTTAATAAAAGTCTAGTTCATTTAATTGAATTCAGCCGGTAGCAGAGACATTCTAAATTTTTTTATAAGCGAGTTCTTGGATTATGTGCATGTCCAGATTGGACTCTGCTCGTCGGTTAAAGATAATCCTATTTACCCTCGGAAACATAAGGATTTTATCACTCAAAATGCACATTTCAGTTGGAATTACATTTTTGATTGCATAAAGTTTAACTATTGGAGATTATGATTTTCACCAGGATTGATCAGAAAATTGAAATTTTTCCCAAAGAACCCCTGAACAATTGCCTTTTTGGATAACATTTTCATTTTTGACCTGTAGTTGAATGTTGTTTGTGATCTATTGCCTGTTGTTTAGTGCAGTTCAGATGAATTGAACAGAGGGTATTTTGCAGACATGAAAGAGTTCAGTAAGCATGGTGGTAAGGTGCAGAATTAATCCTGTAATTTATGGCATATCATAAACATTATTGTCTTATTTCACGGGGTAAATGAATGTTTTACACTAATGTATCTATAGCTTATCATAAACGCTAATGTAATTTGTGGCAGATTCTGAATCTCTTGGAAGATATTCTTCTCACGAATAATCTTTCATGGCAGCTGGTCACAATTCTGCTAATTTTAGTAGATCATACTAAACTATTCAGACTTCATTCCCGTTGCATGTGGGATACAAATATTGCACTACATATATAGAAGAAAAGGTGACTCCATCAGGTTGTTCAAAGCAGAGATGGAACATGAAAGACGACTGACCTGCCTTTTCAGAAATTAGGGTTATATTTGGGCACAAAGAAGAAAAGGTGCGTATGCATCAATGGATGTAATAGCTGGTCAATCTTTGAATGTGGTAGGACTCCCATAATTACTTATCAACGTCGTAAGCATAGACGCCTAAATAAGAGAAAGTTAATAGGACTACCGAAGGGGACTACCAATGCCAGCTGTCAGGAAGAGAGGGTAGAATCACAGTCCTAGTAGCAGAGTCATGGGGGAATAAAAGGAGGACTACGGTTATTTGGAGGGGATCTTACCTTCTTGTGGAGAGAGGGAGAGAGCAGAGGAATCGTCCGAAGGAGAGTCCGACGGCGACAAGGATCAAGAATTGGAAATCCGATCTGGATTACCTGAGATCAAATACTATTCTACACCAGGGAGACTTACGAGGAGATCGACTTCAGGTTCTTGGAAATATTTCCTAGATACATCTATCTGTAGTTCTGTTACCGGAAATCAAGATTCCGGAATTCTTTCAATTCTTGAAAAGACACTTGTATTGTTCTGAATTCAATAAAACAGAGAATTCTTCCAGAATGGATAGATAAAGACGCATTAAGTGGCATGATGAGAACTGTCAAGTGATGTGATGTCTAGTCAACTGTCGTGCAAGAGGAAGACACAGAGAGAGAGAGAGAGAGATAAGCCAGGGGGTCAGACAAAGGTGTCTTTTTATGTTATTGGGCTTTTACCGTTGTATGCTCTTAGAAATTTTCTGGCCATGTTTAGGGTCACTTTGAAATTTAAGTGTAGTTTCAATGATAAATGAGAAGTTTCCTGATTATAATCTGCTGTAAGATGAACGTAGGCTTTCTTTATGTCATCAAACTCTTTTAAAGGTGTCCTTTTATCTTATTGGGCTCTTGCCATTGTAACTTTAGAAATTGCATTATTATTTTTTTCTTTCAAAGTTTAGGGTCACTTATCCCTCTGCATGCTACTCTCCTGTGTTTGATTGCCTTTTATTGATCTACAATCCATCATAATTTTCTTAATATCAAACTGTGTTATGGAAGTGGTATTTCACTTACTTATCTTGGATGATGGAATGATATTCCGGATTTCTACAGATTGCTGAAGCCAATAAAACTATTATTCCAGCCATGGCTGCCATGAGATTTCCAGACTTGGAAACTAGTTTCTCTGATGGCAGGAAACTTTTGCTACCAATTCGTTCATCAGAAGGTGAAAATGATGCCCATAAAAGTATTAATCAAAATGCAAGTGCAACCTTACTGTGCTTGTCCTTTCGAGCTAGTTCTCAGGTTTGTAATTCCTGTTCCACAGTAGAATTCCATTAGAGAGTAGCATAATGTTCTCTAGTGGTGAATACATCTATTTCATTCTTATTGTATATCAATCGGTTCTACAGGTAATGGTAGAATCATGGAGTGGAGCATTTATGAATGCTTTTAGCTCTTCGCAAAATGTTCACATTTATGAGGTTTGCTCGTCTTCCATTTATTTCTTAGAAATGTGGTTGGCCAATGATGTGGTTGGTTAGTAGATGGAGAGGAAAGGTGCAAAAGTTTCTGCACGGGTGGTGACCTGGAAGGATGTGAGCAAAAGGGCAGGGGTAGCAGCAAGAACAGTTGAGAGAAAGAGAGAGAGTAGCTGTTGTGCTCTCGATGCCCACACCAAACTCGTTATCTTTCTGCGGCCCCTTTGTGTGTTGTTGGGGTGGGGGGGAGTGGTTGCTTCTGAGGATTATCTTTGCAACTGCCCTGACCTCAGGAAGCAATCTTCTGGCTCATATGGTGCCTCATTCCTGATGAGTTGATAAATCTCCTCCTTGTCTAGATCACTTTGCTAGAGTTCTGTCTCTAGTATTCAGAGCTACAACCTGGAATGGCCAAGTGTTGGGTCACTTCAGAGTGTCACCTTCAGTATCCTAATGCAGAAGGTCATTGTCAATTGTGACCTGTCTACCTTGACCCCAATGTCTTCAGCCACTTCATCACCAGAAGGTGATCTATACTGGCCCGATGCAGAAGTTCATTTTTCAGATGATGCCTATGTCATGCAGAGACTCTGTTCCCTATGATGATGCAGAACAGCAGTTGCAGTTCATTTAGGTCTTCCACAATTAAATTATGCTTGCCCCCCTGTCAGTTCAGACCACAATTTCATATCGAGCTGATATTGAGCAATAAGGACCTCAAAGCCTCATGGTACTGGGATAAAGGAGCCCCATTACCAAATTCATTGAAATTTCAACCTGCAGAATCTCCCCACGTCTCTATTGCTCTGCCATATGGTCATCCTTTCCTACATCTCTGTTGTCCTTCTAGCATATAAGATGTAATTCTTGTTGGCATGTGTCTTAGGATATAGTGTTCGTCACATGAGAAGGAGAGTCCTGTGCACCTATCCTCCATTTCAGCTTGGGTCTACGAGAGGAGTGTTTCACCCCTCCTAGTCTTGTGAAAAGAGGGAGGGGAACACCCAACATGGTACCCCTCCTTGTCTTGTTTATCTCCAACACTCGTTTCTTCTCTCTACTGCTCTCTATCTCTCTCCCCTGTTTCCTCAGTCCCTCTCTCTCTCTTATGAACTCTTTATTTTTCTGACATGAAAATCTACATCAAATCTCACGATAGGAGAAAATCTAGAAGCTGGTTTTTCTATATCCTCAAATTGGAGTTATTTGACTGCTGTGAAGAGGCGAGGAAGAAGAGTCTATCTCCATCATGCTTTTCCCTTGAAAAGCATAAATCAAGTGAAGTGCCTTACACTTTACAACTTCAAATTGGGACTCTCAATTGGAATAAACTGTCACAGTTGCAGAGGGATTGGCGAGATTGCTCCTTCAAGAACCAGTTGGACGTCCTCCGTCAGATGTTTTCACTGATGTCATAATCTAGAAACTTGCTCTCTGTGAAGAAAGATGTCTTGGCTCGCAATGGCATCAAATTCCACATACCCCCCCAAATCCAGTTCTCTCTTTTATCTCTCCACTTTTCTTTCCCTTTCTCCCCTGTTTTCTGTCCCTTTCCTCCATGCATTCACCCACACTCTGGCCTCATCCTCCCTGGAAAACCTGAAATGGGGTCATAGCTGCATTTTTCCCATTATTGGAAACCAGTTGCCTGCTTTAGGTTTGTACCGAGATCCCCAAACCTCCCAATCGATGCCTAGGGGCCTATTGAGTGATGGTGCACTGGTGGGGTCATCAGGAGAGGAGAGTCCCTTTGTTATACCATTGAAGTTTCTTCGGTAAAACTCAGGAATGGACCCGGGACGTCATTTCCTTTTTGGGGAAAGAATCTTGTCTATCTCATACATTTTTTTCTTGGTCATGGAATTGCACTATCTTATGCATGTCCTTTTTATGTGCTTGAATTTGTCTCTCTATTGCATGCGTTCAAGCTCTAATCCTCATGTTCTGCCCAGGTGTCCTTGATAGATTCCTGGATCTTATCTCTGCGACCAGTAAAGAAGTTGATGCTGAGGGTGATGACAAAGTCAACGTGCCCCCAGAGACAGAGAGTTTACTCATTTGGGGACCACTATGACTTGAGGAAGAAGCTGAAGATCCTTAACCTTCTTTCTGGGTATGATCCTCTCTCTCCTGGGTGATGAGCAAAGATGGAAGCTGGAGTTTATCCTTCTGCTTCTTAGGAGTCTTCATCCTGGTATTTTTTTCTCGTTGACAAGATCATCTCTCATATTTCAGGTACATATTTCTGCTGGACAAATTTGGAAGAATAAGGTGGCAGGGTTTTGGGTCAGCCACTGAGCAAGAGCTGGCCTCACTTTTTGCCTGCACCTCCCACCTTCTAGATGACAAGCAAGAGACTCTCTCTCCTATTTAATCGCCATTGATTTTTGTCTCTCATCTTCTCTTGGATTCCATCGGGTGAGTATCATTGGTGCTGTGGCTTTTTTCTCGTGCTTCTCAGTCTGATCCCTGTCCACCATTAAAATCTCCCAGCTCTCAATGATTTCATGAATTCAATCCGGTCAGCATCAACCGGAGAAAATCACCAATTCACAGCATGTAAAATCGAGAATCCAATTGACAGCCACTAGAAATTCTGGTCAATTGCTGGTGGTTGTCAAGTAGAAAATAATAATCAAAGAACAGTGTGCATAAAAACTAAAATAAAATAAATGTAAGAAGAAAAACATAAAAGAAAATGACGTAATTATGTCATTGATGAACTTTGTTTGGTGCGTGTTTAGTTTTCCTTGACCAAAACAATGAATAAACAAATCATAAAGAAAAACACCTACCCAGAATCAAACATGCCAAGTTTGTCATCCCTGATTCACCGTTCATATGATCCCGCGACGTAACATCCTTCATCGTATGACTTTTGTCGCCGATCAAGTCAAATAACTCACGGCGCTCCTGCCAAACCGGACATTAATGGACGTCAGTAAAGTTCACTCATTTCATGCGAGTCTTGCCTGTTAGTGGGTGACGATTCCCCGTTTTTTAAAGAAGAACCTCTCAGTTCGTGCACCTGTCCTGCATCGAGGGAGGAATGTTCTGAAGACCGCGCCAACCTGCTAGAGAGATGACTTCCTTCGCACTTTCTCCTGGTCAAGGCACTCGTTTTGTTCATTGATTCATCCTCTGAATAGGATGAATCACGAACTTTTTAGCAACGTGGGCATCACAAGCTTTTTGTAGCAACCCATTCTTCTTTGCAGTTCATAAAAAAATAAAGGATGACTTCGTTCAGGCAGCCCTACAAGATTGAAGATCACATACAAGAGTAGAGATCTGGCTTTCTGCAGAATGCAAAACTGATCCATTCTGGGTCTATCGAAATGGGAAAATCACAGAAGACACTGCTCAGTCAAAGACTCGGCATCTAAATGGAAAAGTTCCTGCTGAACCTTGCACATAAAGAAGAAACAAGAAAGAATATTGGAGAAGATTTATGCGCCAACGTCAGCGACTCATCTCCATAATAAAAGGGCCTGTTTGCTGGCACTTTCAACCAAATAAAACATAGGCTTAGTAGAGTCAACGCAAAAAAAGGGTCAGTTTATGATAAAATCATGACATGTTCCTGCACATTAGTGAGATTGTGATCATCAGCAGACGGACAACATTGCTATGAGGACAAATGAAAGCACATTATATGCGTATTTTTATGGAAATAAAAGCTTATATAATGGGTAATTCAGATCAGTTGGATGCATGTTATCATGAAACATCTATGTTTTTAGTGACGCCATGTAGTTTCATGGCATAAGACATTTTGCATCATTTTAATTTATAAAGCACTTGTGCTTGACCTTTCTTAGGGTCAAATGACCAAAATCTAATCATATTATCGAGTTTTAGTCATTTCAAAACTTAGGAAAATCTAATGATAAAAGCAAGAAGACAATAAAAAGAAGAATGAAGGTCAACTTTGAAAATGAGCTAGTTTGAATTTTCGGATCTATTTCCAAAAATTTTATTGTAGAAGGCCTTACATTTTGTTCAAGAGAAAAGATCGTCCCGCGCATTAGATTGTCTTTGTGTGTGCACTCGATATGTCACCACACGGCACAATCTGATTAGCCGCGCCCTCTTCACTATTTTTCTTTTTTGAATTTGCATCCCATCAAAATGTGTTAGATGCTTAAGTGAAATTGATGGCCAAAAATAAATTTCCCCTAATTGACACTTCATAGAGCACCATGTGTCTGCACAAAAATGCACCCATCAGTCCCACATGGTAAAAAAATTTCTATATGAGTGCCAAAAGTTCATAGGTTACAAATGTGGCTCTTGCATGATGCGCACTCAGCGCCATGCAAGTGCCACTTCCACTTGGGCATTAAGCATGGGCTCTACATGGCCACTAGACATGCTAAGTGTCATGTAGGCACCAGCTCCGCTTGGTCATTCAACACTATAACTTATAATCCAAAATTCTTATTTTATGAAATTTTCTCCCAATCGTTCGATTTTCAGCCTTTTTTTTATCTTGCATACGAAAAATATACGATGAACAAAATTAAAAAAGCACTCCAACTAGGACACTCTGGTGTCACAATTTTTTAATCAATCGTCATCCTTGCTTCGCTGTTCTTATAGATTTTTTTCAATTCGAGCCTTGGAAAACAATGCAAACTCACAAAAATATGATTAGCTCACGGTAGCTTGACATCGAAAAAGGTCAAATGTACAAATTTCTGCCATTCTAACACTATGCAAAAATAAAAGCAAATCGATGCAAAAATGGGATGAATGCAAAAATAACGGGAGTTAATGATAATGTGCAATAATTCATGCTAACTATGCATCAGAATTGGTTAATAATGATGGAAATGCATGTAATGATATCAAGCTATCACTTGGTCATCATGACTCATCTAAAGGATGTTCCAACTTGAAGTACAAGTCTTGATATCCCTCAAAACCATTTATTTACATTTCTTGGAAGCATAGCTCAGTGGTGTCACATTCAAGGAACCAAAAGGGATGTAAATCCAATCCAGTAAGTGATGATATAGTCATGTTTTGTTTTAGTTTTATCAATATTTTTATTTATTTTCCTTCTTGTCCTATGATTTAGATGATATATATATATATATATATATATATATTTTGGTCATGTTTGTTGCAAATCCCAATATAGATAACTATAGATATCATACTAATCTATATTCTAGATTAATTCTAACTACATATAAATACTACAACATTATAAGTAGATATATTTATAAAATCTATTTAAATAAATACAGTGTGTGTATATATTGTAATTACAATTCTATGCAATGTAAATGCACAAAATTGACATCTATGAATGTAGAAGCCTATGAAAGTAGATATTATATATATAGTAATAATATCTTATACAATATAGTTGCAAAAAAATTGGTATCTATATAAGTACTATTATATTATGTATTTATAAGGGTCCATATTAATGGATATATTATATATGTATACATACATGCACATGCATCTCTCTCTCCATATATATACATATATATACATGAATCTATATAACTAGATATGTTATCTACATGTTAATTGCTTATAATTTATGTCATATATTTCCAAATTACAGACGTCTTATTTGTAAATATTTGAACTAAAATGTTCTTTTTTATAATTGTAGAAAAAAAACCTATATTGAACTCAGCTTCATTTTCTCATGATCCACCATAGCCTTTTCTAACACCTTCTTCATGTTCCTCACTCCATGCCGATTCCAGATCCTCTACATCATTATACTCTCTATCTCTCTCTCTATTTTCTTTATTTTCTAACTTCTTGAGGCCAGAAATAAGTTTATTAGAAAAGAAATATATCCAAGTCTACTCGAGCCGGCCCGGTCTGGACCAACCGAAAAAAAGTTAAAAAAAGACCCGCGCTTATCGAAATTTCCAGGCGGGAAATTACCCTTCCTCAGTCTCTCTCTCTGAAATCTCTCTTATTAAACCACGTTGACCGACTTCTCTCCACGATCTTACCGCGGCGTATCCATTTCTGGCCAAGCTCTTGCGGGAGATTTGCTCAAAGATTCCTCGACAAGGTGATCATCTCCTACGCCCCTTTGCTCAGATCTGTTATTTTCTCCGGTTATTTTCGCGATCTCGTAGTTTCTCCTCTTCGCTAGGGTTTTCCCGCCGGCGATCGTTTCCGATCTGTTCTTGCGAATCTCGCAGGCAAGAGCGATGGCGGGAAAGGGCGGCAAGGGTCTCGTGGCGGCCAAGACGACGGCCAGCAAGGACAAGAAGAAGGCCATCTCACGCTCTTCGCGAGCCGGTCTCCAGGTGAAAGATCTCATGATTATCTACAATTTTCTGTGAAATTAAATGCGCTATTTTCTGTAGTTCCCGGTGGGGAGGATCCACAGGCAGCTGAAGGCGAGAGTTGCGGCTAACGGGAGAGTCGGAGCAACCGCGGCGGTTTACTCAGCGGCTATTCTGGAGTACCTCACGGCGGAGGTTCTTGAGTTGGCCGGAAACGCGAGTAAAGATCTGAAAGTTAAACGTATCACTCCTCGCCATCTTCAACTCGCTATTAGGGGAGATGAAGAGCTCGATACCCTCATCAAGGGTACTATTGCGGGTGGAGGCGTTATCCCCCACATCCACAAGTCACTTATCAACAAATCTTCCAAGGAATGAAGAAGAAATGGCAAGCCTGAACATAGTGTTTTCTCTCTCTCTCTCTCTCTCTTCATGTCTTTTGATTTAGTTAGGTTGTTCACTTAGCGGGTACTGACTTAACTTTCGTATTGTCTTTGCTGAACTTTGCCATGGAGAAAATTGTGGGTTTTAGCTCTGAAACTTGATTGTGATGGTGGGTGATCTGCGTAGTGGAAGGTCATCATCTTCCTCGTCATCACCCTTGACTCACCCTACATATTCTCCTCCGTGATCTCCATTCACCTTGTCATGATCTGTCGAAGTTTATTATCATGATGAATAATATCCATGAAGTTTGTTATATTACAGTCGTCTGGAGATTATTTACCAGTGCCCTAATGGCCTGAACGAAGGCTTCAAGTCGGGCTAGGGTTTGTGGATTTGGGGACATTCGGGCATGGAAAGAAATATGACGCTAGAACTTCCCAAATTCCCACATCTGGCAGTTTCCAGATCCTAGTTTCCTCTTCCTCGCCGTCTTAGGAAATCAGAGAGGAGTAAAGAACGGTCCAAGCTGTGAACAATGTGGATGAGGAAATGCGCTTGGATTTACTTCCGATAAATGCAAGGATTGAACTATCAGCGGTCTCTTTCTTGAGCTACCAAAACTATAATCTCAGTACATCTTTTTAGGGAGAATACGCCCGAATAGTAGCTCCAGCCCATGAGATGAGTTGTATAAATCATAAGATGTCACACGATGAGATGGTCTTGAGCTCTCCATCCCCACATTAAGCATCCATCAGGAGATCCATGGCTGGGAAATTCAAAAAAGCGCTCTTCATTCTGATAGCTTCCATGGCTGTCGAATTCCTCGAACCCTGTGAATATGAACACAAACAAACCATTTAAGTCCTCCAAAAATTCCTTTTTTACTACAATGTTTGCCCTACCTTGAGACATTGTCTAGACCTCGTATCACAAATCGGGTAATCATGTGGGCAGCAAGAAAGATGGTCCTCGCAACAAACCGCCGACTCCAGGTCGCAGCAACTCCACGAGAGGCAAACTCCAAGAACACTCCAAGAGCAGCAGCACGTGCTTCCATCCGGACAGTAAGTCAAAAGGCTGCATTTTTTAGGTTTTGGACCGGGCGATGGAGGAGGGTTGGGATTAACTTTTGTGGGGAATGATGGCATCATGTTGATGCCGCAGATACCATTAACATCCCCACTGTTTCTAAGCATGTGCATGTATCCGCTCATCCCCCATCTCGTTCCCCAAGAGTTCTTCACTATCCAGTAATCCTTTCCGTTTTCCGGTTCCGTAGCCGACTATTAGAACTGCGTGATCAAGAGACGTTGAACACGGGCCGCTGAAGATTCCCTGAAAGGTCAATTCGAGTTGAGGAGTGAGTCAAGGGCTGATGAAACTTGTGAGATGAAATTTACCTTGGAGTATAGCTGGAATACTCTCTGGCTGCCGCAGATTCCGACGCTGACGGGCTGCTGTGCCACTGCTTTGAGTAGTAGCTTCTCGTTGTTGGGTGGAACGTCGGTGTACCCGTCAATTGATACGACTCGGCGAGTTAGCTGTGATGTGTAAGTTGATTCGATTTCAATGTTTCCGAGAGAGGCGCGTAGATCGGTAGAGAGAGATAATAAAAACTTTTCAAAGCATGTGAGTTAAGAGGAGACTAGGAGAGAGATAAAAGGATAGGTTGGTACGAAGAGAATGTATGTGTGAATACCTCTGAGAGAGAGAGAGAGAGAGCGTAAGTAGAAAGAAAAGGGGAAGAGAGACTGATTTAATGTAGATAAATTAGTAAGTAGATATACGCAAGTATGGAGAGAGATTTAGTTGGATGGATAGGTCGAGAGAAATTCAGTTAAACGGATAGCTAGAGAGAGAGAAACATGGATAGGTGGTAGGTATGGAGAGACAAGTATAAGGATAATATGAAAGAAAAAAATGACCTTGTTCTTGAGGCAGATTTTATCTGCAGTTTGATAAGGGATAATCTTCCTCCGTATCAATACCCTTATTGTCTATTACCCACTTGAATGCATAATCCATGAGCCCTCCGTTGCAACCGGTGTTGAAGCTTCTGTCGCAATCACAAAGTTCCTGCTCGGACAAGCTCACGAGCGTTCCTGTTACGATTTTGTTTATCCCTTCAATCGCACCGGTCGCTGAGAAAGCCCAACAATCACCTGCCACAATTCAAGGAGATCAAACCAGTGTTGCTCGATCGAAAATTGAAAAGAGTAAGGATTCGCGGATAATCTCAAATGGTTTTCGGGTTGACTTCATTTCCGTGTCAAGGAAACCAAGATCTCGATTGCTTAAATATCTTCAAATCTTTAGATATCTAGACCTTTCCGATTTCTTCTGCTTGTTTTGATTTCCAAGCCGAAGAAATTAGCGGAAACGAAGAAACATAAAGATAAAACAGTTAACCTACGCGATAGGACATAATTAATTCAAGTAGAAAATTCAGAAATTGTACCGCAGCTTCCCTGATCTTTCACTTTTGTAACCGCGCCCTTCTCTCTCCAATCTACCGCATCTGGTTCTCCTCCGCCGTAACCAGCAAACAAACTCCCCTTACCATGTCGAACAGGAGTTTTTCCCCTTCCAAGGCCAAATCCTAGATACGCCGTCCGGAATTCGTGGTGAGTGAGATCTGCGAACGCATTTAGGGCTAGAGTGTAGGAATGATTTCCGAGTCGGTTGTGCTCCGTAACGAACGCAAAATTATCGGCGAAGGTACGGAATCGATACTCGCGTTCTTCATCGGATTCGTAGATCTTCCCGTGCTCCTTGCGCCAATTCTCGAATAAATTTTCCAACGAGGATGCGAGTGAGATTTGGATCACAGACAAGAGCATCAGCAGCCGGAGTATTTTGTTTGCAGACGCCATGGCAGCTCCAGAGAGAAAAGGATAGAGACAGAAGTTCAATATTGCTGATTCACCACCATTACAGAGAACATTGCGAAAAATAGAGTGAATCCAGGAAGAGGATAAGCAGTAATCAGTTCACATCGATCGATGATCGAGTCCCGCAAGCAACATCTCCCGGTCAACGTTCGAGAATCAGAAACTTTCTCACCAGATCGATCTCCGCCGAGACTCTCACCCAGCCAAAAACCGCCGCGTCACCCAACACTTCCTCGTGTTTTTAACGGGTCCATTAGGGCCCATCCGAAACGGCCCGACCCACTTACACCGCTACGAATAGATAAGATTCGAAATTGAGCAGAAAACGTGGCATCCTGATAACCGCACGATAACCCTGTATGTCCTACCGTGAAAACGATCTCGACCGTACAAAGTTCCCTTCTTCCCCGCCACAAGAACTTTCTACAGACCAGTGTGCCTCTTCCACAACCACCACCATTAGGCGGCGCTCTAGCAAAGTCTCCCGGAGGCAAAAGATCAGTCATATGGTGTGGATGGAAGAAGCTCCCCACTCCAGGAGTAGAGACTCTCTCCTTCCCTGACTTCGAGCTCTCATCCTCCCATGGCGATGGCGCAGATCCTCCCTTCCTATCCTTCCACTCCCTGCCCCAGCGCTTCCCGTCACCGCCTCCTCCATTCCAACTCCAGGTCTATCCACCTCCGCCCCAACCGCCACAAATCTATCCTTCCTCTCCGCTGCTCGAATTCCTCTGCAGATTCCTCTTCCGACGCCGTCGAACTCCCGTTATTTCCTCTTCCTCTCGTTCTCTTCCCTGGCGCGATCCTCCCTCTTCAGATCTTCGAGTTCCGTTACAGGATGATGATGCACACGCTCTTGGAAACCGACTTTACGATTCGGAGTCGTGTTCTCCGACGCTGGCAACGTCGCCGGCGTCGGCTGCGTCGCGGAGGTCGTTAAGCACGAGCGCCTCGTCGATGACCGCTTCTTCCTCATCTGCAAAGGCCAGGAGCGGTTCCGGATAACTAACTTGCTCCGTACGAAACCTTATCTCTTAGCCGAGGTTGCGTGGTTAGAAGACCGGCCTCCGCCTCCCGGATCTGAATCTGCCGGAGAAGATCTTGAAACTCTGGCGGCTGATGTGGAGCAAAATATGAAGGATGTGATCCGTATCTCGAACCGGCTCAACGGAAAGACGGAGAAGGACGGCGCCGCGGCGGATCTGCGCCGCGGTTTGTTTCCGACTCCGTTCTCGTTCTTCGTCGGGAGCACGTTCGAGGGAGCGCCGAGAGAGCAGCAGGCGCTTCTGGAGTTGGAAGATACTGGATCTCGTCTCAGGAGAGAGCGAGATACGCTCAAGAACACGCTCAATTATTTGACCGCTGCTTCTGCCGTGAAGGATGTTTTTCCTTCGTCTTCTTCCTCCCCTCCCGCCACCTGATTAAATCCCTGATTATGAATATCCTGAAACCCTAGATTATATTCCCCTTTCTGATACTTTTTTGCTGCCATTACGGATTAGGCAAACGAAGGAGATGTTTTTATTAGATTGATTGCATCTTGTATAGAAGAATCCATGTGCAATCCATCTGAAACTAGGGTTTAATTTCGGTCGGATTAAACCCTCGATAGTAGAGATTAAACCCTCCATTTCATCCTCTTTTCTAATAATCTCATGGCGCCATGCTGCCGTTATGGATCAGGCGAAGGGAGAAGAAGTTTCTACTAGACTGATTGCATCTTGTACTACCCAATTCGAGAGACATTCATTTGAAAATAGGGTTAAATTTCGAATGAACTACTGTCTAGGATTTGGAAATTAACGGATCGTGTTCTACGAGAGAGTTGATTTTGAAGATGCCTAGGCCAGTCCCTAAGATTTCTTTCGGATCGTACTCCATCTTCCTCCTCAAAAAATTCTTCCATTTCCTGCCAAAATGCTCCTCCCACTCTCTCCGATTCCCGTACTGCGGCATGTACTGAATCGCCCGAATTCCGGAATCGCGGCAAAACCCTAGAATCTGCTCGTTCTGGTTCTTCAGGAACTCGAGAATCTTCCCCCTTTCTTCCGGCGAATTTCCCGACGCCGAGCGGAGGAACGCCACCAGGTAGAACATTTCCTCATCAGGAATCACCGCCGACGTCTTCTCCTCCCACCTGTCAATTCTCAAACCCTGATGTCTCTCTAGAACTTCCAGTCAGAACGATAAACCCTAGACCTTACTCACTTGGTCCTGTCCATGGGATAGATGAGGATCGGGCCGCCGGTGATGTTCTTGCCGATGATCCTCTTGAATACGCCGGAATCGAATTCTCGGATGCGAGACGCAGGGACGAAGATATTAAGCCATGGGTGAGGAACTTCCCACAGATTCTCTTCCCGGAGCTTCATCTCTTTCTTGTGGACGCGATTTAGAAACTCGAGGTACGGTAAATCTGTCGAGAACTCGGTTTCTGGAACGAATTGAAGATTACTCAGCAGCGATTCCGCCTCCTGCAATGATCGGGAAATGGCGACTGTTAGAAAGCGCTAACATTCCACCATAGTTTTTGAGTTGTAGTAAAAGAATGAACAGTAAACGTTGAAGAACAAACACGATAATTTGAATTTACCTGGGAAATGGTGTCGAAGTCGGAGTCGTCGTAGTTAATCGCGAGCTCGAGGCAGTAGAGGGAAGGGAGATTGTTAGGGTTTGGTGGAGAGAAGGATGATCTCCACGTGTTGATCAGGGTTTGATCTTGGACGAGGAAACCTTCGAGGTAGTGGAATCTCTCTCCTGGTTCTTGCGAATGGAGGGAGAGGAGATACTCTTGATCGTGGCTGAACTTTTCGAAGTCATTGTACAGCACGCGTATCCACCTTACCTGTCCATTTCCAACGGTCACCATCCACCATTCACGTATCAGTATTCAGAAGAGAGAGAAAGATGACCATGGTCGGCGCTCGTTCGAGCGCTATCCTCGCGCGGGTGATGATCCCGAATTGGCCAAGTCCTCCGAGAACAGCGTAAAAGAGGTCCTCGTTCTCCTCTTTCGAGCACTTCACAACCTCCCCTTTCCCTGTGAAGACGAAGCTGATTCATTGGTATCTAATTTTCTATCTAGAGAGAGAGAGAGAGGAGAGGAGAGTGATAGAGATAGGGAGAACGGGTGAGTCAGAACCTCCCTCCCCTGTGAAGACGATGACGATGGAAGAACCATTGCAATCCTAAAGAGAGATACGTAGGTAGAAGATAGAGAGATAAGTAGAAAATGAGAGGGAAAAAGAGATATAGTAGACAATTAGAGAGAGAGAGAGATCGACGGATGAATAGAAATAGACAGAGAGATGTGAGAAGGATAAGGAGATAAAAAGAAATCGAAAGAGGGATAGGTAGAAAGAAACAGAGATAGAAAAGGAGAGAGAGAGAGGTAAGTTCCCTAACCAGTGACAACGTCCATCTCAAAGATGTTACTGATCTGAGGACCAAAGCGGAAAGCCTGCCCACTAATCCCTCCATAAGACAGCGTCCCTCCAACGGACAAGTAGAGGTAATCCGTCCATGATCTCGGAGCTAGCCCATATCTCAGCGTCCACTCAAGGACGTCGAACCAGAGCCCTCCTCCCCACACGTCAACGAAGTACTCGCCGTACTGTGGCGAGTACCCCGGAACACTTAGTTTCTTTTCTCTCCTCCCACTCGTCATCTCCACCACCACTCCACCTTCTGCTCTAGCTTGCCCCCCTGTACTGTGACCATGGCCGCGAGCAGAGACCGGAAAGCCTAATTTACTGGAATACGATGCTCGGAGAACTCCGGCAATATCGTCGGCAGCCACTGGCCGGAGAACGGCAAGAGGGGGGCCATATACTGTGCCGCCGAAGTCTTTGGAGGCTGCTCGGATGTCTGCTGGGTCTTGGCTGAGCGTGCTGCTGACTTGGATGAGCTCTGGTTCGCTTGCTGCAGGCTTCAAGTTGAGGATGCAGATCAGTGGTGCTATCAGCAGAGAAAGAATCATCTTCATAGCGAGGATGGTTTTCTCTCCCTAGTTTTTCTCTCAAGAAGAGCGTGGAGAAGGAAGAGGATGGGAAGGGCGGGGCGGAGGCTTGATAAATTGGAGGAGGAAGGAAGTGCTAGAGAGAGAAAGCGAGAAAGAGAGAGAGTAGGGCCAAGATTGAGAGTATCAAAAAAGATGCACTTGCGCAGGGATCCTCCTGCAGATGCGATCTCCGTTGGGCTGGGGAAGCTTTTTATGGGAGGGGAAAAGGGAGAAGTGTAGAGAGAAAATGGGACCGCAGGGTGACACGTAGAGAGAGAAAGAGATCAACTGCGTGTCCGCATAGCCGCAAAGGCTTTGTCGGGTTTCATGAGGAGATTGCGATGTGCTCGCGATCATCCTTTTCTCAACCAACACAAAGTTCTTGGTTTTTACTCATGGTCTTCTGGAGATTCTAGAGAGAGAAAGAGGTAACGCGACTTGTCTGTCAAATCTTCGTGTGAATTGGGCGTGAATTTAGGAGAGAACGCGTCGTAAATCAAAGATTTGAAAGTTGGGCACACCTCCACGACACGCCTAATCCCTCTTTATCTCCCATTAGAGATCATCCTTCTCTCCACCAGCCAATGAGTTTTATGTTCACCAAGAATCTAGAGGGAGTGTAAAAAGTCTAGACGGTTTCTCGCTCTAACGCACTAACCTGGACGAATTGGGCACGATTTGACCGGATCTCGTTCTTTTTTCTCGGTAATCTACGCAAACTCGCTCGATCAAAGTCTTCGTTTCTCCCTTACAAGTAACAACCAGGTTTTTTTTTATAAAAAAAAATTCTGGACTTGAACTCAACCGCGGACTCTCTCGACCAAACTCGGCGGCACGAAGAAAAAGAAAAGATATCTCATATGCGGCGATACGTATGAGTTAGGTCTGGGCGTGGGCGTCAGAAGCTTGTTTTTCTCGAACAAAATGGCATTATTTTTCCTACGTAGCAAAATTGCTACGTATTATTCAAGATAAAAATAATTGAATTGATGAAATTGTGGAATGAATTGAGGAAGAAAGAGATGTCCTACGTAGCAAAACCTTGGTTCGGTCAACCAAGACCGTTAGATGACCCTTATATTAGGGAAATACAAATAATTAAAAAAATGATGATATTGGGTGAAAAATAGAATAATTATCAAATTAGGCTATAATTGATCAACATTAGCAAATACCCTTTCATTAGGAAAGTAAAAATTAAATGAACATAAGTAACCCTTATATTAGGGAAATTAAAATAATAAAAAATAAATGACCATTATATGATGAAAATGAAATTCCCTAATGAGATGATGAAATTACTAAGAGGGGGGTGAATTAGTTTCTTTTTAATATTTACGTTTTTCTAACCCCTTTTTAAATTCGTTGATTATCACTCAACTTTCTCACGTCACTCATAAGCAAGATTTTTTTATACCAGACAGGGTATCCAAACCCCCTAAGCGAGTCCCAGGAAATATGCACATGCTTTGAAACATGCACCGACCAACTCTGGAAGGACTGTTTCTTTCGATCTGATTCACTCATGCTCTCGGTTAGTGACCTTACTTTGTCACCGTCCTTCGGTATCCCTCTACTCGTCTCGCCCCCTGGGCTGACTCCTAGAGCTCTGTGCGCCGCTCCCTACTCTCTTTCAGGTTTGCTTGCCTCTCTGAAGTCACCGAGTCCCGACACTGATCCACGTACGCACCAAGAAAGTCACTCGTCTCCGAGTCCAAGTAATCCTACAAGGTGAAGAACAAATATGCCTCGAGCTGACTTTCTAGTCAACTCCCTAGAGTCATCCAGACTCACTAACATTCCTAAGGAATCTCCCCCTTACCCTTGCGGGTAAGTACGACTCACCCAGAGTCCACGCAAAACATGATGGTATATCTAATTATCCTAGTACTTCAATTCAGCTTACAAGATATATATATATGTAAACAAAATGAGAAACTACACTAATCACAAAAGCTAACGACGATTGATTTAAATACAATATGTGTAAAAGGAAATTATTAAAATGAAAACAAATTAAAATGACCCCTTCATTTGTTAGTTTGACCTTGACTATGAATGTTTGACTTTTCATTTTTTCCTTGACTTTGACTATATGCTTTGACTTTTGACTATCTACAGTTGACTTTTGTCTATATGCTGTTGACTTTGACTTTATGCATTGACTTTGACTTTGACTTTCTACTTTGACTTTGACTTCTGTTGACTTTGACTTCAATGGTCTTCCCCTTTTAGTATAAAGAAACACATGCAACAACACAATAACACTAAAAAGCCCGAGAAAAATATTCTAAAATGATTTTGCAATGATTCCAATGCGCATTTATATCTTTAAATTACAAATAAACTTTTATCTGAAATTTTACCTTGAAGATAGTCACCTTAATTCTCACCTTGGTGCAAATTTTTTCAATTCTCCTTCTAATCTAAACAAAATCTCCTCAACAGCGTAATGAATCAGGAAAACAAAAATATCAACAAAAAAAATTAAACTTGGTTTAAACTATCCTTAAAAATAAGGTAGAGATTAGACTAAAAATTGACTTCAAATAACAGAAAATTAAACAAGAATTTTATAGAGTTCTGTCTGAATTTTCTTCTAATACACAGATTCAAATAATCGATTGAAGACAAACCTAACACAAATAGAAGAATACGAACAATTTAAAAACTGATTCCAAATCACGAGAAACTAATTTGATACTAAAATTAATATTACCAAACAAACAAACAACTTGGAATAAAACACAACCAAAATGAAAATAGGAAATACAAAGAAAATCAAAATTTAAACAAAAATACACCAAAATTAGGAAGACATAAAATAAATCAGAATTTAAATAAAAACACACCAAAATTAGGAAGATCAAAAATTGAAATAAAATAGGAAATGCAACGAGATTATGAAAACATAAAATCAAAACTGAAATTAATAAAACAGATAATCGGAACTGAAAATCAGAAAACTAAAATCAGAAAACGAAATCAAAAAAATGAAACTCAATAAAACAAAATAAAAAATGAAATCAGAAAAAAAAATGAAAAGAAAAATTTGTAAAATGAAATCGAAAAAAAAATAATAAACAAAAAGGTTAAAACTGAGAATTAGGTTTTTAGAAGGAGAGAGCTTCCAATGAGAGAAGAATTTGACGCCCTTTTCAATCCGGTTGAAGAACACGATCTCTTTAGAAGTTGTCTTGTAATCACACACACGAGAGGAAGCTTTCGGATCACTTTTTTGCTGGAGCCAAGACTTAATTTCTTGATTTCTCTTTTCACACATGAGAGGGAGAGTTTCGTTTTCCTTGTTTTTAGCTTTTATCAATTTTTCTTGGGTATATACACAATTTAAAAGAAACTACATGAAAGTGAAATAACATGAAATAGTAAGATAGTATTTAGCTAAGAAATAATAAAGTAATACATCAAGATATATAAGAAAACATATTAGTAATTATTCCCTCATTGTCATTGATAAAAAAACAATGGCATGTTTTTATCATGATGTTCTAAAATGACGTTGATATAAAAATAAGCATAGAAATTAGAACATAATAGGAATTAATAAGGATAATTCATGGTTCTATGAAGTTTTGAATCCTATCTTCAGAAGTTCTTATTCAAATTTTTTACTAGAGGATTAGAAAATAGGTAATCTAGATCTTATTCATAACAACGTCTGCATTCCAAAGTCGACGTGGGTCAATCTCTCAATCCATCGGTACCTGCACTAACACAAACATACCCTTCTCAAATTATTTTTGACAAGCAGCTATTAATCAAAATCTAAACACTGCTTAATATAATATTTCATAAACATTAAGAGCGCACCAAAGTAAATTATCAAACTTAGTTTAAAATAACATTCTCCCCCTTTTGATGATTTACAAAATATAGCAAGAAATGATGCATATAATTAATGTTATGAAATTTATAATGCTCATAATGATGACTCGGCTCCCTCTAATCAGGAATCAGACTCCTTGATAAGAACATAAAATGTAGTTATAACCACCCATTGATTACTCTTATTTAACTTTATTAAACTCTTGAATACACCATATCCTCTACTATCTCATAACTTGATGTTGTAGACTATTAGTGCATCAAAAAGAGTTTATTATATATACCTTTTGTTTTTCTTATTTTCAGGAACTATACAAGAGATAAATGAGAAATCATCAAAAAAATAAATGAGAGAAGAATGGGCTGTCCAAAGCAAGAAAGTGTGGGCCCAGTCAAAAGAAATGTGAGCCCAGCCAAAGGGGAGACTCGGGAGAATTAAAGTGGGAAAAAGCTCTCTTTGATGTGTCTCTTCTACTTCCTTCTTTTTCAGCTTATTCTTCCTCCTCGAGTACTCTCTCTTTTTTTTTAGGTTTTTCTTAGAAAGTTTGTCTGCTGCCGGCGTTTTTCTCCGGCGGGAAGATGTAATAGCAATGATATGTTTTTTTTAGTTGTATTCTCTTTTCTTCACATTTTCGAAATGATCTCCTCCCGATCTTCGTCTCTACCTCTCCAACTCTCTAACTCTCTTTTGTTCTCTCTCAATCCTTCCCCCTTCTGAATTTTCCCTATTTCTCTCTTACTTCATTTACCGATTCCGCTCCTACTCTCTCTCTTTCCTCCTTGATCTCCCTTGATCTCCCTCGCAATCACTATTCGTCGTCATTTCCCAATTTTCTCTCTCTACCTCTGCTGCATTTCTTCTCTCTCTCTCTCTAGGTTCTTCTCTATATTTCCTCATTTTCCTCTCTGTTCTGACGACCGCACCTAGATTCTTTAAGTTCATCCCAATCCCTTCTCTCTCTCCCCTCTATCAATTTTCCTCCATGGCATTCTTCTGCTTCTTCCTCTCACATCTTCTAGGTACTTTCTCTGTAGACTTGTGTGTTTCGGTTCTTCTTTGTTTCTTCGTTTCGGTATCTTCTGTCTCTCTCTCCCCGGTTTTCCGTCTTCTACCTTTTCTCTCTCTCGGACATGATGTGAAGGCTTCAAGCATTAAATGCTTTCCAGAATTTTCTGGATAGTGCGTGAGCTTCGTGAAATGACATCTTAGTAATGTCATTTCAAGATAATTCTAGAAATGTCTCTCACATAAACTCTCTAGCCTATTCTAGAGAGTTCTACTTATGTCTATATAAGCATAGTAAGACACTCATTGTAAGTATGAACTTCAAAGCAAGAAGTCAAGAGTGTTTCTTTGTTTAGTGACTCCCTTGTGAGTGTGCCTCTATTGGAGAAGGTTAAGGTCTTAACCTTGCAAGTGTCTTAGTGCCTACATTTGGTATCTGAGCGAGTCTGATCCAAGGGGAGCATCATGCCGAGAAGCGGAGAGGCGGCATCAGAGTTTGGTAGGGCTTCTTTCGAGAAGGAGTTTGGAGCTACCAATGCCGGTTTTAGCAGGGGGATGGGTGATCCAATCTCCCCAAGTCCTCTTCAGGTATTATCGAAGACTAATTACCCTATTTGGGCAATATGGATGCAAGTGCATCTAGAGGCATATGGTTTGTGGGAGGCAATCGAGTCTGATGCGGTGCCGAGGAAAAAAGATCGCCAAGCCTTGTCAATAATATTTGGGGCGCTATCAGAAGATATTGTGGCACAACTAGATATTTCTAAGACTGCCAAGGAGATTTGGGAATTCTTGAAGACAAGACATATGGGAGCCGCTCGTGTCATCAAGGCTAGAGTTCAAGCTCTTCGACGTGAGTTTGAGACTATGTTCATGGGTGAAGAAGAATCGGTAGCCGACTTTGCTGGAAAGCTTTCTAAGGTTGCCACTCAACTAAGAAACCTCGGGGAGAAGATCGATGATGGAGTTTTAGTTGCCAAACTCCTTAGAGCAGCCCCTGCAAAGTTTGATGCTATCACTTCATCTATTGAACAATTTGGTGACATGGACTCAATGTCACTTGAGGAGGCAATTGGGTCATTAAAGATCTATGAAGAAAAGCTCCGAGATCGGGAAGCTCGGAGAGAGGAGCAACTTCTTCTCTCTAAAGCCACGGGGAAACAAAAAAAATATGAAGAAAGTAGCACTTGTGGAAGAGGTCGTGGCCGTGGATGGAGAGGAGGACGAGGAAGAGGTAGAGGTGATGGCAAACAACACGAGCATGGAGATGAAGAGAGGCCTCGAGACAAGTCAAAGGTAAAATGCTATAATTGCGAGAAACTTGGACACTTCGCATATGAATGTCGTAAGAGTAAGAAAGAGGAGAAAGTTCAAGTTGCTGAAGTCGAGGAAAAGCCACAACCCACCCTTCTGATGGCGATTATAGATACTCCGGAAGTTAGTTTACTCCAAGGAGTCAATGAGCAAGCAATGAACGAAGGTATGTGGTATCTTGATAATGGAGCAAGTAACCATATGACAGGTGATCGCCGCTTGTTTCAAGAGTTGAAGGAAGTCTCACAAGGAACAGTGAGATTTGGCGATGGATCTACGACAAAAATTGGAGGACGTGGCTGGATCATGCTTCAGTGTCATGATGGAGGACAAATGAGGTTAGATAATGTTCTCTATGTCCCCGAATTAAAAGCTAATATTTTAAGTTTGGGTCAATTCGATGAGCATGGGTGCCAAATATTAATGGAGGGCGACTTTCTTACCATCTATGATCAACATGGAAGACTCCTAGTGAAGGTGAAGAAAACACTAAGCAGACTTTATCTTTTGAAGCTAAATCCAATATTGAGCTGCATGGTTGCAGAGGATAGTTTAGAGTTAACTTGGACGTGGCATAAAAGGTATGGACATTTAAACTTTCAATCATTAAGGAGATTATCTTCTAAAGAGATTGTTTGGGGGCTTCCTAAATTAGAGATCCCAGAAAATATATGTCGTGACTGCATTGCAAGCAAGCAGCACAGAAGTCCATTTCCTTCTATAGCCTCGTATAGGGCAAGCAGGCCCTTAGAGCTTGTCCATGGAGATATTTGTGGACCAATCTCACCTGCCACACTAGGAGGGAGTAAGTATTTCTTATTATTAGTTGATGATTACTCTAAACTCATGTGGGTAGCAATGATAAAGAACAAGAGTGAAGCATTTCAAGCTTTTGTTAAGTTCAAAAACTTAGCCGAAGCCGATAAGGGAATGAAAATTGGGTGTTTGAGAACCGATCAAGGAGGCGAATTTACTTCCTCAATTTTTTCAAAGTTTTGCTCTAAACATGGAATCAAACGACAATTTTCAGCCCCATATTCTCCTCAGCAAAATGGAGTTGTTGAGAGGAGGAATAGGACAGTGATGAATATGGTAAGGAGCATGCTAAAAGACAAGAATCTTCCACATGAGCTATGGGGAGAAGCCGCCAATACTAGTGTATTTATATTGAATCGAGCCCCATCAAGAAGCTTGGATGGAGCCACACCATATGAAGTTTGGACAGGAGTAAAGCCAAACGTAGAACATTTTAGAGTCTTTGGATCCCTTTGTCACGTGAAGGTACTCGGAGAAAAATTGAAGAAGTTGCAAGATAGAAGCAAACCCATGGTGTTTATTGGGTATAAAGTGGGGACCAAAGGATATAAGTGTTATGTTCCAGAGACTGGTAGAGTATATATCAGTCGAGATGTTATATTTGAAGAGAAAAGTCAATGGGATTGGAGAAATTCAAACATAGAAAAGAAGGAAGGTACTTTTTATTCTCCAAATTTCTTTGACACAAATGAGGAACAAATTGATCAGGAGGCTCCACTAGATGATTATCATGAAGACGTGAGAAGCCTCAATAACATTCCTGATAATGGGCAAGGCGGTCATCTAATTAGAGAAGAAAGGTCGCCGAGAAAGTTTGCAGACCTTGATAGAATATATGAAGCGACAGAGCAGGTTAGTATAGACCCTGAATCATGTTATTTGACTCAAGAAGAGCCAAGTTCATATAATGAAGCATCCAAAGAGAGTGTTTGGAGACAAGCCATGGAAGAAGAGTTAGACTCAATTGAGAAGAATGAAACATGGGAGATGGTGACTCCTCCACCAGGATGCAAACCTATTGGTCTTAAGTGGGTCTATAAGATAAAGAGAAACTCTCATGGTGATATATTGAGGTACAAAGCTAGACTCGTGGCTAAAGGATATGTTAAAAAGTTTGGCATTGACTATGAAGAATTTTTTGCTCTAGTGGTGAGAATGGAGACTATTCGAGTACTCTTAGCCCTTGTAGCACAAGAAGGATGGCAAGTCCATCATATGGATGTTAAATCTGCCTTCCTTAATGGTGAGTTAGAAGAGGAAGTCTATGTGAAACAACCAGATGGGTATATCAAGAAAGGGAGAGAGCATCTCGTGATGAGACTAAAGAAGGCACTCTATGGATTAAAAAAAGCACCTAGGGCATGGTACACTAAATTAGACAAGTGTTTAAGATCTCTTGATTTCACGAGGAGTTCTCAAGAGCATGCAGTCTACTTCAAAAGATCAGGTACCTCACGCTTGATAATTGGTGTTTATGTTGATGACTTAATTATTACAGGGACAGAGAATCATCAGATCTAAGACTTCAAGGTTCAAATAAAGAACCAGTTTGAGATGAGTGACCTTGGTCTACTCACCTCATATCTTAGAATTGAGGTGAAACAAGAAAGAGGAAAAATCCTACTAAGTCAAAAGAGTTATGCGTTAAGGATCTTGGAACAAAGTGGCATGTCAGAATGTAATCCAGAACATACTTTGCTAGAGAGCCGATGCAAGTTTGGAAAAGAGTCACATCCAAGCGTAAACTCTACAATATATCGAAGCTTAATGGGAAGCCTCAGGTACTTAACCCATACAAGACCAGATCTCATGTTTTCTGTCGGGTATCTTAGTAGATATATAGAAAATCCGACGACCGAACATATGTCTACCGTAAAGAGGATTTTGAGGTATGTAAAAGGCACATTAGACCTCGGTTTGGTCTATGAGAAAAATGAAGCAGGCATAAAGCTAGTCGGGTATAGTGATAGTGATTATGCGGGAGATCCAGATGATAGGAAGAGCACCACGGGAATGGCTTTCTTCTTAGGAAACAATTTTATATGTTGGGCCTCTCAAAAGCAAAATATTGTGGCCTTATCATCATGTGAAGTTGAGTATGTCGCAGCCACCACTGCAGCTTGTCAAGGAATATGGTTAGCAAGATTGATTGGAGAATTAATGAACAAGGAGATGATATCTATGACGCTAATGGTTGATAATAAATCAGCCATTGCACTGTTAAAGAATCCTGTGTTTCATAATAGGTCCAAGCACATCGAGACCAAATTTCATTTCATAAGGACTTGCTTGGAAGAAAAGAAGATGGAGCTGGACTTCATAAGCTCAGAGAATCAACTCACAGACTTGTTTAAAAAGTCATTGGGAAGACTGAAGTTTGAAGAGCTCCACCAAACATTGGGCATACGTATAGTCTAGAAAAGGCATCATGCTTGGGAGGGAGACTGAAGGCTTCAAGCATTAAATGCTTTCCAGAATTTTCTGGATAGTGCGTGAGCTTCTTGAAATGACATCTTAGTAATGTCATTTCAAGATAATTCTAGAAATGTCTCTCACATAAACTCTCTAGCCTATTCAAGAGAGTTCTACTTATGTCTATATAAGCATAGTAAGACACTCATTGTAAGTATGAACTTCAAAGCAAGAAGTCAAGAGTGTTTCTTTGTTTAGTGACTCCCTTGTGAGTGTGCCTCTATTGGAGAAGGTTAAGGTCTTAACCTTGCAAGTGTCTTAGTGCCTACATGTTGTTCTTATTCACCTCCATTTCTTTCACCAGCATTTTGGTCTTCATCTTCTCTTTCTCTCTATCTGCTCTTCATCCACAATCCCTAGAAATGCTCGATTTCCACTTCAAGATTTCCACTCATCCTGATATCTCTCTCCTGCACCGTCTCTCTCTCCCTATCTAGCTCGCGCCTTGCATTCTCTCTTCCGCCTCATTTTCTCTTCCCCTCTCTCTCACCCGATCTCTCTCACTCCCTCACGTCCTCTCTGTTCCTTGCCTTTTTGATCCCCTTCTTCCATTTTTTCCAAAGTCGTCTCTTCCTCTTCCTCACGATCTATGTACCTCTTTCCAGCATTTATCTTCTCTCTCTCTCTCGCTATCTCCCTCTCTCGTGATCTCACCTTCTTTCTCTCGGAATCCCCCTCCTAGCCCTCTAGTTTGGTTCTTCTCCCTCTCTAAAATTTCTTTCTTCACTGCTCTCTCTCTTTCTGACTCTGCTCCTATTCTCTTCCACTGAAAATCGCGTTCGCGCGAGTCTTTCTCTCTCTCAACTTCACTCTTAGTCTCTCTCTAACTCCCGCTTGCACATCGCTTCGAATCTCTCGCGTTCACTCTCTTTATCACACTACACGCTCCATCCTTTGCTCTCTCTCTCCCTTGACTTTTGCTTGCAATCTCGCTTTCATTCTCCTAATCTTCCCTCGCGGTCAAGTTTTTCTTTCCGACATTCTTCTCTTTCCCTCGGCCAAGCTTTTCTTTCCCTCGTGTCTCCTCCATTTCATTCTAAATCTCTCTCTCTCTCTCGAATTTTTTTGTTCCAGTTTTGATCTCTCTCTCTCTTTCTCTCTTAAATTCTCTCTTACCTTTTTCGCTTATTCTCTTTCTCCCGATTTATCTTATAATCTCTTTCCCTCTCTTCGAAGATCTCTCTCACTCTCTCTAAATCTTTCCCTCAAAACCTTCTTTTATCTCTTTCCGGCTCTCCATCTCTTTCTTCCTTCCCCCTCTTTCCTCTAATTTCCCTTTCCTTACTTTTATTTTTATTACATCTCCTCACACATCATCCTTCCTAAATTTCATCCAGTTTTAATATCTCTATATTTTGCGCACTCTCTAATTGCCCTTCCAATTGATATGTCCAAGTAATCTAGATCATTCTCCCCTCTTACTGCCTACATTGGCATTCTCTTGCCCTAAAGTCCTTGTGGATCGACCTAAGAAACCTATATATCCCAATTACCCAATTGATTCATATTTTCCTAGTTTATAAATGGTAAGTTTGTCGGGCTTAAACACACGAAGACTTTGAGCTCAACACTCCCCCTATCTATTGCAATTTTGCCCCCATTTTCTCTTCCCCTTTTTGGAAACAATTAAAGGGACTGCAACTGTGGAAATTGGGTATTTTTTGGGATGTCTAGAAAGTGTTGTGTCATGATTAGCAAGAGAAATAAAAAGCTAATCCAAGCGATATGGAGATGCGGACTGAAACAAAAAAAAAAACTAAACGCATCGTAACATACGCAATCACTGTGTATGAATCGAGGTGATATATCATTGGCGATTGTGATAACATGCATATTTAACTTAAATTCTTATCTTATTTAACTAATATTCATGCTTATTTTATGTAATTATGATGCATATTATCATAGTTTTATAAATTTTCTCCATTGGTATGCCATTTTACTAAAGTCCATATTTATGCATTATTTAAGTTAATTATGTGTTTTATTGATGTTTGATCTTTTGCAATGTTAAATAATTAGAAATTAACCACTTTCCTTGAGTTATTTTGACTTTAGTTGATGATTAAAAGAATTAATTTCAATAAGAGAGTGATAGGATGATATAAAGTAGAATTTGTAAGGGATTATTTAAGATTATTTTGAATTCATCCTACGTGGCATGAACAGTAATCGAGTTGGCAGATGACGGGCCCACCGGTTAGTCGGCCCAGGTTAGAGGATTGGGGCATACTTGGCCCAATAGGGAGATGCCCCCTTAAGGGGGTTCTCCATTATAACCCGACATTCCAATTAAATTTTGTTTGTGTGAGACTAATATGCTCATTTGCAAGTGACGTGGCATAGCGTGGTGCATCAGATGGGATCGCGCATCTTTAAGTTTCGTTAATTTGGTGGACCTCGGTCCACCAGATCATCATCAACGTACGTGCGCAAATAGGAACCATCGATTGCCTAAGTGACATCGGATGGTGGTTACTTAATCGCGTGATCAGAGAACCACGAATCGACACGTGGCCGCATCTGGAGACTCTGATGAAGATCGTATGGGCAAAAATTTAGGAGATCGTGCGATCATGGCCCACTTAAATCGTGCGATCGTGGCCGTCCAATCTTCTTCACCAAATTGGACGGCCCGCATTTTTCACGGGAAGTTTCCTTTAAAACGATGTTCTTCTCCTTGTAAACATAACTTTTGATCAAATTGTGAAGAGATTAAGCAAGTTTGGAGCAAACTCGTTAGTTCTTCGTGATCCTCCTGTGTTCTAGACTCAATGACGATCATATTGAGGCAGGACTGATCACGAATCATTGCAAGAATCGATCAAAATCTCCCATTGAACGCCAAACGCACACCGAAGAAGAAATCGAGGAAATACTCTTCAATCAATGCGAATTGAAGCCAAATCTTCGCGTCAATCGGGTTAGTGGTGTGATTTGATCATATCCCTAGAAATTTATATAGTTTAGATTAGATTTAGGTAGTTAATTTTATTTTAGAAATCAAATTGTTCATCGTTTCGCCCAAATTTGGGTGCGGATTTTTGTTGATTTTGAAACAAGGATTTCTCCCTAATCTTAAGTCAAATCGTTTGATTTTGGTTTCATTGGATTCCTTGTTTCATCAGCTTTCTATAGATATCTAATTAGTAAAATTTCATCATCATTTGGCCCTTTAATTTGACGTTTGACCATCGACTCTTCATCTTCAATCCGAATTTGGGCGTTGACTTACGGGGGCAATTACTCTTAAAATATAAGGTGAAATTTGATAGTTTCGGTCTCTTTGGAATCCTCTAATTTTTTAGCTTTCTATTCATCTGTGAATTTCTTGATTTGGATTTGGATATCATTTGGTTAGTCAATTTGATGATTTTGACCAAGGTGTTCATTTCGGGATTTTTATGATCATGGATTTTTAATAAATCATAATAAATCCAATTCTTGTATAAAAATCACGAATTATATATAAAAAATTTCCATTTTCTCTCTAATTTCGGAATATATAATTTTCCTAATATTTTATCGTCTCTTTCTTCTCTCATTTTACATAAAGTCAACTTTTGGTCAAAGTTAATGCTTTGACCTTGACTTTTGACTTTTCTTCGTCAAATCATTTTCTAAAACTCTTAAAATACATTCTCTGATATACTTATATCATTTCCAGTAATAACATATCACTTTCATTTCTTAAAATCCCTATTTAAACCTAAGTTTGACCAAGTCAACTCTTTGATCAAAGTCAACCGTGTGCTCTGTGGATCGACTTGATCTTTACACTATACTTGATTCATATTTTTGGTTAATGTGATTTCAGAATTATAAATTTTGTTTGACTGACGTTTGTGTGTTTCAACGACCGCATAAAATTTTTCATCAGATTGCCCATCATGACCTGTCCCTTTTAAGACAAAAGGCAATAGTGAGGCATGAACACCATGAAGGAATGTCCAAGGATCACCATGAAAGAACACCGAAAACTACGTAGTCGAATAAGGTAAAAAATTTTCATGAGATGGTCATCAATTCGGATTACAATTAGCATCGAGATCCCTACCCCTAAGCATACCTATCTCTCTAACTAAGGTAGTAAAACGTTCACCTACCAAGGGTTTTGTGAAAACATCGGCAATATGATTTTAAGTGTTGACAAACTTCAACTCAATATCACCTTTGGTGATGTGGTCATAGATAAAATGATGTTTGACCTCTATGTGCTTTGTGCGAGAATGCAGAATGGGATTTTTGGCTAAATTTATTGCACTGATGTTGTCACATAAGATTGGGATTTATGTCAAATTAATCCCATTATCTGATGAAACGATTTCATGCAATCATTGAATACACATGATCTCATGTCAAAACGAGTTCCAAACTCACCAATTAAAGGATTAAATCACTAATTAAATAGTATAGTGGTGAATAAGGGTCGAATCCATGGAGAAATAAGGGAAATTTTTTAGATATCTTTGAAATTTGATCAAATCAGATGATGAATTGAGGTGAGAAATTAGGGATTTTAGTATATTAATAAAGATAACTCTAATAAAAATCCATGGAATAAAAAATCATTGAATTTGGATTAGAATTCGTGGATAAATCTAAATTTGAAACTGAGATAGAAATTCGATCACAAAATTTGATAAAAACTGAAATTAAAACTAAAATTAACTTAATTTATGATTCAAAATGTAAATATAATGCCAAATGATAAAAGATTAGGATGAAAACACATAATCTAACCCATAGTTGTGCTCGAAATGATCCAATTAATCGCCGGATTCAAGGCTTTTCATTCTATGATTTTGAAAACAAAGTTTGGCATTCAAGATGTGATTTCTTTCGATTCTCTTGATCAATTTCTGATTTCAAACACTCCTTGGATGCAGAAATGAGTCTAGAAGATGCAGAAATCAAAAGATTCTCATATTGTGGTGTCTAGACAGTTCGATTTGATTGAAAATCCAAGAATAATTTTCTGTCACAAATAACATTTCAATTTATAGGCAAAATTGGGCGTAACAGTCGGATGCGTTGATTCATCTTCAATCAATGGCTGAGATTAAACGTCGTTTGATGAATCGACGCAGTTAAGTTGCATTTGCCTGATTGGAGATGAAGTGTCTCGATTTCGTCATATCGCGCTTGAAGAGAAGGCGTCGCTTGATTTTGTTTGTGCGATCTTCATCAGACGATCGCAATGAATCCACTTGTCCATCGGGCGCATTTAATCTGGACCGTTATAACTCCAAGATGAATGGATGAGATTAGACATTGTTTGATCGAATCATCGTCTAATCGGATGTTGCCACATACCCCATGCGAGTAAGTGACATCCGACGCATGCGATTTAATCGTGCAATCGGACGTCTCACACTGCTCCACGTCACCTGAAAACCCAATGAAATAAAAATAGTCCCACACGAAATATATTATAAGGTTTTATCAGGTATATAATATCTGTGTTTAATGGGTTAGTGTTAAATCTTTAACAGATGCTTAAGCCCATTAATCAGAGGTTGACTTCTTCGGGGTTGGGTATCTAACGGGCACCGAGGAAAAATGAGTAATCAGAGGTTGAAGTGCTATTTGATTGAAATGGAGATATTTTGAGTCAAGTTCAAGCAAATTCATATCCCCTACCTTACATCAGCCGAACATGCTTGGTGTGCAAATTCCTCGCTTCCAAACTTTCTCTTAGAAGAGTGCAATGTGCCATAATTTTTTGATACACCTATTTTGTCCTTTAGGCATTTAGTTTCACATTTTCCTTACTAGTCAATTAGACACCCAAAATTTCAGCTTCACTGATTATAATTACACTCCCAAGTGATAAACACATCCATCCATCTTCTTCACAATTTCCCCTACAAACAAATATTCCTTCATAATACACTTTAGAAATTTGAATACTCTCCTCAAACATCAAGACCTCCTCCATGTCCTTGTTTTGTGTAAAGTCTTCTAAAGTTATCTTCTTCTTCTCTAAAAATTTATAATATGCAAAAAGAAGAAAATAAGAAGAAGAAAAAGAGAAGAAAATATGAAATGAAGAAAAGAAGAAGACAAAAAGAGAGAAGGACATAAAAGGAGGAGAAAAAGGAAGAGAGGAATAACAAAAGTGAAAAGAAGGAGAAAAATATGAGAAATCTATCTCTACCACATCAAAACCATCTCTACCATGTCAATACCATTTCGATTACTTCCATTCCATTCTATTTCCACCATGTTTATATCAATTCTACCACTCTACACCATCTCCACCAATTCTATCTATCCTTTTCTACCATCATCATCCACATCATTTGGGAGAATAATTAAACATCAGTGGTACCTTTCTTTGTATATTATATCCAACTTGTTTACAATGCTGATTTGCTTTCAACCAAGTCATTCCTTTAGAAATAGTGTCTTTTTACTCTTTCAGCCACCTCATAATGATGCATCCCAAGGTAGGAAATCCCTTTTCAATGTACTCTTTAAAGGAGAAAGACGAGTTGAGGGGAATTCTAATGCACTAAGTAGTCTCCAAATGAGTGAAAGAGTGATTTTAGAAGTAGAGAGGTGAGGATTACATCTGCTCATGAGAGTGTGAGAATCTTTTCATTCCCATAGCATCAAACCTTAGATATGCTCACCTCGATTACAATTGAGTATTGACTCGACCATTAGACGATGAGCACTACCCTTATATGCTCTAAGGAAGTCAACCTATTTATGTAATCTAGATCACCATGGTCCACACTATGAGGAAAAGTAATCACACATTGATACACTTCACTTCTTTAGTTGCAGGATCAAAGGATCAAAAGACTTTCTAAGGAGATTACATAGTGAATTTCTAAGGAGATTACATTTCTAAGATACTAGCAATTATTCAAGTTGGGGGGTGTGATAACATGCTATTTATACATGAACTTTACATGATTATTAATGCAAATAAAAGCATTAGTTGTTCTAATTGTATGCATGTTATCATATTTTAAGTATATTTCTATAATTTTATATAAATTCATGTTATGATCAAATAATACATCAATTTATGGATTATTATACATAATTAAACAATAAGATTTTAATCCTAATTATATTTAAGATCATAACTATGTTTAAATGATGAAAATATAAGAGAAAAGATCTTTATTAACATTCATGTATTTTAATAAATTCATTTTATAAAATACATGAATATATTTATTTAATTAAAATTCATTCTCTTACTATTTTAATATTTTGACTTTTTATAATGATAGATGATTAAATTTCTGATCCAACAAAACAAATTTGAAACTAATTTGGAGTTGTATTTTGAAAGTTATGATTTTTACAATTTATAGGAATTTTCTGGAATTTTTCTGAAATTATTTAAGTATATTTTTTATTTGAAATTTATTAAAAACAATTAAAAAAAGGCAAAAACGGGTTATTTATCACGTGGGACCCGCGTGGATGCGACGTGGCACGCAAGGCCACGTGGCATCCACGCGGACCCACGCGAGCGCTTGCATGGCGCGGAGGTGACACATGTGCAATATACATATTTATTTATATTATATATGGTTATAGTACATATAAGCATTCTGTTTATCGAAACTCGCTAACCCATAAAACCGTCGCACCTTATAAACCCGACATTGCTCTTTAATTTTCTCAATGTGGGACTATTCGTCCTTTGATTTCTATTTCAGGCAACGTGGCTAAATACGGTGCGCTGAATCAAAAGCGCGTTGATTATCGCGCATAGATGCGGTGGACTTTGGGTCCACGCAATCACTATCAGCGCACGTGCCTTAATTAGGAGTTAAGTGAAATAATAGCGACTGTCCATCTCCTGAGTTATAACGATTGAGATTCGAAGCGCCCAATGGACCATCTGATTAATCAAGACCGCCAGATGAAGATCTAATGGATGATCGAAAATGACGCGCCTCTTCAAAGCGTGCGACGTGGCTCACTATGGACGCTCCATCGCCAATCGAACGCTCACGACTTAATCACGTCGATTCATCAAACGACGCGCAATCCTGACCGTTGATCGCGATGAACTACCTCATCCGACGGTTATGCCTATTTTCTCCTATAAAACTAATGTTTTTCGTGAAATGGAATTTACCCTTGGATTTTCGAGTGAAATCAAATTGTCTAGACACCAAAATTCAAGCAACCATCAATTTATTTCTCTTCTTGACACATTTCCACGTCCGAGGAGCATTTGAAATCAAAAATTGATCAAGAGAGGAAGGAGAAATCACATCTTGAACGCCATCTTCGTCTTCGAAATCGCGGAATGAATAGCCATGAATCCGGTCATTAATTGGATCATTTCGAAGGCTACTTTGGGTTAGATTGCGTGTTTTCATCTTAATCTTTCATCATTTAGTGTTAATTTTATATTTTGAATCGTAGATTAAGTTTAATTTTAGTTTAATTTTGGTTTTAAATCATTTTCGCGATCGAATTTCTATCCCATTTTAAAACTTTGATTACTCCGCGAATTCTCATCCAAATCACTCGATTTTTTATTCCATGGATTGTAAATTGAGTTATATTTCTTAATTTATAAAATTCCTAATTTCTAAACTCAATTCGTTGTCCGATTGGATCGAATTTCAAAGATATCTCTCAAATTTCCCTAATTCTCCGTGGATTCGACCCTTATTTACCATTATGCCCTTCAATTCGTGAATTAATCTTAAAATTGGTAAGTTTAGACTTTGTTTTGACACGACATCATGTGTATTCAACGACAGCACGCATTTTGTATCGCCAAATAGCCATATAAATTCATTTATAAATTGCATGTTAGCATTATCCTCAAGCTGATTCTTAATCCAAAGAATCTGTGCCACACAAAAACCACTAGCTATGTATTCCGCTTCAGTTGTCGATAAGGCAATTGAATTTTGCTTCTTGGAATTCCAAGATATTAGAAAACCACCGACGAATAGACATGAGCCACTAGTGCTCTTCCGTTCGACTCGACGTCTTGGAAAAATCAGCATTGCAATAGCCAAGGAGCTTAAGCTCTTGACCTTTTGGATACCAAAACCCTAAGTCTTTAGTTCCTACAAGATATCGAAATATTCGCTTGACTACGGATAAATGTGATTCCTTTGGATTGCTTTGAAAGTGCACACATAGGCATACACTAAATAGTATATCGGGTTGATTGGCAGTCAAGTATAGCAGTGAGCCTATCATGCCATGGTATTTTTTTTATCTACACTTTTACCTTTTTCATCTACATCAAGTTTGACACCATTAGCCATAGGGGTGGCTTTTGATTTGAAGTCCTTAAACTTGAATTTCTCGAGAAGTTCATCGGTGTACTTCTCTTGCGAGATGAACAACCCACGAGGAGTTTTTTTTATTTTAAGGCCCAAAAAGTAGTTAAGTAGGCCCATCAAGCTCATTTTAAAATCTTTCTAAATTAGATCTGTAAACTCATCACATAGAGTTGGATTTCAAGATCCAAATATGATATCGTCGACATTTATCTAGACAACTATCATATCACTATCTACTTTCTTAATGAACCACATTGTATCAACGTGTCCTCTAACATACCCATGGGAGATGAGAAAACTGCTCAGTTTCTCATACTAATCTCGCAGAGCTTGTTTTACGCGGTACAAGGCTTTATGAAGTTGGTATACCCTGTCGAGGTGATCACAATCCTCAAATCCAGGAGGTTGATCAACATACACTTCGTCCTTAATTAATCACTTAAGGAATGCACTCTTGAAATCCATTTGGAATAATTTGAAATCATTTTCATAAGAAAAGGATAAGAGTAGTCAAATGGCATACGTTTCTTCATAATCGCGGAATACATTTCACCAGGAGATTCATTTCTTCATAATCGATCCCATCTTCTTGGACATACCATTGGGCAACTAGTCGAGCTTTATTTACCTTCTTTGTTTAGCTTATTCTTGAAAATCCACTTGGTGCCGATCACATTCTGATGATCAGACCGTGGAACTAAACTCTATACACAATTATGCTCAAACTGTTCGAGCTCCTCATGCATCGCTCTACGCCATTCTACCTCAATAAGGACTTCATCTACCTTTCTTGGTTCAATTAGAGATGTGAAACAAAGTTCATCTCTTCTCGAAGTGTGGATCTAGTCCTTACTCTATCTTCAACATTCCCAATCACAGATGTTGATGGATGGGCTTTAGAGAATCTCCACGGTCATGGAAGTGGGATATCTATCTCATCCACTGGATTTATAGTAGCGTGATTTGGTGGAGCGTCATCCTCAGATGAGCTTTGATCATCATGGTGTATGACTTGATCATCTCCCTTCTGTTTAATGGACGTCAATTGATGTGAAGCAACGTGATCAAGATCAACTTGTTTTTCGACAAATTCTACGTGTATCGATTCTTCAACAACTAAGGTACGTTTATTGAATACTAGATATGCCTTCGATCTCTTGGAGTACCCAAGGAAGATACCTTCATCACTTCGGGAGTTGAATTTTCCTAATTACTCTTTTCCTTTTACTAAAATATTGCACCTACACCCAAACGCCCGGAAGTAGGCAATGTTTGGGCGAAGGTGTTTTGCACTAGCTCTTATAAGTGCTCCAAAGTTAAGCATGCTTGAGTGAGATCAGTATTAGCATTGGTGATTGATAACATGAATATCTAACTTGAATTCTTATCATATTTAACTAATATTCAGGCTTATTTTATTAATTATGATGCATGTTATCATAGTTTTATGAATTTTCTCTATTGGTATGCCATTTTACTGAAGTCCATATTTTTGAATTAATTAAAGTTAATTATGTGTTTTATTGATGATTGACCTTTTGTAGGGTCAAAAAATTAGAAATTAACCATTTCTTCTTGTTTTGACTTAGTGAAGATGAGTAAAAGAAGAAAGTAGAAGAAAGAAATGATGAAGAGATCAAAGAGAATAAGTAAATGATGAGATTCACTTAATATTATTCTAAATTCATCTTTTTCTCTTCCTTAAATTTAAAGGAAGACTAAATTTGTGATCCAATAGAGAAAATTTGGGTAAAAAAGGAATTATATAAATGAAGATATGAATTTCTGAATTTTATAGAATTTTTTTGGATTTTATTTTGATTTTTCAGGTATTTTTCAGATTTATTTCCTTATTAAAAAAATTGCAAAAAGGGTTTATTATTCGCGCGGGACCCGTCAAAGCTGACGTGGCGCGGCAAGCACACATGGCGGAGCCACGCAAGGTAACGTGGACAAGTGAACGCATACGTGGACGCGTTGACTCAGTTGGGCTGGCGTTTGATGAGCCCACGGGAATAGTGGGCCTAGGTTAGAGGGGGGTACTTGGCCCATTTGGGCGACGCGAAAGCTATTAGAGCTTCTCCCTTTTACACCCAACGATTCTCATTAATTTCCTCCGTGTGGGACTGACAAAGCGTTTTATGCGGTCGTTAAAACACACAAACATCGGTAAAAAAAATTTATAAATCCGAACTCACAAAGACAAAAGTATAAAATCAAGTAAAGTGTAAGTATCGGGTCGATCCACAGAGAAGAAGGTTGACTTTAATTGCAAAGTTGACTTGGTCAAACTTAGGTTTAATTAAAGAGTTTAAGAAACGGAAATAATATTTTACGAATAGAAATGATATAAATATACTAGATAAAGATATTTTAAGATTTCAGACCTCTGTTATGACAGAGAAAAATCAAAAGTCAAGGTCAAAGCATTGACTTAGACCAATAGTTGACTTTCTAAAAATCAAAGAATAAAAAGAGCTTAAAATATTAAAAAACTTATATATTCATAATCTATAGAGAAAGTGGAATTTATTGATATAAAATTCGTGATTTTTTTATAAGAAATGGATTTATTATGAATTACTAAAAATCAAAGATCAGAAAAATCCCGAAATGAACACTTCAAATAAAATCTTCAAATTGACTTATCAAATAATATTCAAATCTTCAAGGATTCCAAGAGACCAAAATCGTCAAATTCTAATTTATATTTTAAGAGTAATTGATCCCGCAAGTCAACGTTCAAATTCAGATTGAAAATGAACAGTGGTTGGTCAAACATTAAATTGAGGGGGTCAAATGATCTTAGAATTTTATGAATTTTCTATCCACGGAAAGCTGATTGAATAAGGAATCCAATGAAACCAGAATCAAATGATTCGAAATTAAGATCAAAGAGATATATTATTTTCAAAATCAGCAAAAATTCAAACTGAATTTGGGCGAAAATGAAGAACAAAATGACTTAAAACACAAAATTAACTTCCAAAATCTAATAAAAACTCAAATTACCATTAGATGATCGATCAAATCTCACGGCTAACCTGATTTCTGTGAAGATGTGGGCTTCAATTCATGCGGATTGAAGTGAATTTGTGCGGTTTCTTCTTCGGCAAACGTTCGGCGTTCAAGGAGAAAATTCGATCGAATCCTACGATTGATCACGACAAATCCTGCCTTAATCGGATCGCGATCAAGTCTAAACACAGGGGAATCGTGATGAACTCAAGATATTCCTTCAAATTTGCTTAATTGCTTCACGAATCGATCAAAAATTAAGAAAAGAAGAGAAGAACATCGGTTTTTAAAGAGGAATTCCCACGAGAAATGCTGGCCGTTTGATCTGGTGAAAGGGCGATTGATGGCCACGATCGCACGATGATCGTGGACCATCAATCAGACGACGATCGTGAGCCACGATCTCACGATCATGGGGTTTCCGCCGTCCGATCGCTATCAATCGTCGAGGTGAGTCTGATGCGTCCACGTGTCTCTCCCCGACGCGCCACGATCGCGATGAAATCAAAGCCATCTGATCTTCATTAACACGATCAACAGCTTCATTTAGTGCACTTGATCTGATGAAGATCGGGAGCTCCTCGTGACGCCACGTGTCGTAAGGTAAGACGTTGATCAAGCTCACTTAAACCTCCTTTGACACACGTGTCTTGATCAACAATCCGGTGGACTCCGTGTCCACGCGATGGACGTATCGCGATCGCATCCGACGCCCACCGCACTGCCACATCACTTGCAACGTTTAAATTCTGCGGGAGCATAGTCCCACACGGAAGAAAAAGATGGAATTGGCGAGTATAAAAGGGTAGAAGGGCGTAACGCATTTGCGTTACCGCCCCAATACTCTCACCAGGGCCCACTAACCCGTGGGCCCTCCAAATGCCAGCCCCCCAGCCACGTGGCACCACCCGGGCATCCGCGTGGACTCGTGTGGCCCCTGCCATGTGTCTGCGCCACATGTGCGCACCTGTGCGCCACCTGCACACCGCGTGGGCTCGTGCAGCTCTGCCATGTGGCCTTGTGTGCCGTGTCGCATCCGCGCGGGTCCTGCTCCCCGTGCCATGTCAGCTCCGCAGTCCTGCGGTAAATAACCCCACTTTTTTGCGATTTTAATTAAGGAATAAAATCAATAGAAATTCAATAAAAATTAAAATTAAAATCCAGAAAAATATAAAATGTTCAGAAATCCATATCTCTTAAAATATAACTCTTTTTAATCTCAAAATTTCTCCATTGGATCGCAATTCTTTTTCTTTTTAATATCATGCCATTTAAAATATAATTTCAAAGAAGAATATAAGATGAATTAAAATAACACTAAGGCATTCATTAAGATTTAAATCTTTTAATCATCCAATCATTCTTTAAATAGAATTAATCCTTTAAATCTTCTACTAAAGTCCAAGTAAGGTAATTAAAAGATTAAACATTCATAAAGCACATAATTAACCCTAAATTATGCATAAATATGAACTTTAGTAGAATGGCATACCAATGGAGAAAATTCATAAAATTAAGATAGACATGCATCATAATTACATAAAATAAGCATGAATATGAGTTAAATAAGATAAGAATTTAAGTTATCAGGGACTAATAACTTAAATGCATGTTATCAGGGACTAATCTCCCTCTCAGGTTTCTCAGGACACGTGGCGGAGCGTGGCGCGTCGGATCAATTCCCGCTAATCAATGCGTAATAATCTGGTGGATCTTAAGGAGGAGGTGGGCCCGCGTCATGGGAACGTGCCACTAATTGCGGACAACTTGGATGCATCGGAACCATCCAATCACTCTTTAGCGAATCAGACGGCCCGCATTTATCGCGTTCATTTCTTTCTAAATTGATGTTCTCCCTTCTTGTAACTCTACTTTTGATTGAAACGTGAAGAAATTAAGCATTTCTTAAGGAAAATCTTAAGTTCTTCATGATCCCCCTGTGTTCTAGACTCAATTGTGATCATATTGAAGCATGATTGATCACGAATCGTTGCGAGAATTGATCAGAATCACCCCTTGAATGCTTAACGCACGTCAAAGATGAAACAAGAGAAATACTCTTCAATCCACGCGATTTGAAGCCCAATCATCGTGTCACATATTTTATATCAAAAGTTTTCATTTTCTCTCTAGTTTCTGAATAGTCAATTTTCATAATATTTTACCATCTTTTTCTTCTCTGATTTTACATAAAGGCAATGTCTGATCAAAGTCAATGCTTTGACTTTTACTTTTGACTTTTCTTCATCAAATCATTTTCTAAAATTCTCTGATATATTCATATCATTTCCATTAATAAAATATCACTTTCACTTCTTAAAAACCCTAATTAGACCTAAGTTTGACCAAGTCAACTCTTCGATACAAGTCAACCGTGTTCTATGTGGTTAGGCCTGATCTTTTCATTATACTTGATTTCATATTTTTAGTCATTGTGAGTTCAAAATTATAAATTTTGTTTGACCAACGATCCTGTTTTCAACAACCGCATAAATCGTTTCGTTAGTGACCTCTTAGGTAGTGCTCATATCTTGTCTTGCTCTTAGGATATTAGTCCCACATGGGTTATAGTTCTATCTTTCTCTCTTTCTCCTCTATAAATAGAGGCTTGTAATATCTTCTTTACTCACTCAATATAATTGGGCTTTACTATTTACATAGAAGAAGCGTCACGTAATTGCCATCATTTGATCTTCATCAGGACACTTTGGATGTGTACACGTGTCCAAGGGAGCCTATTGGGAGCGATTTAATCTCAATCGTTATAACTCAAATAAATGGCTGAGAATAAAATATTTCAAAATGATTCAGTGATAAACCGTTATATGCCACGTATCCCTCGCTTTAAGTAAAAATCAATGATCGTGATTAATTCACGCGATTGCACACTCCAGAATGTGCCACGTCACCTGCATAAAAGAAATAAAAACATGGTCCCACATGGCGAGAATAGCGGCATAAATCATGTATAAATAATGTGCAACCTTAGTTAGTTAGTGATAACATGAAATTTATACACAACATTATATGATTATTAATACAAATTAAGACATAAAACATTCTATTCTTGTACATGTTATCATATTTTGAGTGCATATCTATCATTCTACGAAAATTTAAGTTATAATATCCAAATGCACTATTTTTAGGGATAATCATAAATAAGTAAAGAGAGATATTTTATATTACATTATTTCTATTTTATATTTGAGATTATAATGGGTTTTAATATTAAATTATAAGAGAAAATATTTTTATATACACTTATTTATTTTTCTACTTTTCTTTCTAAAAGAAACGAGTATAATTTTAAAATAAAAATTTATTCTCTTGCTATTTATTAAATTTAAATTTTTTAAATGATAGATTATTTACTTTTTGATCAAACAAAATAAATTTGGATTAACTTAGAGTTCTATTTTTAAAGTTATAATTTTTCTAATTTTTTAAGATTTTAAAGGAATTTTTATGAATTTATTTGAATTTATTTTAAATTTATTTCTATTTTAAAATATATAAATTTATTAATTTTATCGCGCGCTGACATGGACATGACGTGGACAGAGTGCTTTTGTGATAATGTACGCACGCACCACGTCAGGCAAGCATGCGTGACAATGTACGCACGCACCACGTTGGGCAAGCATCCTTTTGTAAGGATAACCCACTAAAACGCCTCTTCTTTTATACATGAAATTTTCTGTCATTTTTGTCATGTGGGACTGTTTTCTTATTTTGTTTATACAGATGATGTGGCGTGATGTAAAGCGTTCGATTCACAAACTTAATGAACACCATCAATCTTCAATTGAGTCGCGTGGAGGGGGGGGGTACACGGCGGTGAAGAAACAATTTCGTGCGGTCGTTGAATACACACAATCTCGTGCCAAACAAGTTCCAAACTAAACAATTTAAAGTTATGATAATAAATTAAAGAGTATAGTGGTAAATAAAGGTCGAGTCCATGAAGGAATAAGGGAGACTTTGCGATGTTTTTGAAATTTGATCAAATTGGAGAATAAATTGAGGTGAGAAATTAGGGATTTTAATATATTAAGAAAGATAGTCCAATACAAATCCACGGAATAAAAACTTACTGAATTTGAATTAGAATTCGCGGAGAAATCGAGATTTGAAATCGAGAAAGAAAATCGATAACGAAAATAGATGAAAACTGAAATTAAATATTAAATTAAACTAATCTATGATTCAAAATTAAAATCTAATGCTACAAGATGTTATATTAGGATGAAAACACGTAATCTAACCCAAAGTCGTGCTCGAAATAATCCAATTAATTTCTGGATTTAAGGCTTTTCATTCCACGATTTTGATAACGAAGTTCGGCGTTCAAGATGCAATTTCTTCTGATTCTCTCCACCAATTCTTGATTTCAAACACTCCTCGATCGCGGAAATGAGTCTAGAAGAAAGAGAAATTAGGTGATTCCAGGAGTGAGTTGTCTAAACAGTTCGATTTTCTCGAAACATCCAAGAACGAGTTTTTTCGTCGAAGAACATTTCAATTTATAAAGAATTTGGGTGCGACCGTTGGATGCGTCGTTTCATCTTTGATCAATGGGTTAGATTGAAGGTCGATTCACGAATTGTTGACTTTAAGTCATGTCCGTTCGATTTACGAGGACGCACCCAGATTTTTTCATGTCGCGCATGACGAAGAAGCGACGCTTAATTTCCACCGTTCAATCGTCATCGAGTGATCGCAATTTGTTCACGTGTCCATTGGGGTGCATTTAATCTCGACCGTTATAACTCTCCGTATGAGCAGCTGAGATTAAATCCTCTTTAAAATGAATCATCATCTAATCAGATGCAGCCACGTACCCCCTCGAGTAAGTGAAATCCGACGATCGTGATTAAATCGCACGATCAGACACGTCTCATTGCGCCACATCACCTGTAACAAAATACAAACATAAATAGTCCCAGATGATATAAGTTTAATCGATTTGATGAGTATATAACAAGTGAGTGTATAATGGGTTAGCGTAAATCCGTAACGGATGCTTCACCGCTAATCATTCACATGCATACACATGCGCACACACGCACACACGCGCACACACAGTCGTCGCCACGTGGCATGTACACGCATCGCCACGTGGCGACGCACTGCCATGCCAGGTCGCGATAAGTATAATATTTTTATTCTTTTTATTCCTTTAAAAATAAAAAATAGCTTTAAATAAATTAATAAAAATTTCAGAAAATTTCAAAATATTAGAGAATTCATAACTTTCAAAATACAACTCCAAATTTTTCTTTGTTGGATTGGAAATTAAATTATCTATCATTATAAAAAGTCAAATATTTAAATAATGAGAGAATTAATTTAAATTTCAAAAATATACTCATTTATCTTATAAAATAAATTTAGAAAATACATGAGTGTAAATAAAAAAAATTTTCTCTTGTCATTAAATTATGAAAATACAATTATGATATCAAATACAAAATGGGAATACAATTATATTCTTAGAATTATGTATAGATATCCCAAAATGCTATATTTTTATATCATAACCTAAAATTACATAAAAGGATAGATATGCATTTAAAATATGATCAACATCTCATGCATTTGATGGAGATCAAACGACTTGCATTACATGACGCCTCTTCTTCACTCGCAACATGGAAAAATCTGAGCGCTCCATCTTCGATCAAACATAAGGGACTTAATGGTGACAATTCATATCCAAACGTTTCATTTGAGCTGTTGATCAAAGATGAAGAGGCAGATCAAACAACTGCGCCCAAATTCACCTATTTATATCCATGTTCTTCGACGAAAAAAGCATTCTCAAATGTTTTAAGAAATCAAATTTTTTAGACATTTCAAATTTTCTATCTCTTACTTTCTTCTTCTAGACTCATTTATGTGTCCAAGGAGTGTTTGAAAGTGAGATTTCATTGAGAGAATCAAGAGAATTCGTCTCTTGAACAGTGGATTTTTGTTTTTGAAACATGAAAATGAAAAGCCTTAATCTAACAATGAATTGGATTATTTCAAGCGCAATTTTGAGTTAGACTACACTTTTGCTCCCTAATCTTTCTTCCTATAATATTATATTTCAATTTCGAATAGTATATTAGTCTAATTTTACAAAATTTACTGTTTCTCTCTCGTTGGGATCAATTTCTCTCTATAGATTTTGCTCCTTGATTTCTCAAAAAATACTTATACAAATAGGGTGATTCTTTATTCTAGGGATTTTTCCTAGAGTTTTCTTTCTAAATTTAGTAAGATCCCTAATTTCTCACCTCAATTCCTCATCCGATTTGATCAAATTTGAAGATTACCTCGCAAAATAACCTATTTCTCTATGGATTTGACCCTTATTCACCATTAGACTAATTGATTTTTTTTAATCTTTAAATTTATGAGTTTGGTAATTTTTTTGACATGCATGAAACAATCGCATAAAAACATATCATCAGTTAGCTTAAATCTTTAAAAAGGATGCTTGAAAACTAATTATTCACAACACATACTCACACACATGTGTCACGTGGCAACACGTAAGCACCCTTTGTTGTGTTAGCTGTCACGTAAGAATGTTAAATAAAATCATTTTTTAATTATGTAAATCAGAATAAAATAAAAATTCTATAAAAATTTTGAAAATTTTGAAAAAGTCCCTAAAATTAGAAAATTCATAACTTTCAAAATAAAACTTATTTTTAATCCATTTTTTATCATAATTTAAATAATATATTATTCTATAAGGTTAAATTTAATACATAACAAGAGAATAAATTTTTATCTAAAAAAGACTCTCATTTCTTTTGAAAAATAAACTAGAAAAAATAAATGAGTGTATACAAAAATGTTTTCACTTATTATTTGATATTAAACTCAATTATAATCTCAAATATAAAATGAGAATAATATAATATCAAATATCTCTATTTAATTATTTACGATTATCCCTAAAAATAGTGCATTTTGAGATTATAACTTTAAATTTTATAGAATGATAGATATGCACTAAAAGTATGCATGATAACATGCATGAGAATGGAATAGTTTATGCCTTAATTTGCATTAATACTCATAAAATTACTAGTATAAATTGCATGTTATCATAGTATCATTTCATTAAGTTTATTGCATAGTGATAACATCCATATTTAATTTAAATTCTTATCTCATTTAACTAATATTCATGCTTATTTTATGTAATTATGGTGCATATTATCATAGTTTTATGAATTTTCTCCATTGGTATGCCATTTTACTAAAGTCTATGTTTATCCATTATTTAGGGTTAATTATGTCCTTATGGATGCTTAATCTATTGCAAGGTTAAATGAATAAAAATTAATTACTTTCCTTAATTTAATTTGACTTTAGTAGATGATTAGAAGAATTAATTTCAAGAAAAGAATGTTGGGATGATATAAAATAGACTTCTTAAGGGATTATTTAAGTTTATTTTGAATTCATTTTATATTCTTCTTTTAATTTATATTTTAGATGACATGATATTAAATAGAATAAATTTGTGAGCCAATGGAGAAAATTTGAGTAAAAAAGGAGTTATATTTTTAAAGATATTAATTTATGAATTTTATGCATTTTTTTGGAATTTATTTTGATTTTTTAGGAATTTTTTCGCATTTATTTCTTTATTAAAATTTGCAAAAAGGGTTGTATTTTCGCGCAGGACACGCAGAGCTGAGGTGGCGCAGCGCGCACATGTGGTGGGGCCACACGAGTCCACACAATCGCCTACATGGCGCCTACGTGGCATGAAGAGTAACAGGCTGGCAGGTGATGGGCCCACAGGTTAGTGGGCCCAAGTAAGTTAATTGGGACGTTGACGCAAAGGCTTCTTGGCCTCTCCTCTTTTATACGCATCTTTTTCGCCTATTTCTTCCTTGTGGGACTATGTTCCCTTTAATTTTGAAATTTCAGGACACGTGGCATCACGTGGCGCGTTGGATGCGATCGTGTCAACTGAAGCGCGTCGATCGCGTGGACTCGGGTCCACTCGATCGCCATCAAATACACGTGCGCAAAGGAGGACCATCGATTGCATAAGTGAAAATCGGACACTCGAGATTAAATCGCGCTTTCAGCGATCGTGGGGTGACACGTGGATGCATTAGGATCTTTCAAGAAAGATCGGACGGGCGATATTCACGGAATCGTGGGATCGTGGCCCACGACAATTGCACAATCGCGGCCGTCGATCCGTCTTCTTCGAATCAAACGGCCCACATTTTTTGTGGAAAATTTCCTATAAAGCGGTGTTCTTCCTCCTGTATAAAGCAACTCTTGATTGAATCGTGAAGGAATTAAGCGGTTTTTGAGCAAAATCGTGAGTTCTTCGTGATCCCCCCGTTCTAGACTTGATTGCAGTTTGAATAGAGTTGTAACTGAAAAACGAAAAATTGACGCGACTTCTGCTGGATCAACAGTTTTCAATCTCCTCCTTTATCCACTACTTCATGCTCAACCGATTGCAAACCCATTAGGCTTCAAAAAACCTCAAATTTAAGCCTTCCGAGTGCTTTCGTTAACACATCCTCTGTCTAATCTGAGGCACGAACGAAATTAAGAAATATTTTCTTATAATCCACACAATTCTGAATAAAATGATACCGAGTATCAATATGTTTAGTTCGGCTATGGTGAACAGGGTTTTTACTGAGAATAATGGTTGATTGATTGTCAACCTTAACTGTTACTGGATTAATCTCATGTCCAATAAGTTCTCCAATTAATCGACTTAGCCATATTCCTTGGCAGGCAGCATCTGTAACAGCTATATATTCAGCTTTGCATGAAGACAATGCAACAATTTTTTGTTTGGAAGAACTCCAACTAATACCCATAGAACCAAGAAAGAAAATTTGGCCTGAAGTATTCTTCCGATCACCAACATCTCCCGCAAAATCTGAATCGCTATAGCCATGTATAACTGCTGATTTTTTACCATTCTCGTATACCAAAATAAACTTGATTGTGCCTCTTATATATCTGATAATTCTTTTAGCATAATTCATATGTTCATTTGTAGGTTTTTTCATAAACCTACTGAGAAACTAACACTGTAGACAAGATCCAGTTGAGTTTGAGTTTGAGTTAGTATCTCAAACTTCCTACCAAACTTCTGAAATAGGTTGGATTTTCAAGTAATGCTTCATCCTTCTTAAAGGACAACTGAACTTTCATAGGAGTTTGTACTGGGTTACATTCAGCAAGACCGAATCTTTCAAGAATTTTTAGAGCATAGGCTTCTTGTTTAAGACAAATCTGATTTCTCTTTTGAAGCACTTCTACACAAAGATAAGAATTCAATAGACCGAGATTACTAATTTCAAATTCACCCATCATTTGTGAAATAAATTAATGAATTTTGGCAGAATCTGATCATGTAATAATCAAATCATCTACATACACTCCTATAAGTAGAGAAGAATTTTCTGAGTGTTTGTAGTAAACAACATGTTCATATTGACTTTTCTTTAATTCTAGAGAAATCAAGCAAGCATTTAATCTAAAATTTCATGTTCTTGGTGCCTGTGTTAGACCATAGAGTGCTTTCTTCAGTCTCAGAACACGATTTTCCTTTCCTATTGTTACAAAACCCTCAGGTTGCTTAAAAAGTATCTCCTCCTTAATCTAACCATTCAGAAATGCTAATTTTACATCCAGATGGAGTATATTCCAATGGCTTTGAACTGACATAGTAATTATCAGATAAATGGATCAAAACGAGCCATCAGTGCAAAATAATCTTCACAATCTATTCCATAGCATTGTGAGTATCCCTTTGCAACCAACCTGCCTTTATCCCTGATTAGCTCTCCTTTGGCATTCTTCTTGACTTTAAAAATCCACTTCAGACCTATTGGTTTACAATTTTCATGTGGAGAAACTAAATCCCAAGTCTGATTTTTCTGAATCGACGGCAATTCTTCTTCCATGGGAAGTTTCCAAGCATATTCCTTTACTATTTCTTGAAAAGACTTTGGTTCTTCTAGTAGAAACATACAATCTTCTTCATTTTTAAGTATAGGAGAAGTTTCATCATATATTTCTTGAATAGGTCTAGTTTTTGCTACTCTTTGATAATCAGAAATTTGAGAAAGTTGACTTGGTCAACAAAATCTGTAAAAGTATTATCATTACGTTCACAAGCTGAAACTTCAGATGCTCCTTTTCCATCCCCAAAATCAATAAATAATTCGGGTTTTGATGGAAAAACTGTTTTCAGAGGATTTTCTTTCATCTCATCCCTTTTCAAATTGATGTTTTCTTCAAAAATAATATCTCTGCTCGTATTAACCTTGAGAGTAGTTGGATCAAAAGACTGATAGGCCTTGATTCCTATTTCATACCCAATAAAAATCATTGGTATGCTTCTGTCATCAAGTTTCTTTAGATGACCAGTGATATTCTTGACATATGCCAAAGAGCCAAATACTCTAAGATGTGATGCATTGGGCTTTCTCCCAGTCCATTTTTCATATGGAGTGAGACCAGCTAGCCTTTTTGTGGCGGATCTACTCAAGACATAAACAAAGGTGCTTACTGCTTCTCCCCACAATTATAATGGCAAGTTTTTCTCTTTCAACATACTTCTTACTAATGACATAATGGTTCTATTTTTCCTTTCAGCTATAGCATTATACTAAGGAATATATGGAGCAGTTAACTGCCTTATTTATCCCAGAAGTATCACAAATTTTTTTGAAATCATCATATAAGAATTCACCTCTATGGTCTGTCCTGAAGCACTTAATTTTCTTCTCTTTTTCTTTTTCAGCCAGCATTTTAAACGTCTTAAAAGCCTCAAAAACTTTTGACTTATGTTTGAGCATAGTAGCCCAAGAAAGTTGGGAGAAATCATCAATAATAAGAAAGAATAAGCTATTACCTCCCAAAGTAGAAGGTGTAATTGGTCCACATATGTCTCTAAAAATTAACTCTAACGGCTGTAGAGTTAATTCCAATATGTTGAAGAAGAAGAAAAAGAACTTCTTGTATGTTTTTCCAATGATGCAGCTTTAACATCTTTCTTCTGGAATTCTCAAAAAAGGTATTCCTTGAATTCTTTCATCTTTTATCATTGAACATAAAGTACGAAAATTCATATGACAGAAACATTTGTACCATAGCCAAGAGTCTTCTCCTTTATCCTCAGCTAAGAAACATTTTTCTAGTTTTCAATTTAATTTTGTAAAGTCTACCTTCAGTTTTCGGTACTTTAGCCAACAGTCTCACTTCAGTGTTTTATATCATAAGGTTAGTGTCTTCAAGAAGTATCATGCAACCCTGTTTGTCAAATCGACCCAAATTAAGTATGTTAGTTTTAAGACAAGGAGTATATAGAACATTCTCCAGCTATAAAGTATTTCCATCATTGCACTGAACACGAATTTTTCCTTTTCCTTCATAATTGAAAGTTGATCCATCTCCAAACCTCCCAATAATATTGTTCGTTTTTATCTAGGTAATTAAATTTTTTTTAATACCCATCATATGGCTTGAAGCACCTATCCAGATACCGAGAATCTTCAGAGACGTCTCCATAGAGACCCTGAAGAAGAATATCATCAAATTCATCTGAGATATCCATGATCAGTGAAGATTCTTCTTTACCTTCTAGTTTTGCTAAGTTTGACTTCTCTTCTTTGTTTTTCTTGTTTTTCTCATTTCGACATTCAGATGCAAAATGTCCTTACCTTTGAATCTTAGTCTTGTCGAATGATTTCTTCACACATTCACTTGCTGATTCATCGAACTCCTTTCCACGTCCTTTTGCTTGCCACGGCCTCTCCCTCGACCGCAACCATGGCCACAAGATGATTGGTTCTATCCTTCTTGACTTTCCCCAATGCTTGGAACAAGAGAGCTTGTTCTTCCTCTCTTGAATCTCGTTCTTTAAGCCTCAATTCATGTACTTTTAATGACCCAATTACTTCATACAGAGTCATCTTAGCAAGATCGCCAAATTTTTCAGTGGAGAGAGTTAAGGAATCGTATCTTGGTGGAGTAGCTCTAAGAATTTTACAAAAAACTTCTTTTTCTTCGATTCTTTCTCCAAGATTCCTCAGTTCTCCGACTATCTTGGTGAATCAAAAAGAAAAATCTGCTACAGTCTCCTCCTTCTGTGTTGTGAGATTTTCCAAACTCATGTTTCAATCCTTGTACACATGAATGAATTACTCTTTCAACTCCAAGATTCAACACTCGAAGAGTTTCCCAATTTTCCTTCGCAGATTTTTTTGGTATGAAGTTGAACCAACAAATCTTCAAAAATTGCTCCAAAGATTACTGAAAGGGCTTGGCGATCTTTTTTTCTTTGAATTTCAATTTCAATGATAGCATCCCAAAGCAGAAAAGGTTCGAAGTATACTTCCACCCTCATCGCCCACTGCTTGTAATTTGTTTTGACAAAATAACAAATGACGAGGAGGGTCCTACTTGTTCTTTCGGCAGAACATCGGTGAGAACCAACTTACATTCTGTATTCGCCGCTCCTTCCACCCTTCTTGGCATGCTTGCTGACCACCGTACTCACCTGGCTCTAATACTAATTGAAGACTTACAGGAACCACGAAAAACGATTTTGCACTCTAAGGAATTTTAGAAAGAAGAAGAAGAGAGGTAACAGAAAAAATGAAATTTCATTAACTTGAGCTGGACATTGCTCAATTTCACATAATGTCGAACACATGATGGGCGTATTCAAAAGCCCGAAGAAAAAACAATGGTAGCGGTTTTTGTCAGCGTCAAGCTTCAATCCTCGCTTCTCCTCGTGTCGCTCCTTATTTCAGTTCGAATAGAGTTGTAATTGAAAAATGAAAAGCTGACAAGACTTCTGCTGGATCAACAGTCTTCAGCCGAGTCTCGCTTTCTCTCTCTATATCACTTTCTCCTCTTCTATTGACAAGTAGGCAAACAAGTCGTCTATGGGGCAGGTAGCATGCCCCGCCCTGCTAGCCCTTGCAAGGTCGTATTGGTATTTCAATTCTCAGACGACTGGTTTCAAGCTCTATGTCACGCGTAAACGAGAGAGAGAGAGAGAGAGAGCAGGGCAAGGGAGATGGAAAGGGGGGGTGAGGGGAAGAGGGGGAGGGAGAGAGCGAGAAGGAGGAAAGGGGAACGAAGAGTGTGAAGGTTTGACGACTCAGGAGAAGTAGCGTTGGAGTAGCGCTGAAGCCCTGTGTACTATAACGCTTGGAATAAAAAGGATAGTAGTTCAAATCCATCGCACCTTACCTAAGAAGATAGTTGGTTTAGACAGAGGGGGTGATAATGTGCCATTAGTATGTTCAATTCAATCATTCAGAAATTCGTTTAATGCGCAATGCTTACTGGTATGATTCATGTTAGCATGTTCTTTAAAAAAAAAATGTTTGCACTCATCCTCTTATTTCACTTATTTACTCATTTTTTCATTCATTTAAGATTGATTCGGTGGCTAAAATGTGTTTGACCTTTTCATGGACACACCCAATGGCGAATTAATCACATTTTCTTGAGTTTTCATGTTGTTGGCCCTTGATTTAACAAGAAAATGAAAATATGAGAAGACGATGAAGAACTTTCTTCAATTTTCTAAATTTAAAATGTGTATTAGAATGCATGTTATGACTATTTTTCTTCTTTACTTTCTATTTTTGGGTGACATAAGAAGAAAGAGCGCTTGATTCAGAGCAAAATGACAAAAGTTTTAGGCCAAATGATTTGTAGACTTAGAGATACAAGTATTTAAAATTTAGGCAATTTTCTAGTTTTTCTCTTATTTTTTTAATTAATTTCAGTTTTTAAAGGGAATTTAGGCAAAAAAATTCATATATTGATATGGCAACACCCATACTATGCGTTGAGTCAGCATTGGACTTTTCAACTCAAGAAAATCATCTTTGATTGTATACTAGAAAATGTTGTAAATCTTTCTTATATGGGATTACAAGTGTCTCTCTCTCTCTCTCTTTCACAGACATGTGAAATGGTTTTGTCCCTCCAAAGAGGCACTAATTACAGCCGTTTGATGAGTGGAAATGGGACCACCGGATCGCCAAAGGAGCAAATACAGGGCAAACTATGATTTGCCAGCATTAAAGGTTTTTGCACCATAAATCAACACTAGATATGTGGCAAGAAAAGAATCACCATAAAACACCTGCCATGATGTCTGTGATCACAAAAAGATTATGCAAGCCAAAAATTGTGGCAAAAATCATGGCAGCCAAAAAAATCATGATGCCTCCTCATTAAAGGTAAAAAAATCATGGAATCATGCACTGGGAGTGTTCATTTTGGTGGTGTAATTCAGTTGAACTTCAGAGCTTTGTTGGATGATTGAGCAGGCATAGCCTCAATCTGGAGTAATTGGGTCAATCACTAGCCATATCCAAGTGAATTGACATTTCATTATCAATTTGATGCTTAATTAAGATTTATTTTCATGTTTGCTTAGATACTTAGGTCTTAATCATCATTTTCTCTCTCCTTGTGAGTTGCTTTCTCTCTTCTAGCTTATCTCTATAATATCTCCTTGGATTTACACTCAATTTGTGTAGTATCATCCTTTTACGGAATCTATTTTCATCGGTTTCATCTAATCACATTTCACCATCCAAATTACCAGAACTCGTGTCAGTGTTAAGGCTTGCGATGTTTTAAACCCAGATCTTAGGATTGGACCTAACATGTCACCATGTTAGCTTTTAGCTCTGTAACTTAGCTGAGTATTTTTCTTTAATACCCAACCATGTGGTGAGGGGGGAGTGAGAGATATTGGGGGGGGGGGGAGAGAGAGAGAGAGAGAAGAGAGCACGGGCCGAGGGGAGAGGAAGAGAGTTGTTCTAGGTTCACCCTCACCACATGTTTGCTTATTAAGGATGACATTGCCATCGTAATTAAAAGAAGATTACACATCAATGATGGGAAATACAGTTTAACATAAATCCAAAGGCTGTTTCAAAATTTCTTTTTTTACCTCAATTGACAGTAAGCAGTGATGGTGGCAGAACTTTGTATGGATTCAATATCCCCTTCGGGTCTAACAAGCTCTTGATCCCCACCATCAGATTCACCTGACAGTGAATTACACAGAACCAAAAGTCAACATCATGAAAGTCAACCCATGGGACAAATTCATCCCTTCAACGGTTGGAGCCACTTACAGCTTCAGAATTCTTGCTGTAGTAGATTTTATCTGCTTTCATGAAGCCGAGACCATGTTCGGCGCTGATGCTTCCTCTGTTGGCAGCAGTCCATTCGTATACAAAAGGTTCAATCTTGGCTACGACCTGCCACATTATGGAATTTTGTCAACAGCCTGATTTTTTCTAAAACGGCGGGGGGTGGTGGTGGCTGTTAAGGGGGGAGTGGGTTGGCTGGTTGGTAAGATGACCGCATCCTCTCATGTCAGGTTTTGAAATACCTCATTTACAATGTCAATGTCATAAAAATAATGATTTAATCTGGGTCTACATACATCATCATCATATGTAGAAGTAGAGATGTTCAGATGCAAATTGCTATCGCCAAGGTGGCCGTATCCCAGTACATTGGCAGTGGGACCTGATCAAGAAAGAAATACTATTTTTTGGGCTGAAACTAGAAATAAAAAATATATGAAATGAACCAATTAGCATGTACCCAAGCGAGATCGCATCTCTTCAACGATGCCATAGAGTTTGTCGACAGGGATTGATAGGTCATACTTGTAGACTGCTCCAGCTCTGACCAGCGCTTCTGTTATTCCCTGGACAAAGAATTTCTAGTGTTCTGAATTTTTCAGATTTTAATGGAAATAGAATTACTTATATTTCTGATGAATATCAAATTTGGAGGTAATATAGAAATCAGACCTCTCGCAACCTCCAGAATGAGAGATTCTGGGTCATATCTTGCGCAATTGTGCCATCATCAATGAGTCCATTTTCCATTGAGTGGCTGAGGAAATTCTCCAATTTAGATCTGTATAAAACAAAAAAATAAAGTTGGTAAATAAAAGGCTAAGACTGACTTCATAAGATATATTGAAATTTTTTTGGAAAATCAGACGCATAAGGGAATAATAACTTACTTGTCAGAAGACTCATCACTACCTGAAGTTTCAATGAGAACATAAAAGTTGTACAAGGATGATGAGAATGGGTTTCGAACACCCTCCAAGTGATTCAGAACCTTAAATGCCCAAAAGAATTATTTTAATGAAGAGGTGATTCAATATAGCAAGAGAGATCTGCCAAGGTTCATACCATTTCCATGGAAGCACAGTCCATGAATTCAAAAGCAGAAATAATCTCGCCAAGAGCTCTCCTCGCCTCAAATAGTAATTTCTAGATCCAAGGAGAAGATAAATTTATGATTTCTCTGGATCCTGGAAGCACAATCCATGAATTTAAATTTAACATACCTGACAACTAATATAATCTCTACAAGCAAGAAAAACTAGATTGGTAGATGCCAACTGGGGAGGAGTTAACATGGAAACCTTGGTTATGATTCCCAGTGTTCCTTCACTTCCTGCAAAAATGAAAACACTCACATGCTTCCTTAGACTACTATTCTTCACTTCCTACAAAAATCTATAATTACCAATAAAGAGTTGTTTCAAGTCATAGCCTGTGTTGTCTTTGCGCAAGGTTCCAAGCAAATCAAGTACAGAGCCATTTGCCAGGACTACTTCAAGACCTGAAACAGAGATATCTGATAAAAATTACCCGATTTAATACTTCTGTAAAAAAAACTGGAGTGGAGATTGGGAATGGAGGATGCCCTAAGGCAAATGCAAGGATGCTAGAGAGACCTGTGCCTCCCTGTAGTGACTGAAGATCAACTTATCCCTCTTTCCCCTGTCAGCCTTGCCTTTAGTTCCTATGCTAGGTTAATTACTTCATCAAACCTGTTCATGGATGGGTCATTTTTAACGAATGGTTATTAGATCTAGAGGTTCCGATAATACTTTCCACTACACTTAAGTTCCCCTCTGTCCATATTTCCTGAGACCCTGTCTTGAGATCTTGTTTAGACATAGTTACTTTGAGAAATTGGGTTATTCACAATAAAGCCCATTAGGTAGATTAATTTACCTATGGGTAAGTCTGCAAGAAAAGTAAAACATAAGGAGAGAGAGATTGGAAAGACTGAAAAGACATAGTGATAGACCTCCCTTCCTTCCAACATTTTTGTCTCCTAGGGTTCATCTTTCATTTTCCAGAGAGCAGTTTTCAGGACTATGAACTATAATTTCAGATTTGAATACAGAAGAAGATAAAATATAGTATGACGCCTGGAATTCTTCTTTAGGAACGCCAAGTTAGTGGACATTCAGAAGAATAATGACATCAGAAATGTTGCCAACTTTGCATACAGAAAATGACTTCTATTACCCAACATAATCCACCAGCTGAGAAACCATAGAAAAGAAAAGTTATGTTGATGAAAGCCAAAGTCCAAATGCATAAGGAAAAGGGGTATTTTTCCAGTGCAAATGGAGTTTTAGCCCGGATATTGACACAAAAAATATTTGCGAAGAATGTTCATTCATGAGAATGTTAAGGACTAAGATAGTCGTAATGGCGATGATAAAATCAGACAGGGAATAGACAATTGACTTGGCAACAGAAGGTACATTTTCATCAGCCCAGGCATCTCTGAGATCAAGTACCGGTGGATTGTGCCTAGTTTGAGGAAATTACAGGTAATCTGTCTGGGAATGGAGGTGAAGATTGTCATTGACTGTGGGGCTACCATCATTTTCTATGTACCACATTGATAGTAGAATTCCACAAACCAATTCAACAGTTCATGAATTTCAAAATTGTTCTTGGAAATGGGAAATCAGAGTGAGGACATGGAACTTGCATCATAGTGGAGTTAGATATTCAAAGTGGGCATGAAGGAATTTCTTTCCCTTGGCTTAGAGAACACATGCATCATCTTAAGCATGAGGTATTTGACTTCATTTAGATGGACACATGTCCACTGGCATTTAATGCTATCAAAATTCCAGGTGGTTAATATTATCTGGATACTGCAGCGTAATCTAGACTTATCCAAACTTCAGAGACTGGCCTCATGGATTTCCATAGATGCTACATGTTTATTGGGAGATATACAACATGCTTGGGGCAGAATCGTCCCCTGATTCTGCATTACAGTCTTTCTAAAGCCATATAGGGTTGTGATCCCCAGAAATGGATCCATATTAGGTAGACCCTGACTCCCCCTGAATCAGTGGATGGCCCTGCCACTTTAATGGCATTTCTTGAAGTCCAAGGAAATGGCCATGTCATTAAAGTCATGTCAAACATCAAAGAGAGCAGGATTTGATTGTTCCGGAGCAGCAAGTGGCAGGGACTTTAAAGACCAGAAAAGTTACTGTAATTGTTGACAGTGGCGAAACATATAATTTCTGCTGCACCATAGTCATTAAACACTTCAAGACACCCATGAACCTATCTATTGGGTTTAAATTTTTCTGGGAAGTGCATATTTCAATGCATTTGCATGGGGGTGAGCATAAAAGTGCATTGGTGTCTGCTTGTACTAAAAGTTCGTTGTGAACAACTCAATTGTTTGAAGCAAACATCCACTCAATTGTTAGAGCATAAAAATGCAATCGCCAAGTTGAAGTTCAGATTCCATGCAAGAATCTCCCACCCTACACAAACTCATGGAACCCCTTAAAGTCAACCCAACAGTTACCCAATCTTCACCTTGGGGACAAGGTGATTTTCAGAGAGTGATGATATGACTCCAACCCTTAAGTGTGCGACGAGGAACTGTCGCCCACAAAATCAATGGGGAGCTGGCATTTTAATGAGTGAACTGTATGGCAAGTGTGAGGTCATGGGCCTCTTAACCAGGGTAACTGCCTGTTTAGGCAGTGACCTGCGGAAGGATCAGAAGGGTCGAAGATAGAGGGATGGAATGAGAAGGAAGAGGGCAGGACAAACAGCAATCTGGAGGGTCGAAGATTGAGCAGGCTGGTACGGGTCAAGAGCTGTATGTGGCTGAAGTTTGTTGGACATTCCCTGTCTTTTCCTATTTAGACTGTTTGGAGTTCTCTTGTTGACTGGGTTGAAAGTGGAGTAAACCCTAAGACTTTTCTTCAGATATGCTAGTCTCTATATTTTCTTGATCTAATACTCAGGTGTTCATCATGCACCTACCTTAAGGAGGTGGATCATAGGGAGGCCTCAGTCAAGACTTGGCAGTCTTGAGGAGGAGAGCAGAAATGAAGAACTCCAGAACTTCCATTCCCTAGAGATCAGATATGCAAATGGCAGATCCTCTTGTTCATCTTTCAATCTCTTTTTCTTGTCTATCTCATTCACTTTTGAACTCTGTTTTGGATTCCAATTTAAGAAGTTCTTGATGTAGCCCAGGCTTGGGCAGCCCAGGGATAGGCGACCTCTTAGGAAGGAGAGTGTACTTTTACCGGTTGACCCCCAATTTCAGGTGATCTTCCTTTATTGTTAAAAAAAAAATTCAAATGCTTTTAACATAAAAGATATTAAACTGTATACAGAGGGCTAGATAACGGCTAGTTTAACTAGCCGTTACTAATCTATTGGATCGAGATACAGATACACTTAACACTCCCCCTCAAGCGCTGGAGTGGATACTGCTCATTCCAAGCTTGCAGACTAAATACTGCATTGTCTTGGTAGGTAGGCCTTTGGTGAGAATGTCAGCATTCTGTTCTTCCGAGTGGACGTATTCAGTCTTCATGATGCCATTTGCAAGATGATCTTGAATATAGAAACGATCGATGTTCACATACTTCGAGCGGTCATGGTTGACTGGATCATGAGTGAGACTGATAGCAGATTTGTTGTCACAGCGGATGATAATTGAACTTTCATACATGATTTTCAAGTCGTCTAGGATATATTTAATCCACATTGCTTCGTCAATTCCTTTCGATAGAGCTCGGAATTCCGCCTCAGTACTGGACTTGGCGACAACGTTTTGTTTTTTACTTCTCCACGTGACCAGATTGCCTCCAAGAATGGTGCAATAACCCGTTGATCTGTAGTCAAGACGGGAACCAGCAAAGTCAGAATCAGTATACAAAATCAAATCCATCTTACCTGTTTTTTTTAAGGTGATGCCAAGTCCCAGTGTGCCTTTTAAGTACCTGAGAACTCGATTTGCAGACTGAAAATGAGAGTTTCTAGGGGAATGCATGAATTGACTTAGTACATTAACTGCATAACATATATCGGGCCTAGTATGAGAGAGATAGAGTAGTTTTCCTATCAATTCTTGATATGAACTAGCTTCAATTTTGGGATCATTATCACTTAGGGATAGTTTATGATTAACTTCTATAGGAGTATCGCTGATATGACAATCTGTGTGTTTTACATCCTTAAGTAAATCTAGGATATATTTCTGCTGAGTCATCAGTATGCCTTCACTTGATCTCGCAAATTCTATTCCCAGAAAATACTTAAGATGTCCTAAATGTTTAATTTGAAAATTACTAGCTAGGTGGTCTTCAAGTCTTTTTATTTCTGCAAAATTATTACCAGTAATGATAATGTCATCCACATATACTAGGAGAATAGTGATTAGACCCATTTGATGTTTAAAAAACAAAGTATGATCTCCATTACTTTGTTTATATCCAACACTCCTCATTGCTTGGGTAAACCTTCCAAACCAAGCTCTAGGAGACTGTTTTAGTCCATACAGGGCCTTTCTGAGTTTGCATACTTTTCCTTCATTTTGATTTCCCTCATACCCTGGAGGTAATTGCATGTAGATCTCTTCCTTGAGATCTCCATGGAGAAAGGCATTCTTAGTGTCATATTGGTTAAGAGGCCAGTCAAGGTTCACAGCAAGAGATATAATAATTCTGATGGTGTTCATTTTTGCCACTGGAGCAAAAGTGTCTTGATAATCGATTCCATGGGTTTGAGTATAGCCTCGGGCTACTAGCCGAGCCTTATACCCTTCTAGACTCCCATCGTCCTTACACTTTAGAGTATACACCCATCTACAACCTACAGGTTTCTTTCCTTCAGGAAGAAGTACTATATCCCATGTATGATTTTTCAATAAAGCCCTCATTTCTTCATCCATTGCTTCCTTCCACCTCTGATTTTTCATAGCCTCCTGAGCATTCCGAGGGATAGGTATCTCTTGGATTGCAGATAGGAATGCATGATAATCTGGTGAAACCTTATTGTAATTAAGATAATTTACCATGGCATAAGGTACTGAATTTGTACATGTCCTAATCCCTTTTCGGAGAGCAATTGGCAATGCATCCTTATCACTTTCAGACTGTGGCTCTAGTACAGCCAAATGATTATCAACAGTACATTCAGATTGTTTCTCAGGCACATTGTCCCTTTGTTCTCCGTTTTCTACATGAGGTGGCTCTATTTGTTGTCTTTTCCTTTTTCGTTCATAATATTTGGGGTAAGGAACTATCACTTCCGAATCCTCTACAGTGATAGTTTCTTCCCCTTTTTGACTAGGATTATGATGATCCAGTGATGGGTGGAGATTGCAGACCTCTTTAGGTGAAGAAATCTCAGTTAATGAAGTCTGTAACGGAGGAATAGAATGAGGGGAGATATCCTGATTATCATTGTGATTCGGATTGTTGTCAGAAGATTCGGATTGTTGGCCGAGTAAGTCTGATGAATTAGTTACATCAGATGTAGGAGTGGACTGAATATGTCGAATAGGTTTGTAAAAGAATTGGTTCTCGTCAAAGACAACATCTTTACTGACGATATATTTCTTAGTTATAGGGTGATATAATTTATAACCTTTCTGGGTAGTCGAGTAACCGACAAACACGCATTTAAGACCCTTTGTTGACCATTTATCTGTCCGATGTGTAGATGAGTAGACATATCCAATGCACCCAAATATTTTCACAGGTAAGCCGGTTTTTAGCTTAACTTCTGAATATTTTGCCTCAAGTAGTTCTAGTGGGCTTTTCATTCCTAAAATCCTTGATGGAAGCCTATTAATTAAATGGATGGCTGTCATGACTGCAAAACTCCACATGTTTGCAGGCATTCCAGCTTGAATAAGTAGGGTTCTTCCTTTATCTACTACATCCCCAATCTTTCTCTCTGCTAAGCCGTTTTGTTGAGGTGTATAAGGACACGAAGTTTCATGTCGGATACCTTCTGATTCAAAGAATTCTCTTAACTCTCTGTTAAGAAAATCTTTAGCGTTGTCAGATCGGAAGCCTTGTACTTGTGCTCCAAATTGGCACTTAATTGTGTTACAAAGAATTTTAATACTCTTTGTAACTTCATCTTTAGTTTTTAGTAGAAATAGCCAACTGTATCGACTAAAGTCATCGGTACATATTAGAAAATATCGATAACCACTGATATCAGTACGAGGAGATGGACCCCATACATCACAGTGAATTAAAATAAAGGGTTTTATCGCCCTATTATTGCTTTCAGGATAGACTGTGCGTTTGAATTTTCCTAACTGACAAGCTTCACATATTAGTTTTTCAAAAACAACATCCTTAAAAAGATGGGAGTACATATGTTTAAGAAGGAAGGAGGGATGGCCCATTCGCATATGAGCCTTCATAATTTTCTCCTCGGATGTGGTCTTCAGTGCTGCTACTTTGGATACATCTCCTGGCCATTGGGTAAAGTCTGTCCGAGGTAGATAGTAGAGACCTTGTTGGACTTTAGCTAGTCCAATCCTCCATCCGAGTACCTTATGACAGAGGTAAGCATTGATGTCATCAAATAAGACATTATACTCTCTCATCTTTGCAAGTCTTTGGACAGATACTAGACTAACACAAAGTTTTGGAATATGTAACACGTTTGTAAGAATTCCAATTGGTTGCATTTCTAAAGTGTCGATGCCCACTACAGATAGTAGTGTGTCATCAGCAGTTTGAACATGCTTACCAGGAGCAATCTCCCTATATGACACAAAGGTATCTAATGATCCCGGTGTCATATGATCGGTTGCTCCGGAATCTAAAATCCAAACAGTAGAAATACTACTGGTATGTAATGCTAAATTGTGCAAAATTCAGTCTTACTAGAATTAACCAATGATGTAGATCCAATGACAGAAGTGTTGGAGCCAATCATAGATTTTAGACTACTCAGCTCCTGCATCATCTTCTGGAAGTCCTGAACTGAGGGAATTACTTGTGTCAATTGAGCTCCCCCTTGCTTCGGAACCATGTTGGGCTTTAAAAGATGAGGAGGCCTTCCATGAAGCTTCCAGCATTTCTCTTTTGTGTGTCCCTGCCGACCGCAATGGGTACAATGTAATCCTTCCCTGATCTGATCAGTCTTCGAAGGTAAGTGTTTCTCATTTCCACCTTTAGCAGCATAGGCAGTACTTTTCAATAACCCCCGAAGAGAGTGAAGTCGGCTTTCCTCTTGCATAACCTTGGAGACAACCTGATCAAATGTGGGTTCTATTTCCCGATTGTAGAGCTGACTCCTGATCAGCTCAAATTCAGGCCTCAGTCCTTGTAAAAACTGACAAAGGCGATTTGTAGCTTCATAAGCTCGAGCAACAGAGTCAGTTGTTGGTGGTCTGCAGTGATCGAGATCATTGAACACTGCTCTGAGCTCATTTGAATAAGTTAGTACATCACGATCGCCTTGCTGGAGTGTAAACGACTTGATATACAAGTCGATTATTTTCTGGCGATCATCTCTCTTCGAATGATTTCTGCTGATGGCTTCCCACAAGAGTTTAGAGGTATCATACATGACATACCTGGCATTTTGTTCTGGAGAAAGGGAATCGAGGAGCCAGGCAAACACAATTTCTTCCTCTTGAATCCATTGCATAAAGTTTGGGTCATTTTCAGGAGGGCAATCGTCGGTCAGGTGAGAAAGGAGCTTCCGCGGTTTGAGGACCGCCCGGACATTCCTCTCCCAAAGATAGAGATTATTTCCGTTGAAGACATTGCATTTCGCCACTATTGGTAAGTTTGACAGCCATTTATCAGCCGGGATAGAAAATTTTCCCATCATCGGAGCCGCCGCTTGAGGAGATATCGAACTCGAGTTCTCTTCCGCTATTCCGCCTCTCGCTGGATTTTTCCTGGCTACGTCAGTCTCCAGTAGTGATTTTCGGGAGAGGAATATCGCGATCGATCGTTTCTATCTCAGTAACCTTGTCACTCTGATACCATGTTGGAATACCGAGACTGCTGAGCACGAATCGAACCGCGGAAGACAGACAGAGGAGAGAGAAATAGAATAGAATAAAATCGTTACATTATAATATCGTGAGTACATTATTTATACGGAGGGCTAGATAACGGCTAGATAACGGCTAGTTTAACTAGCCGTTACTAATCTATTGGACCAAGATACAGATACACTTAACATAAACAATTAAGTATATTTTGAGATGTAGTGAGTGGTTTTAAAAGTGGAAATTTCTGTCTCTTGATTCTGACACAATAGCTAATCAATATTAACACAAAAGATGCAAAGAAATTGAAAGTGCAGATGCAACTACCGAGTATATTTCCGCGGAGTGATCCGTAGCGAAGAAACCGCAGACCGCCTGCATTTGTTGAAACATTTCCACCTATTTGACAACTTCCTTTAGCTCCCAAATCAAGAGGCACTATAAATCTGAAAGGATGAAGTAGAGATGAGCACAAAAGGGAGATTTGATGCATAATTAGATATCTCTTAACACTGCTGGAAACAAAAGATGAAAAATTACACACAAAAAGAAATCTACTGATTGTCTACACTCTCATGTCAGTGTAATGTATAGAATGGCATGGCTTGTGGTAGACCTCAATAACCATGTATAGCAGAAAGAGTGATAAAGTCTCTAAGATAATGGAACTAGTGGACCCTTCAGCCAGTCATTGACTGACACATTTAATGCAAACAATAAGTGACCCCGGGCATTCAACGGGGCTACGATCCATGAAAGAAGCTAGTGGTTCCGAGACAGGAGTTGGGAGAATGGAACAAAAATTCAAAGGAAGAGAGTTACACCAACTAAACCTAAAGATGACTCCATTGACTTGATACTTCTTCACCTCTCCTTGATCTCCAAGTTTCCCTTATATAGGGCTCTTACCAGGCCAGTAATGGGTCTCTCAGCTCTCGGGCTTGTAGGGTCATATCACATATCTCAATCTCAGATCTCACCACATCTCTGGTGTCTTTGACATGAGAAAGCCTTTCTAGGGGAAGAAATAGATGGATGAGTCGATGAGCTTGATTCCTGTGACAGCAGTATGTTTCACCATATTCCATGGGATAAATGTACATGACAATGGGTCTACCGACCAAGAAAAAATATTGCAAGTCAATTCAAATGTTCATGTTTATTAGATCCTGTTACCACCCTCAAGATCATCACTTGACACAGGTGGCAGCAGGTGACAGACTTAAGAAGAATTAAACTCTCCTGATTTTACTTCCTGTTGTAGGGCTCATGAAATCCCTGACATGGTCATGCAATATCTCTCTCCCCTACCTATACACTGCTCTTCTCCCTCATCTTCTTTCCTCTACCTTAAGACCCTGAATCTTTGCCTCCTCTCCTATGGAATAGATTGAGTTCTTGTTTGTCTCATTCATTCTGTCTCTTCCTATGACCTACTATTTAAGTCAAGATTTGATCTCCATTAAGGAGGTTTGTATCAGATTCCAACTACTAACAATGCCAACATAGAGAGCAGATAATATTCCTGGTTATCGATTCGATGATCCCAACGATGGGACATTGATTTCCAATCATATGATTCATCACTGTCATAGAGAGCACTGTCCATCGTCTTCATTTCAAGAGGGATGGTGCGCCAAAGATTTTTGAACTTATCACCTCGACATTAATCAGGTTTCCAGCTATAACATACAGCATAAAACACAAACAGTTGTATCTCATACCACAGCTATTTTCTGTTATTTACAATGTTTTTAATATCATCAATTATCACGGCTAAAGCCACCTATATTTGAGAAGTTTCTATCACCCAAAGAACATCCCAATAATTACAGGTTCCAAGATAAACGTGTCAATGTCAACTCCAATATTACAACTTGAATCTTTCAAGTGATATGGAAGAGCCAAGACCTATTTCTTGTGAATTTTCACAAGAGAAAACTGCGAGGAAATACAAAAGGATGGATCATTGAATGCCAAATGGCTCTGGAAAATTTATTTACCCAGTCACCAAAAGATAATAATTATTCTTCCAAATGTCACATTTCTACATTAGTATGGCCTAAGAAAGAGATATAACCCAGCATCTCCCTCATCTCTCTCACTCTATCTGTGCTCATCTTCTCAAGTACGTCAAGACACAATCTACGATCAAATTAAAGTACTTGTGCTTTGATGTAGGTCTCCAAAAACTTTGAAATTTATAAAAAGAATAACAGAGTGGTGGACATTTTTACAGGAAGATCACAACAAAACAAGAAACATATGAATGTGCACTGCATACCCTTCATTTGCCAAGAAAGCGCCAATGTTTTCCAAGATGCATCCAGCTTCACACACCAGTATGCCACTGATCTGAAAATTTTCATAAGGAAATAGTTTCTTTCAACCAGATTTAAGATTAGAGATGAAAACCAATGCGACAGAAAATGTAGATAATTCATGAAAAAGTTCCTGAAAGTCGAGTATTCAAGAAAACCTATTCACAGTTACAGATTATTTTTATGCACAATTATTTTTATTCAAAATTATAGAGTGTTCAAGCAAAGAACTATAATGCCAAGAGATTGAACAAGAACAGAAGATGGCACAAATTACGACAGAGGATTTTAGAAATGTACCGGGTCAAAGGAAGTAATCTTATTCATACGCCCAATGTTGACAATAACCTAAAAATGTAGACAAATCAACATTAATTTGAAAGTAACTTTAATTCAACATAAAAAGGTTAATTTAATGACAATAATCAACACAATCAAAAAACTTAATGCATTGTGCTTTTGTCCATCAGTTGTTTTCAGAATTGCTCATAAAAGAAAATTGTATGAACAGTCCTAGTTGAGGCTGGAATCTTTAACACAAAAACCTATTGCAAAATGCAAATCGAGATCCACTTCAGGGCAGATAAGAGGCGGAAAAAAAGACAGCTGATCAGAGAAATACAAAGAATGAGAAAAGGTAGAGGCTAGGGACAAGGAACTGAGAGAGGGGAAGAGGGGACAAGCCCTAGGAGATAAAGGAAAGAGATACTATGTTCATGACTCGATATTTCCATCATCCCTCCGGACCCATCAACCCTGCCTATGTATAGCCATCACGCAGGTCGTTTAAATACTAGATGAGAGTGTTCTCACAAATTGCACTCTGGTGAGAGCTACAGAAAGCTATCTATTCGGTAGATGACTCCGAAGTCAAAACAGACTACAAACAATCTTGAAATTATCTGTTAGTTTGCTGAAAAAATGTAGATGACTTAAAGTGATACGCAATCAATAATATCAAACTGCATTGCATCAAGTAATATTTCCAGAATTCTGCATGTCATTCCAGGAATGAAAATGCAACAGAAAAAAACAAGTTCCAACAAGCTTCCATAGTTAGAAATAACAAAATCTCAATTCAAAAGGAGAGTCAAATTCGATGAAGAGATGAAGAATAGCAGCTATTAACCATGGGAGAGAAATCTGTGTGCACAAAGTCAATAAGTAATGTACCTCATCGTAAACAGGCACACTACCCCCAACAAGACCAGTGTTACCGCCTTGAGGAACAACGGCAAGATGCCTAGAGTCACAATACTGTAGAATCTGTGACACCTGAAGATAGAAAAACGTCCATAACAAAGTTGAAACTAAAAAGAACATAGAGAGAGAGGAGCAGTACGTCCCACTTAGTTTCATGACTATCCAATAAAAACTTTCATCAAATAAATGTGATGAGGACAACTTCATCTAAAATGTTTTTTGCGGGGCACTATGCTCATATTATGTATGATATCTTATGACCACAAACGTAGCATCTACATGTTGGCAGGCCTCTCTGTAGAAGATATGATGATGATCTTCGGATTCTATATTGATCATTATTCACATCCAACTGTTTTTACATAAGATTAATATACCATGTTCCATCATAAAAGTACAAATAAAACAGTCGATCAAATAAAACAATAGAGAAAAAAATACCATCAGGATGGTGAATGGGTACCTCCTCAGTGCTCCCTGGAGTAAGCAAAAGCTTGCTTGAACCCACGTACTTCTTCATCCAATCCGAATTTGCAGTAGACAATCTGTCTTCATCTTGAATAGCATTTTTTTCGCCTAAAATATCTTCGAAATGTTTAATATCCTCAGATGTTATTTCTGAAAATGCAGAATTTCGAGGAAATTTGGCTGCCGAACAAAATGATCTAATTTTGAACCCTAGATTTCTTCTAAGAGTGTCATGCTGGAATAATTGAGAACCGTTGCTTTCCTGCTTCAAATTGATTACCACTTGCTTTGCATTCGGATGGTAAATAGGTTCAGATTGGAGAGCTGCAAGATTCAGATTGGTATCATTGAATGATAAATAGTTTGAAGATACTAACTAAGGATGACAATTTTTCCGAAACATAAAAGATCACTGAACTCTGATCTTATTAATTCTTACCCATCTAAATGAAACCGAAACGAGATTGAATAAATCAATGTAAAATTAATCCGAACGAACACTGCCTCCCTTCTAACCTCTTCTCTTTTCCGCTTCCCTAACTTACAAGGAAAATCCGGCGAATGAAGTTCCTCTACTAGCTTAATCAGGCGTCAATCTGTAACATTATCCTCGCATTATTCCTTTAAACTAGAAAATTCAACAGCACGGAAATTCAGCGTTCGGAACTGCCGCGCCAATGCCTAGATTTTTGTGATTGCTTAAAGAGAACATTGTTCGATGCCTCATTATTATCTGACGACGAACAACGATTTTCTTTTTCTTATCGTTGATAAGTTTTAAATCAACAAAAGAGTAAGCCTACATTCTCGTCGCCACTCTATCTGCGGCCTACACGCTTCCAGACCTGATCCTCCGAGGAAGGAGGAGCCGCCAGAGAGTGCAATCGTGTGACGCCAGTTCCACCATTTCTTCACCAGCCGCGAGGCGGAGATCGCACACTTGCGCCGCATTCTCGATTTCGTCAGATTTCGATTTTCGACAATTCGGGGATTTAATTAGTTTGCAGCGCCTTCAATATCGGCCCACTTACCAGACCCCGCCTAGATACCCAGGACACCAATGCTCGTTGACTTTTCTGTCAATTTCAACGCATACAACAAAATGTTTCAACGAACAATAAATTAGAGAAACAAAGAATGCTTCCAGCAGTCAACCCGTCTACACGATAAAATTCTTCAAGAAATGGAACTGGTTACCCAGTTTTGCCTGGCAGGCGGAGCAAGCCTCTGGAGTCAAGTGCTTGACGAAGGATTTGACCAGGTTATGCGTGGTCAACGCCTCCAGAATCCTCCCGCAGACTCTGCGTACCTCAGCGCGGCGAGACTGCTTCTCAGGAAACCTGCTCAGTAGCTGGCAGACAAGCTCTGAGAATGCGACCACATGAGTCTTCAAGAACTTGGCAGCAGCACCATCCCCCACAGTCGACGCTGGAGTCACAAGCAGCCTCAGAGAGAAGTCAACAAGCTCTAACGCCTCTATACGTCTGAATTCTGACTTGGCTTCTGTGCATTTCTTTAACAGTAGGTCAAACAGCTGACGGTTGATCCAGGGATGGCGGCGGAGTACTTCTTTAACAAATGTTGACTTAACCCTTGACTTTTTGTTGTCAAAGTAGTCATCAAGAAGGCGGTGGACAAGGTCAAACACAGGGTCAAGCTCAGCAGAGGAGAATTCGCCAGAATTTATGATCTTTAGAAGCCAGAAAGCTGAGTTTTCGGCAGTGGAAGAGATGGGTTTGACTCGGGATCGCAATGCAAGGCGAAGACTTTTTCCTAAGAGGGCTGCGAGAGTCGACATGGCCACTTCACTGGCTTTAGGGAAGTCCTTCCCTTTGAAGATCTTCTTCTGGAGAATTCCGCTGATTCTTTCTCCTAACTGTTTTTTCCCACTGTCTGAATGAGAGTTGATGAAGGCCTGCATAAGCGAAGAGTATACTGTGATCACCCTTGGATCGCCTGCATTGAGAGGAATAGTGGTTTTGAGCTGAGAGTCAACAGATATTGTAGATAAAGAAAGTGAGGTGTTGACCTGGGTTCCTATGAAGGAATATCTCCAGGAGAGATAAAACTCGGAGCTTAAAAAGGGAGAGCTGTGATTGGGTGGTACTACTACTGGAAGATTCCTTCCGCTCTTTCAGAAGCTGGGCAATATAGGAATCCATCAGGAACATGGCATCATCATCCATGTCACTTTCATACGCATCAGTAGCCAACGACGCATCCGCCATCTCATTAGTAGTAGCATCATCTACAACACCATCATCACTACCATCATCATCTCCACTTCCAAGGGACTTGGTCCCTATGGCCTCTTCCGCATCTTCTATACTGATAACATCCTCATCATCTTCGCTGTCATCATCGTCATCATTGTCAGCTTCGGCCACCTGGCGACGAGGAGGCTTTAGATCTTTCTTCACTATCTGGAGCATCCTTGTCAGCGCATCATCCGTAACACCATTGCAGAAATACCTAAAAACCTGTCACAAAAACAGCTAATTAACTAAAACCAACCTAAAAAATATAATTAATTAACTTTTTTTTAAAAATATCTGATTAATAAAAAATTGGAAACAGACATTTTCCATTACCTGTTCAATAGCATAACACATGGAACTTGAAGACTGAGGAAGCAGTGAGAGCAAAACATCCATCAGAACATCCATCAATTCTGGTTCTTCATCCTGCTCAACAGATCCTTCCTCAGTCAATGCAGGGAAAACCTTCTTACAGCAAGTAATAAGCTCTTCTGCTGCATCGGCCAACTCTTGAAGGCCAAGAACAAGCTGCAGCAGTACTTGTAACAGTAGATATCTCATTGTATGCATCTTATTGACTTCTATACCAGCCCCAAGCTTCCGTTCCTTTAATGACAAAGAGGTTAATTTTTAGCTCAAAAATTCATTTATGCCAATGAAAGCATACCTCTTGATAAAGTGAGGTTGCCGCGGATAGAAGACTCTTGAAGGCCTTGTCTTCTTCGTCAGTTAAAGCCCGGAAGAGGGAGACAGATGGGATATTACACATAGTGTTGAGGAAAGACACCAAAAATGATCCCAGGTCCTTTGAATCGTCACCCTTCTGTGCATATTCAATTAATAACTGGAGTTGTTGAATGCAAGCCCTACACAGAGAACTGGAGGTGGTGGCTTTTGGCCAGGTAAATTTCTCCTGGAGTTCAAATGATGTCACTTCAGTGCCCAGAGATGCAGAAAACAACCCCTGAACAGCCAAGAACTTAGTGATGTCTGCCTGCAACCGATACTTCGCTTCAGAAAATTTGACTGCTTCTTCTGACTCTGATGTTGAATCATTGACTTTAAAAGTCTTCAACAACCGAGGCAACGATTCGATCACCCAATTTTTAAGGAATTCAGTGTTGCCCAGTGTTCCTGAAGGGTCCTTGCCTTCAGGCGAATCCCTCTCAGAATTCTCATCAGTTGTCTGGCTGGCATCTGAAGGCTCATCAGTCATTTCACTTTCATTGACAAACAAACTCATTAAGTTCTGGGCGAGAAGCAATCTTCCGTTGCATGTTGAAAATACAGAGATCAAATCTTTGACAATAGTTGTTTGAGCGATGCTGTCAAATCTGCAATTACTATGTTTAGCAATGGACAGTATGATGCTCACACGACGCTCGTCATCATTACTGGCCCATTTAACCAACTCCCGGACAAAATTTTGGGCTGCACTGTATAACCACGAGCTTTTTGTCGAAAGGATATCCATTAAGCAATGAACAAACTTATGGGAGAGAATGACTTCGACACAAGTTTTTGGAAGCTTTGGCAGGAGGAGGAGTAGGAGATCAAACACCAGGTGTTTCCGTTCATGAGAGGATAAGAGAAGGGAGCCCTCAATGACAACTTCATGAAAAGACTGGAAATTTTCAGTGATTTCTTGGGAAGATTTAGCTTTTTGGGCCCTCTTTTGTTTCTTCCTGGAGTTCAATAACAATGATGAATCATCGTCGTGAGATAAGACACCCGGTATGAGAAGATCTATGATTACATGCCATACGCTGTGAACTCTTGGCAGACAGAATGTAGATTCCTGATTAAGAAGATAACATCATGTTTTGAGTGTAAAATTTCAAAACAGTAGATGACATAAGTACAGTGAAAGTGTTATTTTAAAGGTAAACTCTTGGTCATGGAGATAGAAAGAAACACATGGAAACATGCACCCATTCCTGTACACATAAAGTTTGTGGGCTAGGGTTTTGATTCTGTTAAGATCCTAGGACTCATATTTGAGGAGGGTCAGACCATTCTATATGGGACTCAATAACTGCCTTTCCCACCAATTATGTCATTAGGGACATAACAGCAGGTTTATAGATACGATGAGCATTTGAGGGGCTTGGCATTCAAGAATTGGTAGTGTTAGTTGCTGTTTAGGAGATTATTCTGGAGGCTTCTCTCTCACACTATGTCGATTCGACTATCAGAGGCTCAGATCTGTCAATGTGACTGTCTGAGACTAATTTTCTCTATTCTGCCTTGAACTCTCTTTCTCTCTCTCACCCTCCCTCCCCCCTCTCTCCCCCTTTCTCTATATCAGTGTGTGCTCCATCTATTTTCATCAATACACGATTAAGCTAGAGCAAGATTTGGTTATCTTGATAAGCAGGGTCATATCAAATTCCTACTTAAGAGGATAAAAAAAAACATAATCAACTGCACTTCACATCGGTGAAAGTAAAATAATGACTCAGAAATTTCAAAACGCAGATTATTATCAGTCAAGTTAATTGTCAAACAAGTACCTTAAAACATGGCAAAAGAAGAGAGAGGTGCTCTCTAGAGAAGAAAGCATTTGCACTGAATGGATGTGGCAAGAGCTTCCCGAACCCTAATTCCCTGGAAGGAGATTTTTCTTGCAGTTTCAATGCCAAAAATAACACATCCGGGTCTCCTACTTCAAGAGCTTTATCAAACCATTCGTGTAGACCATCGTGAGCTATTATGTGCTCCATTATGTCTTGAAGTGGAAGCTGCAAAACATCAACAAGCCTGGATTTAGCTTCTTTTTTTTTCTTTAGATAAACATAAAAAATGTGCCGGTAAGCAAGAAGGAGGTACAACTTGATACGTTAATTAGCAACTAACAAGAGTCAGCTGAGCAGCACACCTCCTTAACCAAATCCAGAATAACAAAAACTGCTGGCTCTCGTATATAACGCTTCTTACTGGCGAGTGAAGTGATCTGTTTAACAATTTCCTTGATTAAATCAGAACTTTGCTTAGATACTGTCCCTGACCTAGCAAGAGCTCCATAAGCAAAGAGTCGACCGATGAGGTTGTCTCTAACCTCCTGTACGCAAGAATAAAATTCAGAAATAAACAGTCAAGTACCACATAATTACTCCAAAACATTCTAGAGAGAGAAACCAATAGCTGAAAAATCTAATCGAAGCTACAAACCTGACCCTTCTTTGAGGATGAGACCTCAAGGAACTGAGCCACCAATTTCATGACCGAATACAAACTTACAGCCGAAATTCTGCTGATCACAACACATAACCCCAACGCAAATCCTTGTCTAGCACACTGCATAGGGAAAACACAAAATCACCAACGGAGAACTGATTTCTACTCGAAGCAAATCTAACAATACAAAATCATCATCCGAGAAATGAATTCCATCGAAAATTAATCTAAGAAATACACAATCATTACCCGAACTGAATTCTACTTGCAAACAGAGCTAGAACATACAATATATCGACTAAGAACTGAATTCTACTCGAAAAAAAAAAAAACGAATAGAAAAAAATATAAAATATACAACATTATTGGCGAGGAACTGAATCCCACTCGGAAATAAATAGAAAAAAACGCAAGCATTAACCGAAAACGGAATTCTACTCGAAAACAATATAAAATCTCACTTCTCTAGAAGAGGCGAGCCCGCGGATCAACCTTCGAACAGCGTATCTAACAGAAGGAGAACAATTATCCAGACCATCATTTTTCTCAGCCTCCAGAGGCACAGCTCCCGAACTACTCTCTTTCTTTTCCCCGCCGGTTCTCTCAAACTCGTTCTGAGACTTGAACAGCTCATTTGCTAACTCCTCTGCAGCTGCCTCCCTAATTGAAGACTCCAAAGAAGTGAGATCCATAAAAAGATGGACCGGAAGACCACCGCCGAGAGGCGAAGGAACAACTTGGCTTCTGGTGGAGAGATTATTCGGCTTCGGAGGTTTCTCTTTCTCCGTCCCGTGCCTCGCTTTGTCCTCGGATTTTCTTTTCTTCTTCCTCTCCATCGGCTTGATTGATTTCTCTGTAGCATTCGAGGGCTTTTCCGGGAGAGAAGCCTGAATGTTTTCCGGCACGGGGGGAGAATTGGCTTCGTCGTCGGAGCTGTGGCTGGTCTCCGAAGATGATGATTCGTCGCGGCGGGTTGGTCTCTTCTTGCCGGCCATTCTCGAAGCTTAGGTTTAAGATGAAAGGAGTGTTAGTTCTCTTGTAGGGTTTATCTGGGACGGAAGATGAGCGAATGGCGCGATAAAAATTAAGACGGCATAGGGCATTTCGGCCATCCAACAATAGCCCGTGGGCCAGATTATTCAAAAAGTCAGCCCGATACCAGGTTCATTTCTCTCTCTCTCTCTCTCTCTCTCTCTCTCTCTCCCTCATATTCATCATTATTTCTGTTATATATAGACAAGTCAAAATAAATCAAAAGTCATTGTATTTTTTGACTTTATCTGAATAAATGTTAAGGAAATAGTCTCCCTTCATGCTATATTTTCATCAAGGATAAACTCAAGTCTCTAAGAGATGTACTAGATGAATAAAGATCATTGATAGGATCACCCTGATCAGATGAGATTGTCATGATCGAATGTGACGATCCAATCAACTCATCATGATCGAAGCTTACATTTATGATTAGATGACTGATATAGTGATCAGAGTGTATTTATCCCCCCAATACAGTGATCAGACAATCTCTATGATGATCAGATCATCCCAATGATTGATGATCATCAATCCTACCATGATTGCAATCACTTGATCAATAAAATGTATCAATCTGGCAATGTTCGATCATGATCAAGATGATTAGATTGGATCGCCATTCCCTAGATGCAACAAGCTTTCTCGCAAATGAATTTAGTGGTGATGGGCCACACCATGCCACAACCCAATTGGGCCATGGGCTTTGCTGAAAACAAGGTCCAAAGGCATCAATAGCAAGATTGAAAAACGTATAATTTTGAAATTGAAAATGTATCAGTTAAGTTCAAGATGGCCTTAGGATTCAAGGTAAATTTTTTATGAGTAATTGTTGAGAGGCTGATGAATTATGAATAGTTTGTTAATTTCATTACCAAATCGAGGCCTACTGAAAATATTTTAGGATTGTAAGGGTTTGTCAAAATATTCTTGCTTTGTTACTAATGAAGTTTCAATGAGAACAAAGCTCAAATAAATGGTTTTATGTGATTAGTAGACACCAGCCCCTTTGAAACATTTAGTTGCAAGTTCTGTATTTTCATTAATAGACAAGAATATACATGAAACTTTGGTTCCTAGAGTCATGGTATAAAAGACAATAGATAAGAAAGAAGAAGAAAATTTAGGAAGAAAACAAGAAAATATGACATCAAATTAAAAGGTGAAAAATGGCAGACAAAAATGGTAGGTTTTAGTGACATTACAATATAAGGAATTATATTATATTATTTTAAAAATTGAGACTATCTTGATGGAAGAACTACATTAATAATTGATTCATAAAATCAATTGAAGAATGTCTTCTTCGTATGGCATGACATTAGTATTTAGAGATAATTATAAAATCATCTCAATAAAAATGTATTCACCATAGAGTTCACCGTGAGATAATTTTTATTGATCTAGATAGAGAGTTATGGAACCAAGCCCATTAACGCATATTAAAAAAAGATATAGCAAGAGAGGGAGAGAGCCCACAAACATGATAGATATTATATGATCTATAAGCCAAATCAACTTCTATATATCTCTTTTATATTCATTGAAATGAAATTTATTCATTATAGTTTTGTATGATGTTTGTAATAAGTCCATAAACATATGTAACAAATAAATGAATTAGGATGAAATCATAATACAATGATATTTAATCTTTAAACATGTGTTTTTTAAATTTTTATTCGTGGGATATTTTTGAAAGACATTAAATTATCTTGAAAGAATACCACTATTTGATCTGACTCATATGATGAGTGAGGTCAATCTTATGGTCATCAGTGTGGAGACACCAAGGATAGATAGTGGGTATTCTTTGGATAAAGAATTCACTGAATTGATTCATATAAATCCTTGAATGGTATTATACTTAATTATTTATCAAGTAGATTCATGTCATAGTTGTGTATATGGTCATTTGATTTAAGATACCAAAGATATCATATGGATGGATGATCTTATTTTGATTATGACTTACGAATCCCTAGCCATGGGATCTCCCAGACGTCACATATTAAATACAACATGAAGTCTTCGAAGGTGATTATGTGATCAAGATAATATTTTTTGCTCTCAGTATTTAAGGAGATTGACTCAAGAAATGAGATGCAATGAAATCTTTAGCCAAGATAGTTAAAATATCAGAGAAGTAGTTCTGATGATTTCCTCCACACATTAGTATTAACTTGAGTTACTGATTAGGGTTTGACAATTGATCATACCCTAAGTCATTTAGGAGTCTCATGTGGACAAAGGATTATATGTACACACTAAACGATGACAAAAAAGGTTGCATATAGGAGTTCTTGTACACTCTACATTCCTCAGGTCACGTGATGTGGCTTGACATCCAATGGACTAGAAACTCAACCTTTCTATCAGGTTAAATCGAAAGGTTGACCAATAAGTTGTTAGAAATATATTGTTAGAAATTAGAAATTTCATATATTATAAGTTTTTGGAAATTAGAAAATTTTTTGGACTAGATATATATATATATATACTTGAACTTGCACTTTCAATATAACTTTTTTATACTTGCACTTTCAACTACCGTGATTTTGCAATAATCAAATGGCATTGTTGTTAGGGGAGATAGGTGCCTATTAGATTGAAATTTTAATATGTTTTATCTCTAATTTTCTAATCTCTTATTGAATAAGATTTCTTTTATTTCAAATTTTAGAAATTAACCGTGATCTAATGGGTTATTTGAGTCCTTTTGTATGAATGGAAGGAAATCCCTCCATCCTCGTGGCCTTGAATTCACCTTAAGTGAAACCTTGTATACATCAGGGCCTAAGATTTTAATATTTGAAGTGAAAGATAAATACTTAAAGGACACTATGGAGGAAACCCTAAACAAAACCAAAACTGTCATGTTGATCAAGCCGTTAGAGGATGAAGTTAATAGAGTATTCTGATCCTAACGAGATCAAGAAATATACTAGGATATCAGCCCGTCTAGCTAAATAACATTTCATTGATGATTGACCCTCATATACTTCAATTATTACCTAATTTCTATGGGAGATTTAATGAGGAGTCTCGTGAGTTTCTTGAGGAGTCTATCAATATATGTATGACCTATAACTATCTTGAAGTGTCTCAAGAGCATCGTAAAATGAGAATATTTCACCTATAATTAAAAGATAAACCAAAAAGTGGTTTTAGTTAGTAGGACAAGAGGTTACTTCTTGGAGTGAGATGGACAAAGGATTTTTAAGAAAACTCTACTATTTTGGTGAAACAAACACCCTTGAAAGAGCAATTAGGGAGTTTACCCCAAGTAATGATATTTTTAATGAGGCTTGGGAAAGGTTCATAGCCTTGACTAGGAAATGTCCTCATCATAGGATTCCACCTTGGGAGTTAGTCTAAACATTCCAATGGGGATCAAAAGATAACAAGCGAGATGTGATGGATATAGCTAGTGGAGGTACTTTTGTGGAGACATATATCGATGAGTCTATCCAATTCATGTAAAGGTTACATGAAATTTGGTCTATCAATAAAGTTTTTCTAACAATGCCAGGAATTCAACACCTAAATGAGGAGGACTCATTGACATAAAAGGCCGTGAAGTTGGAATATTGCATGCATCAAGTGGAAAGAGACATCAGGAAGCTAGGTCAAGTGATAGAAGAGTTGAAGGAAAAATTTAAATCTTTTATGAAAGGGTTGCAAGTCAAACCACCTATCCATGAGTCTAAGAATGTTTTTAACTCCTTTTTTTCATTTTCTCATCTAATAATCAAGTCAAAATGGAATGTTCCATTTTGCCAAATGAGTGGACAAGTTAACACCTTTGGAAGACCCAATGACCTTTGAAATGCGAAAGGAAATTTTGGAGGAAAAATTGGAATATGAGATGTTTAGGAACATGTAATTCAAGAAACTCTAAAGTTAACTCTAAGTGGACAGGTTAACTCTAAAGGTAATATGAGTGGACAAGTTAACTCTACTATGATTGCATAAAATATAAGTTGGAAAGGAGATAAAATTTTCTAATTCATATGCACAATGGACATAGTGCAGAGCATAGTCAAGAAAAAGGCCTTCATTCGATTTTTTCCACCATGTGCAAAGAAAAACATTGAGATATAAGGCAAGAAGGAGATTCAAGAGGTGAAGAAAAGTTGTGACAAAGTTTGTTGAAGCCCATAGGTTTTTAGTGACAATGCACACTCTTAGCACAAATAATAATATTGCAGTTCTAGGTTTGAGGGTGCACAAAGGTAGATGTTGCCTGAGAACTAAGAGACCAAATGCTTGTAAGTAACAAGCTAATTTGCAACAATCAAAGGAACCTAGAGCCAAATGTCTTGGCACTAAAAAAATTTGGACTCCAATCAAATGTATGCTACAAACTTTAATGCAAGTTTGTGAAATTACAATATATAATAGCATGTAGCAAACAAAACAATGATTATAACCCATTACAAGAAATCTAAAGAAGTTAATCCTCAATTCAGAGAAAAGGGACACATGCATTGTCATTCCCACATAGACATTTCCTACCATCCCTCGACAACCTTACTATGACACATTATCCTCCACATTAGGTCAGCTAGTCAGTTCAATCCAAAAATCAAAGCAATGGTTTAGACAAATATTTTGGCCTCTTCGAATATTTGAAGATGATAAAAAACAAAAAATTACTATTAGATTACTCCACGTCATGAAATACCCACCTCGAAGTACCCAACTTTCCACATTGCATACACACCTCGAACAAAAACTTCACCATTTCCCTTTACAAATGAGATATTGTATATGACTTAGAACATTTTTTGGTGCCCTTCTATCACATTATTCAATTTTTTCTAAGCAAGAAAAAAACTTCAATAACAACAAATATAGTAATTTTTTTATAAAATAACTCAGCACCTCGTTTAACTAGAGAAATTCTTGTCAAATAGTGTACTTAGTGTGTCAAAATGAAGATGAAGCTTAAAAAATATGAGAATAAGCTAAAGTGGAACCTCACCTTTTTTCAGAACAACCTTGATTAGGACAATAGAAGGTAGATACCCAATTGAAGTGGGGAGATGCATTGGAGATTTAAGCAAAGGGGACATTTAGAATGCCAAGGGGTGGAGAGGTAGACACACAAGAGAAGAATGGTGTCCTCATTAAAAATGCATCATCAGAAGTAACATAGTGATGTGTGTTGAGAAAATGGATGCATAACTCTTCTACATATGTAGGTAGTGAATAAAGATACCTTTCAGGGCTTGAGGCACCAGTTTACAAAGAGAAGGGTACAGTCTTGGACGAATGCCTTCCAACCAAGTACCCAAGGGGCAAGGAAAAAGAGAGAAACATTATAGCAAAGGAACTGGAGGGGAATTGCACCACCCAATGGAAAAAAAGTAAATAAAATGACAGAAAAAATTGGTAGTTAGGAGAGTATCCGCCCAAAGATAACAAGGGACATACATATTAATGAGTATGCAAGTTGTGCCGAGTGAGTGATGATGCCTCTATTCCATGATGCAATTTTGTTGGGAAGCGTAGAGGCATGTGCTCGAAAGGATAATGATATAACCGGCACAAAAAATTATGGTTAGCCTCTTGGATAAGTTTGAGGACATAGTCAATGCCAAGGATTTTGGGCTTAATGGAATGTCGGGTAATGATTTCATTGATAAAGTGGTAAATGATGGTAAGGAGATGAGTGAAATTTTTTAGGAGATACACCAGCTAAAATAATTGTAATAATGAACAAAAACCATATGGTAAGATGACCATATGGAGAGGCTATGTGGGAGGGTCTCTAAACATCATAATGCAGTAAGTTAGAGGGCAAGATGATGGAATATAGTCCAGGAGGGGGTAAGTTAAACAATGCTTACCCAATTGATGTGACTTGCACATAAACTCAAAAAGATAAAATCACGGTAAAGATTTATAAAGTTTTTTAAAAGATGTGAACGACCAAGCCCGCGGTGTCACAGAAGAGGAGTGGACGAGCAAAAAGATCAAAGAAACTAGTCTATGGAGTGTGCGATACAAACTCATAGATTCCACAATTACTTTCATGTCCCAAACCAATCCTTTGCTTAGTAAGAAAATATCCGAAAACACAAAGTACATAATGAATTACCACACAATTAAAGACATGGATGATGAAACTAGTAGATAAAAGGTTAATAGGAAAGTTAGAGACATAGAGTACATCATGCTAGGGAAGAGAATAGTAGAGTTAGTCAATTTGTGGCCTTTTAACAATGGATGCTATGTTGGGCAAAGATTTGTCTGGCTTTCATATTTTATACTTTTCAAGGTTGAAAGTCATCTGGATCATCAAAGGAGCAATAGTAGAAAGCCATTGATGGCGGAGCCACATTAGTAGGAGTCACAAAAATCACAAGCTCAGCTCATCCAAGTTTCCAAATTCCTTCCAATTTTTTAGAGGAATGATCAATTTCCACGTAGTAGATATATGGAGGGAACATGATTTTGCCTTTTTATTGATCAATCACAAAAGCATTGCTCTAAATGCAGCCAAAATGCACTATGACTGACTTCGAGTTCCATAATAAGGATCTTCTTCATAGGATTTGATATGGCCAGGGTTAGGGTTGCATGACAGATTAGGACATGGGGGTGAGACATAAACATCTCATGTCCCTACTTTGTCTTGATTCCCACATGAATCTCTCGGTCAACGCATGATAAGTTGATGCCTAGGAAGCAGTGCAGGCAGCAGTCCCACAGGCAAGGTATTGTAAATAGTCAACTCCCAGCTGGAGAAAGACAACTCCGCAAGCCAGTCCCTCATCCCTTAATCAAAGTCTTTCATTTCTTGTTCGAGTTATTTTAGCTGAACATCATTTCTTTCAGAACCTAAGGGTTCAGAGTTCATATATATATATATATATAGAGAGAGAGAGAGAGAGAGAGAGATTTTAAATTAACACTTAAGAGAGAGAACCCAACCAGACCCCCTCACCTATCTTCTCCGAGATGAGGTTTCCAACCTTACCGAGATGAGGTATTCCAGAGAAAGAAGAAGCAAGAAATTGAATTGCGCAGAATCTTGAATACAAGGGAAGCCAACCAAGGTGGAGGGGCTTGAGAATTCAGGAAGGACGATTTGAGAGCTCCCTCCACTGCTCTCTAGAACAAGTAATGGAGACTTGAATGAATCCCCCACGTCCAGCTGTCAGGGCCCTCTTCTTATTATGTCTCCTCCTGCAAGTGATTAGTGGGGTCTTACCAGTCCCCAAGTTCGTAAGCCAAATTTATGCTAGCCTATGTGAAGTCAGTGAAGCCAGCATGTCATTTATGGTTGAACAAGTGCCAACAGTATCATCAATAGAGTCAAAAGGGCAGAGTAACCCCTCGATTTACAACTGGATTAGGCTCCTAGAACAATATGTAGCAAACAAGAACCAACCAACAAGGCCAAGGGAGAAGAGCAGCCAGATCACAAAGAAGCCAGAGCCAAAAAAGAGAAACCCAATGAAGAAGAGGACAAAGAATGGCAAAAGGGATCTTATGAGGGCCTTGTTGTCGACCCAACTGCCTTGGAATAATATCCACACTGCAAGGTTCACCAAATTCCAATCTTTTCTGCCGCCATAGGCCAGATGATTAAGGCTACTTGAGACAAAGGAGTGACAATTGCAAGTGAAGAGATTGTAAGATCTATGTTGAAAATCTCTAGTACTTTTCTTCAATGCGTCATCCCAAGCAGAGCTGCTCCCCTCCATGAGTGTGATCTATAAAGAGAACCATGATATATTAGAGTTTTGGGAGGGATCAACGAATGGAGAATTGAAAAGGAAAGGGAGGAATCTACATCGGATCTGTTCAGTTGAATGTAACGGGCGACAGCCCCGAAGGAGAAGTTGTCAACAGAGACAAAATGGGGACCAGCAAAGTCCAAGATGACACCATCTTCTCTACAGATTCCGACATGGCCAATGAAAGGTATCAACCATGAGATGAAAGGCAGAGGCGTCCACACAATGCAACAAGGGAATCGGGCTCGCTTCGGATCGATTGCAGCTAATGAGATTGTCTTCTGAATCATGGACTCCCCTTCTATGTCCCTTTCTGTTTCCATATGATCTCTGTACCTGAAACACCTGTTACATTTTATTTTTGACATGAAGAACCAATGTGGAGAAGAGTTTAAAAAAAGAAAAGGAGGATTAGTTTAGTTCTAGAAATTGTGCAGAGAAATGATCGACGGAGAAGACATCAATCAATTCAAAAAACTCATCCCCTCGTTAATAAAATGGAATCGGGAGAAGACATAATAAGAAGAAACGGAGAAACACGAGGCATGAACAAATGTTGCAATCTTTCCTGATTTCCTAACCAAAGGGAATTTCACTGTATCTAGATATCGCCAGATCTTATAGAATACTGTATTTTAGGATCCACCGTAAATTTCGCGAAATGATTTACACACTACAAATGATTAACGACCAAGAGACCCGCTCTACTTTATTCATCATTGATGTTCTGACGACCCCTGAGCTAACTGTTATCTCGAGATTGTGAGAAAACGCCGATTGGAGTCTTCAAAGGGCTCCGATGAATTACAGAGGAAAATCAGAAACAACGAGCGAACAGCGCAAGTTACCTCTCACGAATTGTAGAAGTCCCTGTCTTGTCTTCCAAAGAAAGTCCCGCGCAAACAGGCGCAGCCGGAAAGATCTACCGCCGCCCGCCAGAAGCCGAACTTAGAAGATCGGGGGACTAACTGGCACCGATTGGGTCCTGGGATTGGCAGATCCGATCCATGTTGATGGCAATGGATGTTGAAATGCCATTGTTGCCCTGCGCTTTAGCAGCTTTGTTAATAGGAGAATTAGAGGACGATGACCAAGAGGAGGCCAACGAGCCCAACAACGATGTCCAGGATTTTGTCATTGAAGGTTTTGATCCATACACATATGAGCCCAAAGTTCATTCCTCGCCGACTAGGAGGACCCTAACAGTTTAAGTTCCTCAAGCTGAAAAAAAGTGAAGATGAATGACTACAAAGAATTTATTGATGTTTTTTGGCATTCGTTGGTCATCTTTGCTCCATTGAGGTGTCTTCCTCGCTTCATTGCCATGCTCTCCTCGCACAATTGTCGCGTTGTCCTTGTGCTGTTGTCATGTCATCCTTATTCATCTGTTGCAGCCATTTTTCTCCACTGCCGCTTTGCCTTCATCATACTCACTTTGTTACCTCATTAGCCGTGCTTCTCTATAGCATTATTTTCTAGGAGCTGAAATCGACAAACTTTCAAAATTTTTGATAAAAGCTTCGAACACAGCATAAACTATCGAATCGAACATTCAACAAAAAAAAACTCCAAGAAGGTTTGATCTTATCATTTAGTATAGATTAAAATCATTTTTACAATAATCATTTTGAAGGAGTTCTTCTAGCCGCTCAAGTGTATGGTTTATAGTGGTATCCACACAACCAATGAACATATAGATCTCATCTTGAATGCCTCTGACATGAGAGGAAGAGAAGAGAGGGGAGAGTTTTCCACTAGGATTGCATAGGTACCTTTGTTATGGTCGTGCTTATATACTTAAGATCTAATTAGGAAATTACATATGTGTTTTCCTTAACAAGGGAAAAATTTACTATCTAATTAGGGAATTTCATTACATACGTGATCACCTATGATGGCGAGATTCCATACAAGAGTTCTTATATACTCTAGATCTCTTAGAGTACGTGATATAACTTGGCACTCAACGAGCTGGCTGACGAAAGCGAATCCGCAAGGTCGTTGAAAACAAGTGGATACGCGTCAACACGATTACCAAACTCACTAATTTAAAGAAATAATCACGAATTGAATAAAGAAATAATCCACCAAAAATTAAGGTATTTTTGAGGTATTACTTAAAACTCAATCAAATCGGACAATAAAATGAGGTGAGAAATTATGGATTTTGTTGTCGACGAGTGAAGAAATCGACGAGTGAATCATAGAGAATTTTTCGAACAACAAAATCACAAAAAACCAAAATAAAAATAAAAATTGAATAAATCTACGATTTGAAATTGAAATCTAATGTTATGGAAAGAAATATTAGGATTAAAAGACAATTTCTAACCCAAGATAGTGCTCGAATTGATCCGATTTCTTGCCCAGATCAAAGGCTTTTCATTCCGCGAATTCAAAGACAATCGTTTGGCATTCAAGAATCAATTTCTCCCTATTATCTCAACAAAATCTTACTTTCAAACACTCTGTGGAGGTGGAAATGTTAGGTTCTAATGTTGATAAACTTTCAAAATTCTGATCAAAACATCGAATGCAATGGAAAACATTAAATAGGATATTCAAAATACCAAGCCACCAAGAACAAATGATCCTATCATCTAGTATGAATGACAAAATATACTTACGGGGTTTCCTTGAAGGAGTTCTTGAAGCTATTCAAGTTTCTGGCCTCTAGTAGTATCCACACGGTCTTTGGATGGTTGGATCTCTTCTTCAATGCTCCTTACCAAGAGAGAAAGAGAAGAAAATAGATAATTCCCACAAGGCTTGCATGGGCACCTTGAGTTGTGGTCGTTCTCCCCCTATTTATAGATATTTTCTATGAGATTTTTTTTAAAAAAACTCTCATAATTATGTCTATATTTACTAACATCCATAGACCTTATGTGTGTGACCCATCTAGGTCCATATATCTCACTAGTTAATAACTCTATAGACCAAATAATATCTTATTGGTCAACCTTAATTAATTATCCACATCTACATATAGATTAATTAATCAAGACTTGATTTAACCCAATCGATAGGTTGAGTTGCCAGCCCTTTGGGTGCCAAGCTACACCACGTACACTAGGAGATATGGAGTATGTAAGAACTCACTTATGGAACCTTCCCCTCATCGATTACCATGTATGTAAAATCCTTCATCCATATTAAACTCATGAATTGAAGAGACGGGACCGCGAGGTCATTGATTTCACACGGTCTCGCGTCAAAAATATTTCTAAACTTACCAATTTGATGAAATTAATTCGAATTGAAGGGTATAATGGTAAATAAGGGTCGAATCCAAAGGGAAATAAGGAAATTCTTGATGTATACTTCGAAATTGATCAAATCGGATGATGAATTGATAATAAAAAGTGGAGAAAATGGTATATTATGAAAGAGAACTTCAAGGCGATTCCACAGAATCAAAAATCATCGAGTTTGACTTTGATTTCGCAGAGAAATTGACGATCGAAGTGGGATGAAATTTCTGAAAATTGGAATCGCGATTTAACTAAAAATCTAATCTAAATTAAACTGAATTCTTAGTCTAAATGAAAATCAAAAGGGAATAGACGAAAGATTAGTGAAAACCGCTTCCACTAACCCAAGATTACGATTGGATTAACCCAATTAATCACCGAATCAAGGCTTTTCATCAAAAATCCAAAAAATCGCAATCTTGGGTTAAAGCGTCAATTTCATCCTCGTCTTTCGGCTGAATCTTGATCTTAAGCACTCCGTGAACATGAAATTGAGTCTAGAAGAGGATAGGATCAAGAGATTTAAGAGATTTGGTATCTAAACAGATCAATTTGATTGATTTTCTCTCGAATGGTTTACAAATCGAACGAACATTTCAATTTATAGTGTATTTGGGCGTAATCGTCCGATTGGATTAATCGACGGTTCGATAAAACGGTTCATCGCGAACCGTTAGGATTAAGTCACGGTCATCTAATCGTCGAGGGAGCACTCAGATGAAGCCACGTGTCGCGCATTATAAAACGCCTTGAAAACGCATCTGTCGGATCTTCATCAGACGCTTCAGATGCGTTTTGATCGCGTTTAATCTCGACCATTATAACTCCTTGATGGACGGTCGCGATCATTTCACTTAACTCCCCATAAAAGGCACGTGCGTGATTGGTGATCCGGTGGACTCTGCATCCACGTGATCCATGCGCTTTTGATCCAACGCATCACCTTCGGCCAAGTCGCCTGCAATTAAAAACTAGCGTGGAACATAGTCCCACATGAAGAAAAAGAAAGTGAATGATCGAGTATATAAGATGCGACGAAAATAAGGGTTAGCGAGTTCCGATAATCGGGGTGCTTATATGTACTATAACCCTATATTACGAGTAAATATAAATACTCACACATGTCACCTTCGCGCCACGCAAGCGCACGCGCGGGTCCGCGTGGCTCTGCCACGTGGCCTTGCGTGCCACGTCGCATCCACGTGGTTCTCAAGTGATTAATAAACCTCTTTTTGTTTATTTTTAATTGTTTTAATAGATTTAAAATCAAAAATATACTTAAATAAATTCATAAAAATTCCTAAAAATTGTAAAAATCATAACTTTCAAAATATATCTCCAAATTAATCCATATTTATTTCATTGGATCCAAATTTCTTTCATTTAATCCAAATATATTTATTTCTTAAAGATTTGAACTTTAGAAAATTAAATAAATATTTATAAAATGATTTCTCTCATTATTTTAACTTTAAAAACACTTATAATCTCAAGTAAAGATGGGTTATAAAATTATTTTATCTTTAATTCATCGTATTTAACCCTAATTTAAAGTATTTTGAGATTATAATGACTTTTTCATGGAATGATAGATAAACTACTCATAAACTATGATAACATGCATAGAAATGAAATCATTTATACCTTAATATGCATTAATAATCATGTATTATCATGTCTAATTAGCATGTTATCATCCACTCCACAACTACTCGTGAATCTATTCATTACTAGTATCAAAGGTATGACTCTAACTAAATTGAATAATTAGTGGAGTCTACTCTAGGCCATGAGCGTTAATAACCGAAGCATGATCATATATTATGAATTTTATAAGTTCCATGAGATAAGAGCTCGACAATATATTATGATCGGCAGGGTCTACTCCATATCATAATATAATTGTTCAGATTCTTGTCCCAAATAGAAGATTGTTAGTTCTCTCATTTCATGCACACGAGAGTTGCATGAATTGCTTAATTTCACTGTGAGCATTATTTTGAATGAAAAAATATCTACAATACTTGGTGATTAATTTTCATTTACCTCAAAGAAGGAATATGTTGTCGAGTGCCCCTATTCATAACATTACAGGTGCTAACTACTCTATAGGCTCGAACTTCATTGCTAGCTTGAAAACCCAAAGATTTTATTTAATTTCGGGTGCACTATATATTTTTCTAAGGAAATGGTCTTGATGAGCCCACATTGGATGCATCTAAAGATGAGACATGGGAGTACTAGAGGTGGAAGGTTGATGACACTACAATTCAATGTTATATGTTAGCCTCCATGTGCAGCACGAGGACATGTAACCAAGAGCCATGCTACTTCATCTAATAGAGTTTTTTGTTGAGCATAATATAACTCACTACTTAGATATTGAAGATTCTATTCATTGCTTAGATACTTGACTCGTCTTTTACTACAAACTCAGTGTACTATTGATGATAAAGTGAGATTGAGAGGTTGGTAATGCTTTTGATGCTAGATAGGTTCTTAAAATTTTGATCAAAATATTGAACGCAAAAAATATATAGAATGAAATATCCAAAACACAGAGGCACCAAAAACCATTAATCATGTCAGCTAGCATATATGAAATTTGATATCTGTGGGGTTCATTTAAGTGCTCAGCCTCTAGCAATATCCATATGATTACTATATGGTTGAATCTCCTCTTTAACACTCTTCACTAAAAGAGAAAGAGAAGAAAGGAGATAATTTTTACAAGGCTTGCATGTGCACCTTAAGTTGTAGTCTTTCTACTACTATTTATAAATATAGGGTATGTAAAATTTGTACAAAACCCTCATAATTATAGTTTATATCTAGTAATGTCCATAAACCCTATATGTGTGACACTCTAAGTCTATTTCTCTCACTACTTAATAACTCTTTATGCCTAATAACACAGATTAGTCAACCTTATTAAATATCTATATCACCATATAAATTAATTAATCAGCGATCGATAACCTGATCCATAGGTTGAATTACAAACCCGTTGGGTGCCAAGCTACACGATGTGTTCTAAGAGATATAGAATGAATAGAAATCCCATACGAAACATTGTCATCATAGATTTCCATGCACATATAATCTTTTCATTCATATGGGGCTCATGAATAACTTAGGATGTGCTCAAGTGTCAATTGGCCGCTCAAGTTAACATTACGTATGGAGGAAATCATTGATAACATCTTCTATGATATTTATATAATCTTGACCAAGGATGGATACTTGAATAGCTTTGAGATCCTTTAATGAAGCTTGTATAATTTTGATCTATACTAGATGATAAGATTACTGATTCTTAGCATCTCGATGTTACGAACATTAAATCCAATATCTTCTAGTACATTTGATGCTTTGATTAAAATAGTGAGAGCCTATCAAGCACTAAATACCATCACGATGATATCAAAGATCATATATGCCTCAATTATTGGACTTGCCATGTACATGATGCCATGTTGCATGCAGTTAGATATGACATACTTTATTAGTGTTAGAAGCAAATTTTAGACTAACATAGGTATGAAATAATGGGAAGCCTTGAAATGAATTATTAAGTATTTGAGAAGGATCGAGGATTTATTTTTTATCTATTAGAAGACAGGAGCTAATGCTTCAAGGCTACACTTATTCAAGTTTTCAGTCAGACTAAGATGACAATAAATATACATGTTGATTCTTATTTAAATTGAACGGAGGTGCAATTTATTAAAAGAGTTCAAAGACGACAGTGGAGGTTGAAATTTCTTAGGAAACAATATAGTAGAAGAAATTCATCATTGACCTTGACTATCTTTGATCTCAAAATCTCTTCCTCTTTTATGTGTGAACAATGGTGGAGCAGCACAAGCTAACTCATATTGCTGTATTTATATGGTTATAAATATTAATATATCTTACCATTGGCTATGGATTTTGACATCTCCTTGGGAAATTGATCCTGTCTTCAATGTCATGCTCAGTGGGTGGCTAGTTTTGACCAAAATATTTAACAAACATAGTACCCTCATTGTCTCATATAAGAATATAAAATTATTTAAATGCAATTAGTTAATAATTCAGCTTGGTCAAATTATCAGAACTGACTATTTACTTAGCAATTCGATCATGATCTGGTATGTTTCAGTGGGAAGAAATTTTTGAACGAAGAAATCGTGAAATTGACTAAAATTAAATGAAATTGAACATTAAATCCTAATCTAAATTGAAATTAAACATTTTAGGAAGGTAGATTATGAAAAACCGCTTCCACTAATCCCAAATCGCGATCAAATCGATGCGATTAAACCACTTAATCGCCTAGAACACGAAGAACGCGAGGAGGAGATTCAAGCGCCGATTTCTCCTAATCTATTCAACCAAATCTCGATCTCAAGGGCTCCGGAGGTGCAGAAATGAGTGTAGAACATGATAGGATCGAGAGAAACGAGAGGGGAGGTGTCTAAACAGATCAATTGCTTTGATTTCCAACTCGAATGCTTAGATCATCGAAGAACACCTCTATTTATTCACATTTTGGGCATAACCGTCCGATCGAAACGATCGACGGTTACGATGAAACGGTCCATCGTGGACCGTTTCAAAAATATCGCAGCCATCAGATCTTCGATGGAGGGTACCGATGATCCCGTTGATAAGCATTATAAAAACGCATGAATCGCGCCCGTTGGATCACGATCGGGCGGTCGAGATGGGATCCTCGCCGTTTCATCAGAGCCATTATAACTCTTTTAATTTAGCCACGTGCTTTGATTTGATCCGGTGGTCCACGCGTCCACGCGATCGACGCGCGGATTTCCAATGCGCCGTCGATCCGACGCTTCTCCCTTCGCCACGTGTCCTGCATTCATAAAACCGTGTGGAACTTAGTCCCACACGGGAAAAATTGAAGAGAAGGGTCGGGTTTATAAGGTGCGATGGTTTTAGAGGATTAATAATCTGTCTTCCGATAATTGGAAGACCTATATATATTATAAAACCTATATATGATAAATATAAATATCACCCACGTGTCACCTCGCCGCGTAGGCACCGCGTGGGCCCACGTGGTGCTGCCACATGGCCTTGCGTGCCACGTCGCATCCACGTGGGATCTCGCGGGAAATAATAAAATCTTTTTTTGCATTTTTTAATTTAATTTTAACATTAAAATCGCAAATTTAATTCAGAAAAAAATCTAGAAAAAATCCCTAAAAATATAGAAAATTCATAACTTTTAATATATAACTCCAAATTAATCCAAATTTCTTTCATTTGATCTGAAATTTAATTATCTATCATTCTAAAAGATAAAAATTGATAAATAATGAGAGTTTTAAATTTTATTTCAAAAACACATTTATTTTTAAGGATTTTTAACTTAAGAAAATATAAATAAATGTTTATAAATCGTTTTCTTTCATTATTTTCACTCTAAAAAGCATCCATAATCTCAAGTAAAGATGGGTTATTAGTTTATTCATCTTTAAATTATCATATTAAACCCTTATTTAAAGTCTTTTTTGAGATTATAATGATTTATTGTGGAATGGATAGAAAAAAATACATATAAATATGATAACATGCATGGAAATGAAATTATTTATACCTTAATATGCATCAAAAATCATGTTTTATAATATTTATTTAGCATGTTATCATGAAATGACTTAGGGTATGATCAACTGTCAAACCCTAATCGGTCACATCTTGATCCCATCTTGATCACACAATCATCTTCGTGGACTTCATGTCGTATCTAATATATGACGTTTTAGATATCCCATGGTTAGGGATTCGTAAGTCATAATCAAAACACGATCTTCCATCCACAATCATCTTCGTGGACTTCATGTTGTATCTAATATATGAAGTTTTAGATATCCCGTGGCTAGGGGTTTGTAAGTCATAATCAAAACACGATCATCCATTCACAATCATCTTCATAGACTTCATGTCGTATCTAATATATGACATTTTAGATATCCCGTGGCTAGGGATTCGTAAGTCATAATCAAAACACGATCATCCACCCGCAAGATGTCTTTGGTGTCTCAAGTCAAAGGACCACATACACAACCATGACATGAATCAACCTAATTGACAGTTAAGTATAATACTATTCAAGGATTCATACGGATCAATTCAGTGAACTCTTTCTCCAAAGAGCACCCACTATCTATCCTTAGTGTCTCCACACCGATGGCTATAGGATCAGCCATACTCATCATATGAGTTGAATTAGATAGTGTTATTCTTTCCCGATAATTCGATGTCCTTCTCGAATATCCCAAGAATAGGAATGTTTAGAACATATGTTTAAAGACTAGTGATCACTATATTATGATCTCATCATAATTCACTTAGTCATTGCACATGCTCATGGACTTCATTACAAACATCACACAATAATGACAATGAATAAATTTCATTTCAATGAACATAAAAAGATACATGAAAGTGTGTTTGACTTATAAAGGCCATACAATATCTATTAGTATCTTTAGTGACAATCTCTCTAACAAGACGAGCATGTTTGATATCCACACTAGATTTGGGGGGAGTGTGAGAGGGCGTATTCAGGTCCAATGACATTGTTGTGATTAATATACAATGTGTAAGGTTTCTACATTACTTTATGAGGGTAGAGGTCCTCCTTTATTTACTTTAATTCTCTTCTTCTATTGAGTTTCCATAAGTTGAAGTAGTGATCATGGTATTGATGACCACCTAAGGAACCATGCCATAGGCACGAGCAAGGGTATTCTCTATTTAGAGCAGAAATGATGAGTAAGGCTCTCCAAAATATAGACTTTGTATAATACAACCACTTCATCTCCCAAAAAATATCTCCTCCACAGTCTAACCATGCCATCAACTCATTAATGCTCTCCCATAACCATTGTGTGAAATGCTCTCACGAAACCAACAAGAAAGCAACACAATAACGTCTCAGCAATACAGTTGTACATTATAAATAGAAAGACTTTTTCCCAATGTAGTTTACCCAATTTTACCATGAGATTACTCTCTTTATTTCTCATTCTATCTTATCTATTCTTTCTTGCTCTTCTACAATGACCTTATTTCAATGATTAAGCAAGCCAACAAGACAAGTTTATGCCAACATACTCGAAGTGATGGATGAATTACCAGGCGAAAAGCAAGACTCAACATTTACTATAGGACACCCTTCTTAAATCAGTGATCAAAGAGGAGTCTTAAAAAATGAAATATGTGCATAGCGTCTCTCGAAGAACGTCACGAGTACTTGTGCTTGCCCCTCAATTCATAGGATGCTTTGAGCTGGTGGCAATGGAAGAGATGCTTCACATCTTAATGAGGTCACTAGGGAAAATGTAAGATTGAAGACTCTAGAGACAATGTGATATTTAGCTAATGTTTTGTCATCATTTGGGAAGTTATAAGACCATTTATGCATTATCCAATATTTTTGGTTAAAAATTGTGGTGGTGATTAATGATTTGCTGTATCACAGACATGGTCGACGTCATCGTTAGTGCCATCATCAACTTTGATGTTTGTAACATAGAAAGAACATTCATTGTGAGTTTTTATCATCTAACTATGTTGATTTTAACTTAAATGGAGAGAAAAATGTTGTAGTGATGCTCCATATAAGTTCATTAGTGTGTGTCAAGAGATTTTCAAATTTCTTTGTAAGCAATTCTTGAACTGATGTAGGTCACAGATCCACATAGTAAAGGCCCAATATGATGTAGTCCAGTTTTGACGCCCAATAAAGCTTAATGGGCCATAGAGAATCTCTAAAAGTTGACAAAATATGTAACAGATCATCTAGAGACACATAAATGGCTTGTATCAAATTCTAGAAATCCTCGAATATCTCTTTTTAGGCCTATTTAACCCTAAAAGCTTCATTTTCTTGTATCAAGTCTAATCCCTGAATATCCAGGACGTTAGAGTTATATTTCTAAGACTTTAAGTTATCTTTTCAAGGGTCATGTCACTTGGATGCCCCTTTACTTTTTAAGACCGATATAAGGCCCTCATTATAACCCTTGAATACACAATTTAAAGTTATCACATTTTGAGAGCTATGTTTTCTTTCTGAGTATTCTCCATGTTGAGAATACTCAACTCCATGTGAATTCAAGCACAACCCCTTATGGATTCAAGGATAAAAGAGATTAGTTACATGAATTTAGAACTTAACCCTTCCTGTAGAGTAAGGATTGTGAATTCAAGCCAGTGTTCTACATAACTACAGTACTAAAGCTGCATCATGAACCCTTGTTACTAATTGATGAGCATAACTTATGATAAAAGTTCATCACACAACTAAAGGTGAAACATGAACCAAGTCGCTATGCTCATTAACTCATTTAACCAAGAAGTTCAAGTTCAGCCAGGGAGAGCTCAACAATATGAAAGACATAAGAGGAAGGGGATCTGATTTTTGGAAAATGAATGTCTAAGCAGTAGCTTCCAAATCCTTAGAACAGGAGTCCAGCCCCATCCTTCTAAATTTATGGCAATTCACGCATATTTAATAATTTGATGATTAAGGTGAAAAACCTCGATAGGTGACATAAAAAAGTGAACAAAAATATATCTCAGCATCAAGTTCTGACCAAGCCTAACAAACTCCTGGTTTTTTCATAGACAACAAATGTTATTGAGGCAGCAGGGGCATTCTTCAGAAGGCTAGACGTGATCCCCTTGTAGAATCCTCTAGCTCCCTCAAACCTGCATCTCACCATCACATCTCTGTTTTTTAAAAAACATTCCAACCAAGAGCAATGTATATCATATCATATTTATACATATGAATGGATAATCGGACCTTAAAGTTTCCTTGAGGACATGCCACCCGCCTGAATACTTGGCCGACCCATCGATTCTGGGTCTTTGCTGGAAAGTATTATTTTGGCAGGTAAAGGTTATTGTTAGCCTAAAATGGAAATAACAAAAACAGCCGATTGATTTCGATAATCTACCTGCAGACGAGATCGAATGACCTGACAATGGAAACACGTTGACAGTCACTTTTACAGAGGATTGAAATGACATTTCTGATTGTCAGTGGCGATCTCAAAACCTTAATATGGTACCTGGTATGGATAAGTAATCATGATGGCAATGACTTTTGAAGAAGCTCCAAGAACAGCATAATCGAATGAGTTCTGAGCAGAAGAGAAGCAGAATAGAGTATGAGATGCCCCTACGAGACAGGGTTACAGATAAATATGAACAGGAAATTTCATGCAAATAAGTCAATATCAGAAAACTCAACAAGAGATATTTAAAAGTCGGTACCAGAAACTTGTCATCATGTTGGCCCATCGTGCCCTCATGATTCTTTACATGGATACAGAGTTTACGGAGTTCCTCATATGCAGTGAACTGAATCGCACCATGAGAAACCTGGGAGAAAAAAGGGAAATATCTACAATTAACTAAATCAAAATAGAATATAATATAATATTCCCCAAACTAGATTTGTATCATGGATCAATGCAATCCGTAAATAACTAAATCCTGCATCTTTTTCTTCTGCGTGTGTTCCTGAAATCGAGTAACGTCCTGTTTATCATATAAATTACAGTTCTGCCAAGATATATCTGCAATGTGTCCGTTGATCTTCAACCCACTAGGGTTAAAATGCGAATAGTATGAATTGTAATTGTTACCTCTCCATTTGAGCATGGATGGTGGCTGATAGTATCCAACATAGGGATCTACTAAGTAGTACTCATTGTAGCCATTTCCATGATGATAAGTATAATATTGTGCTCCATATTGGGATGGAATTTGGGGGTAGGAAAAGAACATTAGGGAGGGAAAAATAACAGTAAAGACCTCTCAATTCTGCAGAAAAATGAGGACAGATTCAGAGGGAACGGGAAGAACAAAGCTTGATGCTTCTTTTCCTTCTCATCTTCAATATGTAAGCTCTAAATTGGCCAGTAATGGGCCTGCCCATTCTTGGGCCTGTGGGATCGTATCAGTGGCACTGATGCTTCAGGACTTGGAGAAAATAACTGAATCAAAATCATGCCATAGGAAATGGCCATGACTATCATCATTGAGTTTAAGGTTAATATGTAAGGTCCTCCCATCAGGAATGCTGCCATGCCTACACCACGCGGCATGCCAGTCCAAGAGTAGAGTTGCAATGTGTTTCGATACTGGGGTGGGGGTGTGGGGGGAGAGCATCTGGATGCTCAAATGACCCACCAAATAGGCCACGCATAGAGGGGGACTTTGATAGCAGTTTTGGGCAGTGCAACTAGGGTTTTGCTGATTGGAGCTTGTAGACTCTGTCCCCCTTTGATCTCCCCTCTCTCTATCTTCACCATACTTTCACAATGTTTATGGGAAGACATTTGGCACATCTTGCGGGATATTGTGAGCTTCGACTCTTTGTTTTGCCAAGTTCCTCTATTAGGCCAGCATGGCGCTCATCATTGTACTTCATGCAACCAATTCTATAGGGCATGCACTTCTCCAATATATGAGTGCACTTTCATTTTACAAATAGACGGTAGTGGTGGCCACCACACCACCCCAATCCTACCTGATCTGGTGCTTCTATTGCCTTGTGATATCAAAACTTAGCGCTCATGCACTGCCATCATCCAGCCAGTGCCATCTTCAATCCAAACTTGGTTTTCTTTTTCTGGGGGAACAGGGGTTTTTCTCCTTCTGGCGGATTCACCCTCTCAATCACTTAAAACTGTGCAGCTTAGTTTTCGGTCATCGGAGCTCTAGCTTTTCTGCCTATAGTCAGCAAACTACTGGAGAGAGAGGAGAAGACATCTCTCATTTGGATGAAGATTGGGATTATGTCACCACCACACAAAGATTTGTGGATCTTTCTAGGATTCTGGAAAGCGCTCTCCCCACCATCAGCTCTTAGAAGATGGATCATGGACTGCTCAGTTCACATTCGTTGGTAGTGAGATATCAACAACATGCAGCCTTGGGGTAGTGTCTTCCCTTACGACCCACCATTTATGATTGTTTCCATTATTACATAAATTAGGTCACGGCAGACATGTAAAGTTGAATGATCTTCATCACATGCTTGACCATGCTATAACGACCAGCTTCTTGCCATTGTTGCGCTCAAATATCATCTATGTGGTCAACGTCTGCACAAACAGGCACTGAGCCTTGCCAAATCTCTTGACAGAATATCAATGGTCTATAAAGGAGACAAAGGGTGTTTTCACAACACAACATAACGTAGTCTGCCAAAGATATGTTGTTTACCTCAACATCCTCCAAGGGCAACAGCTTGAAGAACTTAATCTCTGGCAGAGGCAAATCATGATTGTCCACTTTTGAAGTCCTCCAGTGCAAAAAATAGTACCCAGGTGTGTAATACATTATTAACAGCAGGTGCCACTCTGCCTTGTCAACTGTACTTCGAGCATAATTCTATGTCATCAAATGTGTTGTAGACATCGCTCTATGTGATCACCTACTGTAAGCGTCATCCTATGCAGCCCTTCCAGTCAACTTGGTCCAGTCTATAACCCTAGACTACTCCATAATTATTTTTGCAATTTTTCTGTCATATGGTCTCTCACTTGAAGTTATGAATAGAGAAAAAACCATTTGCTAGCTTCAGGGATGAGACTTAAAAAAACTAAGCATAGTTTGATACTTCGATCCACAAGGGTTCATCAGATATTTTACTAAGTGGGGGTGCCCATCTCCAATAATGGTGTCTCCCCAAATTCTACAATCATCTTTTGGAAATCATATGACACAAGCATGCCGAAAGAAACAGCCCATGGAGGAAGAGATATGCTATTATGCTGGTTGTACTTACCAGCAAGAGTCCAGGCCCAAGGCCTCTGTACAGTGCCCGGAATCCTTCCTCTTTACATATTGTTCTCAAAGCATCTGAAATTAAGAATATTAACTCATACCAGAGTAAAAGCCATGACACATTTAAAATACCCAACAAAATCAAAGGTGAAGTTATATTTCAAGTTAAATGCAGCAACAACACACTACAACTAACCGTAGAATCCTGCATAGGGGCCGATTTATGATGAAGAGGAGTCTGAAGTTGTAGCCGCGTTTTCACCAGCCATACGGGATTTGTAAATAAGCAAACCTGAAGGAAATGAAAGATAATATAATGCATGTTAATGCTGTGAACTGCAAAAAAATCATGTTCTTTATGGTTCTTTGTATTATGGGGAGCATTTAAGGCTTTTAGTTCAAGAGTCTGTCACAAACACTAGGCTGTTTGGAAAAACCTTGGCCCTAGCAAACCTATGATGAAAGGCTATTCGGTGAGCTGTTTGTCCATCAAGGCCAATTTTCTTCAGAATATTAATACCATCTTATGGAGTACGGTATGCCGGTCTACGACAGAGGGAGGCCTCGGGGTGAGGAATCTATGACACACCAACACTGCACTGCTTATAAAATGGGTACGTAAAATGATGCAAGCTCCATCGAATATGGTCACCCGGACCTTAATGGATAGTTATGGGACCGTGTTGGACTGGGGGCAATGATCCGAACAGAGGCGAGACGAGTCGGCATTCTACAAGGGGTTAAGACCAGTTTTTGCCCAGACCCAAAGTTTGTTCCAGGCTAAGTTAGGGGATGGAGTAAATTTCAAGTTCTGGGCTGACGATTGGTCCGGATTGGGGCTTCTGCGGGACGTCTTTCCCCGTCTCTACGGACTTTCCACCAATCCAGAGGCCACGGTGCAGCAGGCGTGGTGCAACACGTGGTGCCCACCTCTCCCTGATGCTATGTTAGAACAAAGGCTCGAGGATCTACTCAGGATGCAGACGGCGTTGGCTCATATGCGACCTGCCGAGGCGGGGAGGGACGCTTGGGAATGGAGGGGCTCCCGGTTCACGGTCCGAGAGGTGTATGGATCGCTCCTTGCCATGGAGCCTCCAGAGGATCCAGTACTGGTGTGCCGGTGCCGCCTGGTGTGGAGACGGCGTATCCCGCTAAAGATCAAGGTGTTCGGTTGGCTCCTCATACGGAACTGCCTGATGACACGCTCCTTGCGGCAGCGCTTTGTTCCGGAAGCGGATGACGGGTGCGTTATGTGCTCCAGCGCAACTGAAGACTGCTCCCATCTATTTTTCAAATGCCCGTTGGCTCAGACCGTCTGGAACGAGGCGGCTCTCGAGGGGATCGACGTCACGGCGGGGGACGCATTTTGGCAGTCGATCTGCCAAGGGCCTTTCCGGCGGGAGACAGTGGCAGACCATCTTCGCCACATTATGGGCAATATGGCTCCACCGGAACGAGATTATATTTAGGGGTCGACCCCCCTCCACCAATGCGGTTCAGCATGCTGCGAGGGGGATCGCAAGGTCCTGGCACCTAGGTGGCACGACCCTCACGGGGTTAGCCCCCTTGATGTAATCGACTCTTAGTCATTTCTTCAATGACAACAGGGGGTCACCGATTCTGGGTGGCTCTCTATTTCTCCTCAAAAAATTAATACCATCTTACTTTTACTACAACTAGAGTAAGAGAAAGTAAGAGAAAGAGAAAGGGCACCGGAAAAAAGTGAGAGGCATATCTCTCTCTCACTCTCTTTCTCTTGATCAATCTTTAAAATTTATAATTCTAATAGCCAAGAACGTAATACAATCAACCACATAAGAATCCCACAAACAAATGAGGTTTCCATCACATTTTCATTCACCGGATGCTTGTTCAATCAAGCCCTTAAAATCGATCAAATACAAACTCCAATGCAAAAGTCCTAACACTAGGTGCATTACACTAACAATGTTAAATAAATGAGCCAAGAAAAAGGGATCTCAAAGCCTTTCTGTCATGGTTTCTGGGTGATGACAGAAATAATTTGCATAACACAGATTTAAAAATACACAGCTCTTTTTATATCGAACACCCCCAAAGAAAACTATTTCCAGGAAGCTCACAAGGGCAACTAACCAGAGAGCTTGCTTCGGCAGCAGAAAGAAGATGATAACCAGGACTGAGCAGTTCGTTACTTCCTTTAGCATATCGCTGTTTTATCTTGTTATAACTGTACATCAAATTTGAAATACATGATTACAGTCCATCACCACATTTTATTCAGATCACACTAAAACAAGCCAAATTAAATCAATTCTGTAAATAAGAATGACCTTGATGAATGAGCAGAAGAAAATATGCAAGAATGCAAGTATAAATATCAGGTCAAAACAACAAACTCACAAAAAGAAGTATAAGCCCCAAGAAACAGTTGATCCAATGACAGCAGGACTGAAGCCTGAATAAAGCCCTCTCAAACCCTAGAAAAAATTAGGGAAGAAAAATATAAGTGAAAGAAAAACACACTTCCGAACTGACAAGAGGTTTCGTCGGCCTTTTTGATGTTCTAATGGAATAATGATTGGAGGATCATGCAGCTGATGGCCGGCATGAGATAGAGATTAAACTCCAGGGAAAGCCCTAGTCATCAAATAGACTTTATATTACTCAACCTTATTTTAAAAAGAGGAATGAATTCTCTCTATATTACATGCTTCTTTCTAGTAACCATATGCGACAGCAAACGACCAAAATGGATCCTGCAGCGCATAATCAAAGAAAGCTTCCTTATGGTAGGACCCTCAATTGAGGGTCAGATTTTTTATGGATAAAATCAATGTAAACCTTATTACAGAGCAGTTGGGGGGGACATTCTTGTCTTATGCACTAATAACATGTAGGAGACTGAACGAGAAACATTATATTGGAACAGCTCACTGAGCGGCCTGACCCCTTTTTGGTTTGGAGAGGAACCTGGATGTGCTACCCGGTTACATTGGATGATGTGGTCACAGCTAAATCGCGATCAAGTATCGTAATACGTTTTAACATATTAAAAAGACTTTCCAACAATATATTCCTTGAACCATGCAAATTATAATGATGGCAAATAAGATGATGGACAAATGCTCTACCCAGAACAATAAATATCCAAAATAATTCTCATCTACCACAAGCAGGATACATCGAAATCCCAAATAAAAGCACAATCTACTGGAAAAGGGACCTACCTCTGAGCGAGCGATAGTGTAGAGAGCATGTCCTGTATTCCTATAAGTCGGGAAGTTACCGAGTCTTCCGTCATTCACTGCAGCGATAAAATGCAAGAGATTCGCAGCATTGAATCACAATGGAATAGATCAAAGAATTTGGACGCATAATGCGGTACAGCGATACAATTGATGGATAAATAGAGAGAGCAAGACCTTGGAATCTCGTGCGTACGACATCGAGAGGATGAAGAGCTGCAACTGTCGCGAATCCGGCGACTGCACCGGCTGCTGCATTCTCCCACTCCCATCCCCTCATACCGGTAAGAGCTCTCTGTCTAGTGCCCCTTTTTTTCTCCCTCTCTCTCTATCATTTTTATTTTTTTATACATCCCCGAAATAATTTAACAAAAGAAATATTTTTATTTAAAAACAAAGGATTCGAGACCTCGGTAATCGAAATCTTACAATCGCTAGTATTGACCGTCGGATGAATGAACCTTGATCATGTTTGATCGCCTACGTTACACGTTGCCACGTAGATCGCCGCATATTCAATGGAATAATGCGAAGATAATACATTTTATTGAAACAAAAGGGAAAACCTGGATCTTTCTTTCCCCCTCCCAATTATTTTCAGTTTTATGGAATTATTTAAACAGGAAATCGAGCTTTTCTACTGTGAAAGAAATAATTTTATTAGAAAAAGGAGGATCCGAGACTTGAAATGGTTTACATCAGGAGCTGGACCCGATCGCCGATCAGGGTTGACCCGGAGAAAGCTTTAAATCGCCTATCTTGACCATTCAACGGATGAACCTTCGCGGAGTCAAAATTAGGGTTTGATCTTCTCCTGGAGTCGCCTTTTCCTGGTAGATGGAGGAAATAATTTTATTGCGGACGCCGTCCTCCAAGAACAAAGAACCTAGGAAACTTTGACTTTCTAGAATCTATTTTTTGGAATAATTTAATTCGTAGACTAAATAATTCCATTGGGCCCAATTGGAACCGATAAGGGTCAAGGCTGTCGGTGCTAATGGATCCCAGAAAATATTGACTATTTTGAAGCTCTCTCTCTCTCTCTCTCCTCAATTTAAGCTCGCGGCTGCCTAAAAAAGACCGAGAAAATAGTGAAAAGGCCATTCAATGCACTGGAAGGTCCGCGACCTCTCTCTCTCCTCGATTTCTTACCTTTAAAAGGGGACGCTGTCTGTCCCCGCACGCTCAAGTTCGCCTTGACCTCACATGGACTTTCTCTGGGAGGTTTTCTAATCCTACGTTCGTCTTCCTCATCTCCTCCTTCCCTCTTCTCCGAATCTACCCGCTCGATCTTCGCTTCGGAGAGAGGTCCGGAGATGAGCAGGTACGTGGAGATGCTGGACCTCGGGGTCAGGATAGCCGCGCGCTTCCACTCCCACTGCCCCCAGACCGCTCGGATGTACTACAAACCTCCATCCGCCACCGACGACGCTACCGTCACCGCCAAGACGTTCCCGTCTCCGCCTCGATTTTCCTGCGCCTCGTCGATCGGCGATTCGACCGAGATCACCCTTCATTCCATTGTTTGACTTATTTTGAATGGTTTGGGATTAATGGCAGAAGATTTAACGGATCAGTTCCTCATTTTTTTTATTTTTTTTACGATTCGTCCTTCGATCTCTTTAATGCGTTAAACTAGAGAACTCGCCGGATCTGAAAAATTCTCTGCCGGCAATCAGGATGATGCCTGAAGCATCGACATTTCGAAATGGGAGTATAACACAAACGATAAACCGGATCTGAAAATTTCACCGGCTCCTTCCTCCATTCGTTTCACGGTTCCTCGTTCACTGTGAAATTTTATCTTGAATAATATCTCCGCCAGAGAATATTCGGTACTTAGCTTCTCGCATATGAGCCAAGGGACGAAGATATCCGGTGTCCGACTCGTCTCGTCGTAGGCGAATGGAAACGATGCCGTCACGTCGGAAATGAGTATTCGGCCCATGCATAAATTAATGAGACACGTTTTCGGACGCGTAAAATAATTTTCCGGAAAAATAAAATCTCAAAATGCCAGCCAGTCAACTTTACCGGGAGGAAATAGCCCACGCGGAAAGCACCTCGCCAGTCGCCACCTCTCCGGTCGCCATCTCCCCTCTCTCTCCCTCTGCACTCTCGTCCACGCTTTCGCTGTTTGCCCGGGACCGCTGAAAGTCTAGAGAGAGAGAGAGAGATCTTTTGGAAGGCGGCGCAAATTTTTGGAACCCTGCTGGCAGCATTAATCTAATGGAAGTTACTGGTTCGTGATATCAATGCGGGCCCCACTAAAACCCACTCCCTCTCGCCTTCTTCTTCCGGGGGTGATAAGAGAAAAGACAAGTAGGCTGCATGCCTCTCTGGCTCTGGCTTCCTGTTCATGCAATGGCCAGGTTTCGGAAGAGAGAGAAATGCAGGAGAGAGAGAAATGCAGGAGAGAGAGAAACAGCTTGCAGAAGCGATCAAACGAAGAAAGAAAATAGCGGTTTAGGTCTACCAACCGGTGGTTAGAGAACGTAGCACGCTACCAAAGCCGACAACTTCTATCCCCGCCGAAAGGGTAAAAGAGAAAAAAATTAGAGATATGTCTAGAGGGAGAGAGTCTCTCTCTCTCTATCTCTCTACTCTTTTAGGTTCTTACCAGTTTTGGAAGTGGCGGCGGCGAGGAGAGAAGGAGGTGAAATCGAAGCAGAAGGAAAATAGATCTGCTGTTGCTCGGATATAATAAAGCTCGGGATTCATAAACTATTGGTGCTGTCTAAAAGACTAAAACGCTGCCGTCACTTGCCGCAGCATCTTATCCCCCCTCCTCTCGTTCGCTCTATCTCTCTTCCTTTCTCTCGCTGTCCCTCTGTTCCTCTCTCTCCTCTACAGTCTGTCCTGGCATCGGGAAGGCACCCAATTCCTCCGTCTGTCGTCCTGCTTCAGGGCTGGAGCTCCTCCCTGGATCGATCTCGTCCCCAAGGTGCGTCTCTCTCTCTCTCTCACCCTCCATCCTCACTCTCCTTTTCCATTCTCACTCTTCTCTCTCTTCCTCCTCTCTCCCCCTTCCCATCTTCTACTCTCTGTTACCTCTTCTCTCCCGTCCCAGGGTCCAATCTTCGTCGTCTTCGTTTTCCCCCTCTTCGTAAAACCTCGCGACTGTCGAAATTCTATGGAAGATTTCTGGCTTCCATTTCTCTCTCACGTTAATGCCAAATCGTCTAATGCTTTGCAGCCGCCGAGCCCGCCATCCATTCTAAGAAAAAGAGATATTTAAATCAACGTTTGACTCATATAAGCTCTAAGATCAGATAATTCAACATCATCAGGGATTGACCACCATTCTGCCGGATGATAGCATCATGACTACCGTTGATCCGAAGGACCCAAGCCATGGACAATACCAAGAGCTCTATCTATCATCCCCTCCATACCCCCATAGCATCGCATACTACGATACAGCATATGTTCCACAAGCGAGAAGCGACCAGTTCTTCACCGGAGAGCCGTTCGATCACTCGTCCATCCGAGATCAACGGCTGTCCTTGACACTCGGCTCTGATATCCAGATCCCGTCGTTCCATTACGAGGTTCCCAATCCCGCAGTGAGCGTTTCCAGGTCGAGATATCTGAAGTCAATACAGGAACTGCTCGACGAAGTGGTCAACGTCCGCGTCGCCCTGCAGAAGAACAGATCTGAGCAGAAGTCAACGGGTGAGGAGCCCCCTTCATATCAAGCCCATGATAGAGGAGATCTCCAGAATAAGATGGCCAAGCTCATTTCCATGGTTGACCAGGTAAGTCAACAGTCGACTTTCAAAAGTCAACACACGCTCTAAATCGGAAATTTCATTCAGATAGACAGAAAATACGCGGATTATCGGCAACAAATGCAAATAGTTGTCTCTTCCTTTGACTCGGTGGTGGGCCCCGGGGCGGCGAAAGCCTACACCGAGCTAGTTCTGAAGACAATTTCACGGCAATTTCGGATACTGAGAGACGCCATCAACGGCCAGATATCTTCCGCGAGAAGGGTTCTTGGCGAGGAAGAACCGTTGACCGTTCGATCGGCGGGCGCGACCCGATTGCGGTCCATCGATCAGCAGATCAGAGACCAGAGGGTTCTTCAGCCGTTCACTTCGGTTCATCAAGCTTGGAGACCGCAGAGAGGATTACCAGAAACATCCGTTTCGATTCTCCGAGCCTGGCTGTTTGAGCATTTTCTTCATCCGTAAATTTCCAAAAGACCATTAATTTGTCCGTAAATAATGCATATAATCTAATCCTGTACCTGCTTAATCCTAATTTGCAGATACCCAAAGGATTCCGACAAGATGATGCTGGCCAGCCAAACCGGGTTGACCAGGAGCCAAGTATTTGCTCTTTGATTTCTGGAATATCCGATGAAACTTATCTAATTGGGTAAAAATGCACGACTTTGATTTAGGTTTCCAACTGGTTTATCAATGCCCGAGTTAGATTATGGAAGCCCATGATCGAGGAGATGTACGAACAAGAGCTGAAAGAAGCGGAGACCCGGTCAACGGAGCTAGTGGATGAATGCGGCGACGTCATCCAAGAACAAGTGCCTGCTACTGACGACGGTCAACGCGAGATGCCAGTGCGGCTTACTCTGGGCCTGCGGAACGGCGTCGGCGGTTTGCGTGTTCCTGTCGAGGGGGGAGCCGCCGCGGAGTACGAGAGCTTGAATATGGTGAACCGGCGGCACAGATTTGGCTCGGTTCCTCTGCTGCATGATTTTGTGGCTTGAAAACTCCGTTCCTGCGCATGTAAATGTGATATTTTTAAAAGGATTTTTCCGTTGACCAGAGAATCAACGGCGCGTTTGCGCCGTTGTTCGACGTCATCGGGGTATTCAATTATTTTCGTCGGTATCAGCTATCCCCTGAGAAAATGAAGCTGTAAGTGCAGGGGCCATCGACGGGCTCTGAGAAATCCAAAGCAACGGGAGCAATAATGCCCGGGAAAGGACTTCGTGGGCTTTACCGAAATCAGGCCTGTGAAGCCTGCGTGGTCTGCCTCTTCCTCGGGGCATGAGAAGGCTGAAAGCTCTGTCCCTTGCTTCTCTTTTGAACCTCGATAGGCGATGAAAGAGAGAGAAATGGCCAAATGGGCACTGACTTTCTCTCCTTCTCGGGAAGAGAGAGTACCAGAGAGGGGTCTTCTGGCTCAGCTTTTTGCGTTCTCTCTGTGCACATACTGTTGGAGTAGGGGGGTCATAGGGAAGAGGAACCAGATCATTAATGGATGCTACGTTTATTCTTTCGCACAGTCGCATACTATAACGTTTTTGTGTGTGAAATGATGGACATTGATGCTGTCCTTTTCCCAGGTGGACGTCGACATTTTCTAGAACGCCATGCAAACTGCCCTTGAACTCCAGTTAGTCCAATGCCATAGAATTGAAGTTAGGGTTCTTCGTCCACCATCTAACCGGGCAAATTAACTGATTATCGTAATTTGTACTGAATCAATCAAATCTTTTTGAAAAAGAAACGATTCAGGATGACAAATTATTTCACAAAAACTTGCACGTCGATCTTCAGCATGAAAGGCGCAGCAGGGAGATGTGAAAACAATTATGAGTTTTCAGACATTTTTCTTCTCGATTACTAAGATAAAAAGAACTTTGTAGATGAAGAATAATGATGAAGTCAAGAAAGAGAGAGAGATTGTAGTCAGCTCATTTGGAATTATGAAGGATCTCGACTCTTATACAAACTCAACGATGAACTATTGAGCGTGTTGACGTGAGATTCTTATGATTTACACTCTAACGTTAATGATGTACCGTGATATATAGATCGTGTCAAATATAAAACCCGTTAGGCGTTGAACTTTAGACTGAAATACAAGAGTTATAAAGTCACGTGTGATATTCACTTAGTATAGTTTAGCATCCAAATTATGCTAATTTGGGAAGGTAGAGTTCAATCTATGCTTACTTATCGAACCCGATGAATTAAGAACTAGTTTATGACACATGGCTTGGACATAGAAACCTTTTAGTTTGGTAAAGTCCACTCCACAACTACTCGTGAATCTATTCATTACTAGTATCAAAGGTATGGCTCTAACTAAACTGAATAATTAGTGGAGTCTACTCTAGGCCATGAGCGTTAATAACCGAAGCATGATCATATATTATGAATTTTCTAAGTTCCATGAGATGAGAGCTCGACAATATATTATGATCGGCAGGGTCTACTCCATATCATAATATAGTTGTTCAGATTCGTGTCCCCAATAGAAGATTGTTAGTTCTCTCATTTCATGCACACGAGAGTTGCATCAATTGCTTAATTTCACTGTGAGCATTATTTTGAATGAAAAAATATCTACAATAATTGGTGATTAATTTTCATTTACCTCCAAAGAAGGAATATGTTGTCAAGTGCCCCTATTCCTAACATTACATGTGCTAACTACTCTATAGGCTCAAACTTCATTGCTAGCTTGAAAACCTAAATATTTTATTTAATTTCGGGTGGACTATATATTTTTCTAAGGAAATGGTCTTGATGAGCCCACATTGGATGCATCTAAAGATGAGACATGGGAGTACTAGAGGTGGAAGGTTGATGACACTACAATTCAATGTTATCCTATATCTAGTAATGTCCATAAACCCTATATGTGTGACACTCTAAGTCTATTTATCTCACTACTTAATAACTCTTTATACCCAATAACGCAGATTGGTCAACCTTACTAAATATCTATATCACTATATAAATTAATTAATCAACGATCGATAACCTAATCGATAGGTTGAATTACAAACCCGTTGGGTGCCAAGTTATACAACGTGTTTTAAGAGATATAGAGTGTATAGAAATCCCATACGAAACCTTGTCATCATAGATTGCCATGCACGTATAATCTTTTCATTCATATGGGGCTCATGAATAACTTAGGATGTGCTCAAGTGTCAATTGGTCGCTCGAGTTAACATTACGTATGGAGGAAATCATTGATAACATCTTCTATGATATTTATATAATCTTGACCAAGGATGGATACTTGAATAACTTTGAGATCCTTTGGTGGCGTACGACCCCCGTCGCCACCAAGGCATGACACTACGGCGCCGGAGGAGCCGACACCCGCGCGCGTCCAGCCCCCTCGACAGGCGAAGACGAAGGATGCCGAGTTTCACTACACCAAGTGAGGACCTCATCTCGCCACGATACATTTCACAGGGCTTGCGCGCGTGTGGAGTTATCTTTCCCGTCTTTTCTTTTATTATGAACTTTATTAGCCCGCACGTGTTTAAGCGGGCCTTTGCATCTCTTCTTCCTTCTCTTTTAGGCCGTTAGGTGGGTTCTCTCCTTTTCGGGATCCCATTCGTGAGGCCATTTTCCTTTGTGAACCTTTAAATTTCTATGAGTATGTTTTAGGTGTGGGTTGTGGGCCTCAAGTGGGCCCTTTCCTCTCTCGGCCCACTATGGGCTCTATAAGAGGGGAAGGGACCCCCCCACAAACCCTAGCCGTCATTTGAAGAAAAAGGAGTGTTCCTCTCTCAAGTGGCTGCTCAAGGAAGATCAAGGAGGGAGACCAACCGCCGCCGCCGCCGCACCATCCGTGCCGCCGCCGTGTCCGCTGCCGTGACCGCCGCCTCCCCCTGCCTTGATCGCTGGTTACCTACGTGCAGCCTCCTCGCCGCCGCTGCCGCTGCCGCCGCCTCAGGCCGCCGTCGCCGCCGCCGCCGCCAGATCGCTGCACCACTATCTCCTCCACCCTTCTATTTCTGCCAGTCCAGCCCCTCTCCTCTCTGCCCTCACCCCCCCCCCCACTCCTCGTCCGAGCATATTCCCCTCCGTCGCCCTCCCCACCTTCCCGATTTTCCCATCAACTGCATTCACCACGCCCTCCCCACCTTCCCGATTTTCCCCGTCATCTGCATCCACCACGCCCTCCCGATTTCCGATCTGCTCCGTCATTTCCGTGCAACTGTCAACCACTCCGTCAGTCTCCATTGCTGACGGCGCCCCTCCTCCGTTCCCCTTGTCCCGATTCCGCAGATGTCATCTCTCTCCATCCCCGTCAAGCCCCGATCCGTCCTCTCCATTAGGACGCCAAGAATTTTCCTTCCCCTTCACCTAGTTCAGAGTTAATTCCCATTGCCCTTCGCGGTTTTCCGCGGTTGCCCGCTAAGCCCTCCGCATTCCCGTCCATCCGCCACTTGCGACTTTCCCCATTCCCCCCTCAATTTCCTGAAATCGCTCCGTCGACGCCACGAAATCACCCTGTCTTCTCCTCCCGGAATTCCCGACACCCCTTCGCCTTCTCACTTCCAAGATTCCACTCCCCACGGCCGAAACCACGAAATTGCCCCCGAAATTCGCCCACTTCCGGAATTGTCTTCCGCTGATTCCTCGGTCAACTCCTCCACCCACAACCCGCCGAATCCCGGCCCCACATCCGCGCTGCAGTCCTACCACCTGCGACGTCCACTTCCTTCTCCCTCCTTTCCCCTCCGCTATTTCTCATCCCTCCTAGGTCACGCGTGTTCTCCCGTCTACTGCACGGGTCCAATTCCAGCCGGAAACTTCTACCTCCTTAATTCCATCGGGAGAACGAGACCAACCTTGCAATACAGATTTCCTCTATCTTCACTTCCCGTATGCCACCAGCCCTACACTGTTGCTGACGAGGTCCTGTCAACGTCATTCCACCAGCAAGCGCGCTAGTGCCCGACGCCCCCTTTCCGGGCCTTATTTGTCCTCACGCTCCCCACTTGTCATCTTGTGGAAACGGCCTGCCAGCTCCACCAATTGATTCCGCTTCGCAGACCGTGATCTTTCCCGACGCGACGACGCTGAGGAAACCTACGACTGCCATCTGTCCGTGCTGCGTCCGATCGGCCTCCGCCGACACGACCGACCGGGCTCGCGCCCCGCAGGTTAGGCACACATCCCCCCCCTCTTATTTTATGTCGACGTCTATATTTCCTTCAGTGTTTCCCGCACTTGTCTCCGCCGCCATCGGAACGTAGGCTAGAAAGAGTGCTTAGACGACTTGATAGGGTTCTTACCGTGGTCCAACCCGTCGGGTTGACGGTCGAGCTCCCCTCGACGACTCCCAACCCTTCATCCACGAGGACGTGGATCGGAAGGACTCCCGGACGAACACTACTCGGCGCACCCCAGGGTCTACGGAGGCGACGCCCGAGACGGCACGCTGCTTGATTGCATCATTAGTTTATATCATCATATTAGAGTTCCCCTAGTCCTCCCCTAGGATCACCGTGTGAGACCGGTTTCGCACCCGGTCCTGCATCATCCTTTAACGAAGCTTGTATGAATTTTGATCTATCCTAGATGATAAGATTACTGATTCTTAGCATCTTGATGTTACGGACATTCAATCCAATATCTTCCAGTGCATTTGATGTTTTGATTAAAATAGTGAGATCCTATCAAGCATTAAATGCCATCACGATGATATCAAAGATCATATATGCCTCAATTATTGGACTTACCGTGTACATGATGTTTTGTTGCATGTAGTTAGATGTGACATACTTTAGTAGTGTTAGAAGCAAATTTTGGACTAACATAGGTATGAAATAATGGGAGGCCATGAAATGAATTATTAAGTATATGAGAAGGACCGAGGATTTATTTTTGATCTATTAGAAGAGAAGAGCTAATGCTTCAGGGCTACACTTATTCGAGTTTTCAGTCAGACTAAGATGACAATAAATATAAATGTTGATTCTTATTTAAATTGAACGGAAGTGCAATTTATTAAAAGAGTTCAAAGACGATCACCATTTCAAACTTGACAGTGGAGGTTGAAATTTCTTAGGAAACAATATGGTAGAAGAAATTCATCATTGACCTTGACTATCTTTGATCTAAAAATATCACAAGCTAACTCATATTGCTGTATTCATATGGTTTTAAATATTAATATATCTTACCATTGACAATGGAGTTTGAATCTCCTTGGGAAATTGATCATGTCTTCAATGTCATGCTCAGTGGGTGGCTAGTTTTGGCCAAAATATCTAACAAACATAGTACCCTCATTGTCTCATATATGAATATAAAATTACTTAAATGCCATTAATTAATTATTCAGCTTGGTCAAATTATCAGAACTGACTTTTTACTTAGCAATTCGATCATGCCATGGTATATTCCTCACCTAGAAAGAGATCTCGGGTGCTAACTTAGAAACTCATAGGCCAAGGTAAAACATTAAACTTACAATTTGCATTGATGAAAATGATGCAAATTTATGCATACCGAAGAATCTTTCATGAGCTCATTTATGTGGCTCGTACATGTTTTGATATCTCTGATATGGTTCAAATTTGTAGTCGAATGGTGAATATTCTAAAGATTTCTAAGTTGGAAGTAGCCGTCAGGTTAGTGAAGGGAGTAATGGGCATGTGATTGTAACTTAAATGCTGAAGCAAGTTTGTATTGGAGATTTATACAGTGATTGATTGTGCATGGGTCTCCAATTAAACCCAAGTCAACGAGAACTCTTTCCTTGCATCCCACTTATTGTCTAGGGAAGCTAAACAAATTGTTTCAAGATCGAACATCAAGGCCGAGTTTCAAACTAAAAGCCAGTATTTTTGCATGAAAATACTTGTTATACTTGCAATCTGACATGTTCCTCAAGCAAGGAGAATGCAAATCGATTATCACACATATTTTCTATGCTAAATACCCAGACTCAACTTTGGAGTTAGACCTCAAGATAACAATTTTATTCCTTCAATGACTGGTGACTATCTTAAAGCCAAGATCACTACAAAATCACGACGCCGAATTTTCAACTCTGCGAAAGATTTTTCCGAGTAATAATAAGATTCAGTATGGAAGTATTGGGCCTTCTTATATTGATACTTTCTAGGCAGCCTATTTTCTATATGATTGAAGATGCAATTTCCCAGCCCACCTGTCAAAGCTCTTGTGCATAACTTACAATCAATTTGTAGTGCAATGCTCATCATTGAACAGAAAATATGCCAAAAACCAATTAAAGAAATCAAGAACTAATTTTTTTGCGGCCTTTTGATTATTATCAAAGAATAAGAAAAAATGTTGCTGTTATATTACAGACCTGCACTGATATTTCATGTGAATGAGAACTCCTAGAGAAAGGATAAGTCTTTATCATATGTAATTTTAAATAGACAAGATAGAAAAGTGAGCTTACTTATGCCGCAACAGCGGCTGTAACGAGCAATCTTTAGATCTTGCAAAATCCATCAAAAAATATATCGTCCACGAAATGTTGAAGACGAATGGACATTCCTCGTACAAATTTAACATCATTTGGCACAAACATCAATGAAACTGCATCCAGGGGGCTTCACCAAGCCTCTCTCGTCTATCATGTTCCTCACACTAACTGCATCACTCCACTTCTCTGAGGCTGCATATAAGTTAGAGAGTGAAATATAATAACCTACATTCTTGGGTTCAGAGTAGAACAAATACTCTGCAACTAACTTCCCCATCTCAACATTATCATGATCCTTGCATGCGCTTAAAAGTGCTCCCCAAACTCCTGATTCTGCATTAGTTGGTGAGCTTGTAATGAACTCACAAGCCTCGTTAAACCTACCAGCTCTTCCCAACATATCCACCATACATACACGATGCTCGGCGCTTGCATTGATTCCATAATTTGCCATTTTCTTGAAATGCTCCCACCCTTCATCAACTAAACCACAGTGGCTGCAGGCTGATAAAACACTAATAAATGTGCTCTTATTAGGTGAAATCCCCTTTTTACCCATCTCAGAGAACAATCTAATAGCCTCCCCGCAATGCCCATGGAACCCATATGCCAGGATCATGGAATTCCAGGAAGCCACAGATTTTTCCTCACCCAAAGTCTCAAAGACTTTAGCTGCAGAATCTAGATACCCACACTTGCCATACATATCGATGATCGCCGAGGAAACATAAGCATTGATGTGCATGGCATGGCGGAGAGCATATCCATGAATGTCCCTTCCGAACTCAAGTGTTCCTAAATGAGCACAGGCGCAGAGCAAGCCAACGATGGTCATTTCATCAGGATGACAGTCATTGTCACCCATCCTTCGGTATGTATCCAATGCTTTATTGCTCTCCCCACTCTGAACATATCCAGATATCATGCAATTCCAAGAGCACAAATTTTTCAAATTAATCTCAAAGAACACTGACTCTGAGCTCTGCATGTCCTTGCAACGGCAGTACATAGTTATCAATGAATTTCCTAGGCGAAGATGGGATCCCATGGGCAGCTTCAAGGTGAATCCATGAAGGCTTTTTCCTAAGAAAATGAGGTCGAGGAGCCCGCAAGCAGCAAATATGCTCACCATGGTTATGTGATCTGGCTTCGGATGGGATTGATCTATCATAGAACGAAAGATTGTCAAGGAAGCTTCATAATACCCATTCTGCACGTGCCCCACAATCACAGAATTCCAAGATACAATGTCTGATTGAGCTGCCAAGCCGCCGCAGTTGAAAAGTAAAGAAGAAGAAGGCAAGTCCTTGAAGTTTTATATACATGAGAATAAGGGCATTGGTCGCTGAGACAATGTTTGGGAATCCAGGATTTTTATTCATCCAGCCGTGGATGGATCTTCCAAGTAAGCATTCTTCTGAGAGGTGAAAGAGGGAGTGATAGCAAGTACAGTCGACACTGCATCTCAAACCAGTTCTGAGCAACTCCCGGAAAATTCTCCATGATTCCTTCCTCAGGAACCGCGAGTAACCAGAAATGATGGTGTTCCAGGAGATTATGTCTCTGTGCGGCATTTCATCGAACAAGTTCTGCGCATATATTAGGTGCCCACATTTCATATACATGTCAAGTAAGCTGTTCTGGATGGAGAGATTATTTTTCACAGAATATTCTCCTAACTGTGAAACAATGGATAGCCATGCCTTGGCTCAATAGGCAGAGCTCTGAGAACAATTGAAGAGCGATGATGACAGTCACCGAGTCTGGCTGAATCGGGGATGCCGCCCGAACATCTGACCCAAAAAGATCGACAGCATGGTCAAATTTCCTATTTTGGAAAAACCCATCAAGCATAGAGTTCCAGGAGACTACTGTCTTTAAAATAAGGTCTTTAAAAATGTTCTTCGCAGCATCTACGTTACCCGATTTGGAATAAAACGAGACGAGAGAATTCGCTACGGATGAATGAGAGTTCTGACCGAGACGGGTGGCAATTCCGTGGACGGATTCCCCGAATTCTTGTAGAGCCGGTGAATTGGTAGAACACGCGGAGAGGACACCGGATAAGGTAACCTGATCCGGTGAAACGCCCGAAACGATCATCTCTTTTAGGCAGAACGCCGCCTTCTCGGCTGCGCCATTGCGGAGATACCCGCCAATGAGAGAATTCCACGTGACAACGTCCTTGATTTCTGTCTGCCTGAATGCTGACTCTGCAACGGCGATATCTCCGCATTTGGCGTAGAGATTGATCAGCGCGTTGGAGATTTCCGTCTGGGAATCGAAGTTCCGCTTGAGGATTGTGGCGTGCAGAGCGCGCCCCTGCTCTAGATCGCAATTCTTGGACAGATTAGATAGGACGGTGGCCAAACATAGATCGACGGCGATCGATCTGATCGAATATGCTTTTGAGAGTTTACGAAAATCGACGGCGTCATTGCGGAAGATCAATCTGGTCGAAGATTTTCTCTGGAGATTCTGGTAGGGGAGACGCATCCAACGGTCTGATTCCCCCCTATTTTCCGTGTGAAGGAGAGAAGAGCACTGAAGAGAAAACGTTTGAATTGGAAAATTTGTGGAAGAGCCCCTGGTTAAATTTATTATAAAAATTAAGATCCAAAATAATGAAAATACAGTTACTGTTCAATAATTGATAGGGGGAATTACGGCCGTTGGATCATGATCTGGTTAGATTTGACGGTTGTGTGTGCAGCAGTGGGAACGTTTGAATTGAGCATTCGGTGAATCATTCCCAGGCGAAAAAAAGCCCGTTATTAAAACTGAGCCCATTAGAAGACAGTTATTCTTTGGAGAATTACGACCGTCGGATCAGGATCTAGTTAGATATGACGGTTAGAGTGCAGTAAGACACGTTCTCAACTTCCCGCCCATTTAACAACAACGTGACTGTTTAACGCGAATCAGTATTCTTCTTCTTCTTCTTCTGCTTCTTCTTCTTCCTCTTATCTGCGATGTATCCTACTCCACCTCCACCACCCCCGACAGCGCCACCGCTTCAAGAACCTCCCGCGGCTGTGGAACCACGCTTCCCTGATGGCGTCGCCCCCCGCCGCCCGTCTCCGTGGTCCAGCGGAATCTGCGACTGCTTCGATGACGTGGGCAACTGTAATTTTTCCACTCACTATCCTCCTTCCCTATCTCCACCATGTAAAAGCTTCTCCTGATGAAAGTAGCGCGCATTTCAGGCTGCCTCACTTGCTTCTGTCCATGCGTGACTTTCGGCCAGATAGCAGAGATCGTGGACGCCGGGTCTTCCTGTGAATGCTCCCTCTTCTTCACTTTATGTCAACGAGTAAAATATACTCTGATTTAAAAAAGCTTGAAATTTTGAAGCTTGTGGAGCGAGCGGGGCGATATACTGGATGATCCTGTGCGTGACGGGATGCGCATGTTTGTTCTCGTGCTTTTATCGGTCGAAGATTCGGGGACAGTTCTTCCTGGAGGAGTCGCCGTGCAATGACTGCCTCGTGCATTGCTGCTGCGAGTACTGCGCTCTCTGTCAGGAGTACCGCGAACTCACTCTCCGGGGCTTCCGCGTTCCCCTGGGTCTCCCTCCCTCTCTCTCTCTTCCTCTCTTCTTCTTCCTCTTCTTCTTCTTCTTCTTCTTCTTCTTCTTCTTGTTCTCTCTCTCTCTCATCACGATGAGTTGTTGGTGAAGCAGGCTGGAAGGCAAACATGGATAGAATGAGCCGAGAAGCGGAGGCGCCGCCGGCCATCCTGGGAATGACCCGCTGAAAATCCCAGATCACGCCGATCACATCCGATAGCATACTTTTAGAGTACCTGTTCAGTTGTTCTTCTCAGTCATTTTTACATGTAATGAGGGACGACAAATCTGTGCCAATCCGTGAAATTTTCTACGTAAATGCAATCCTTAACATTTCCGGGGGGCTCTTTGCAAAATTGAGGACATTTAAACACTGGCGTTTGGTGTAACTGAGGCTTGATAATATATTTATATAGTTTTAGGGGTTTACGTGAAATATACGCGGTATTGATATTAGGCTGGTCGCTTGATTCCTTATCTGGATAGAGTTGCCAGTGGTTCTACGAATATATCCAGGATGATTTGCTCTTCAGTCGCTGGAGCTGTGCGATCGATCACTCCCGCAGCCCAATGCACGGTCGCCTCGCGCTCTACTCCCTGCCCTCTTCCTTGCGCCGCATCATTCACTTCCCCCGCTTCTCGCGGCCTTGCCAATGGTGGCGTCCTTTGCAAGAGACCGCAGATTCTGTTGAAGCCCGCTGCTGCGGCGGCGGCGGCAGTGGAGGCGAACGCGGAATTTATCGGACTAGATGTCCTAAATGAGTCCGACAAGGAGGTACGGTAATTTCTTTTATCATTTTAAAATATTAGAACTCTTTCCCCGACTTTGAAAAAAAGATTGAATCAGGGTTTTGAAAACTCGTGTGGTGGAATTTGGGTTTCGTCTTGGAATTTGGGGGGAAAATAAGAAATTTGAGGTGAAATTTGGGTGTTTCCCTTTAGTGGGATAAAGATGGCATCAGGGTTTTGGGAACTATTGCGGTAAAATTTGGGGGTGTTCCCCAAATTTCAAGAAAAAAAATATAAGTTGGGTTTTGTCTTCCAGATTCTAGAGGCGGCGGCGGTGACCGCGGACGGGAAGCCGAGGCTAGTGCTCAAATTTATATGGATGGAGAAAAATATCGGTCTAGCACTTGACCATGTAATTCCAGGGCATGGTGCTGTCCCTCTCAGTCCTTACTACTTTTGGCCGAGAAAGGATGCGTGGGAGGAGCTTAAGACTTTGCTGGAGAGCAAGCCGTGGATTTCCCAGAAGCGCATGATCATTCTTTTGAACCAGGCCACCGATATCATTAATCTGTGGCAGCAAAGTGGGGCAGGCAGCTTGCAGCAATAGAGAGGCTAATGTTTCTCTTGTTTTTTCACTATTTGCATGAATTAAAGACTACTATACTTCCCCTCAGATTCAATTTGGCTGATCTGTCAGAGACTTCTCAGGGCCTACCTACCTTCTTATTCTTTTTAGTCACCCAGTCTCCTACTTTTCATTATTTCCTGGGATTCAGGTAACATTGTCACTCTTCTTTTTCATCTCTTTCATTCCATTTCCCCTGGACATGGCTCTGATGATGTCCGGATAAGCGTCAATTATATCATAATTGAACCCTTTTTTGCATTATTATGAATTTTTCAATTTTTTTTCCATTATCTATCATTTATAAACAGCCTCATCTCCCTTCGTAGAACCGTGTCTTTTTGTTTTGAAAAAAGGTAGAGAACCACCCGAAAATGATGGGTGCTATCCCCGAGTGGGTTGTGCCACCGAGGTGCCAGGATCTTGCAATCCCCCTCGCACCGTACTGTACCTTGCCGGTGGAGGGGAGTCGACCCCTGAAGATGATCTCATTCCGGTGGAGCCATATCGCCCATAGTGTGGCGAGTATAGCGAATATGATCGTAGAACCGTGTCTTCCTAATTGTTTCCCTTGTGCTCTTGGGAATCTTCTCAGCTCGTCACATCCGAACCAAGAAAAACCCGGTGAAAACGATGATCATTCAGATGACCAATCTGGAGAGTCATCACCCGTGAAAGGGAAATTTGGGCTTCCTAGAACTTGTGAGTCATGAGCTAGGAAATTTAGTAACTTCAAAGGACCCAGCTTTTCCTTGAGGCATCGTCTTGTTTATTGAAAAATACCTTGATCATGAATGTTTCAGATTAATTCTATCATAATTAAAGAATAATCTTTGAGATGGTGTTGCTCTCTTCAAAATTTGGTGATCCACTTTTTCCAGTTATCTAACCTCTGGTCCATTGGTTTCTAAAGGTTGGTGGCAAAGAGAACTAGTAGAAGACACAATCAGAATGCTTCTTAATATTATCGAATCCTCAGTATTATAGAATCCTAATATTAGAGAAGACCTGAGAAGGTAGAAATCCATGGTTAGTCAACGCTAGCTCATTACATTGCCTCTGTGGGCCTAGTATGAGTAGATATTACTTTTAATTCTAAAGAGTAAAGAGAAATTCATGGATATCTCATATTTACAGTAGGCATTAGCAGTCATGAATGATCCCTAATCAATATAATGATATAAAGCGATTAGATTATAAGGAATTGATAGATTCACGAGAGAGAGAGAGAGAGAGAGAATCACTTTAATTAGTCAAATGAGTAATTTGGATAATCTAGTAGGCTCACAATCATGGGATTCCATAAAATCAAATCAATAATGTTTATCAAATAATGACCACTCAAAACCAAGAATTTCAAAACATCTATTGATAATATAGGGTTCTCTACTGCCAAGAAGAAATCACTTAAGCTAAGGGAAATGTTGTGCTTTAAAGGAAATAAAGGTATCAAGGAGGAAGATAATTGAGAGAGGGTAGAAAGGTAAAAGGACACTATGACAGAAGACATAAGGGTAGAATGAGGGTTACACGAGGAAGTACTTAAAATAAGTTGATGAACTCGATTTGGGGATATTTTTAGTCGTTGTTTTAAATCGATTTCATGCAAAAATATTTATAATTCCTCACTTTGTTTAATGGTAAAGTATAGGTCAAATCTTCAAGGAGCTTAGGTAATAAGATTAGTGCTTTTAGGGAGAAGAGATACTATTATAGGGAAAAATAATGGTAGATCGGATTTTTGGAGAAATATGGAAGGAATGAAATTATAAATAAATATATATTTATCTTATATGATAAATAATGATAAAAATATTGAGAATGAAATGATGGAATAGAGAGATGAGAATGATAAAATAAAAGATGATGGAAGAATGGTGAAAAGTAAAAAAATCAAGTAATGATGAGAGATTGTTTAATGAAATTGGATAATGATGAGAGATTGTTTAAAGAAAAAAGAACAAATCTGAAATAGAAAAAGGTAAATATGTTCTACACTATCCATAAAGGGGATTACAAGAGAAAATCATATCCAAATCCTCACACAAACCCTGGTTTTTATGCTAGTCCTAGGTTAGGTGATGCTTAACTCATTACGATCTCGATCCAACACTTGATCTTGCCTTCACAACAAACTTGAACACCAAAAAATTCCAAGCTTGAGCCTAAGCATCCCCTTTTTCCTTCTGGTAGCTTGAAGCTAAGAGAGTGCCAAAAAATAATAAAAAAGGAAGACGGAGATTCTTTTATATGTTAGGTTGAGAAGTTCCTTTGAATCAATGGTAGAGATTAGTCTTTTTGGGTGCAACAAAATGAATGATGAAGATTAAATCCATAAGACATGACCATAATCACCTCCTAAATAGGTGGGAGAGCCCCTTTAAAGGAGATGGGTGATAAAACGATTTCGTGCGGTCATTGAATACACACGAACTCGTGTCAAAATAAGTTTCCAAACTCACCAATTTAAAGATTAAATCACTAATTAAAAAGTATAGTGGTGAATTAGGGTCGAATCCACGGAGAAATAAGGGTAATATTTGAGATATCTTTGAAATTCAATCAAATCAGATGATGAATTGAGGTGATAAATTAGGTATTTTAGTATATTAGAAAGATAACTCCACGAAATCAAAAAAATCATTGAATTTGGATTAGAATTCGCAGAGAAATCGAGATTTGAAATTCAAAAAGAAATTCGATCACGAAAAGTAATAAAAACTGAAATTAAAACTAAAATTAACTTAATCTGCGCTTTAAAATGTAAATATAATGCTAAAAGAAGATAGATTAGGATGAAAACACGCAATCTAACCCGAAGTCGCGCTCGAAATGATCCAATTGATCGCCGGATTCAAGGATGTTCATTCCGCGATTTTGAAAACAAAGTTTGGCGTTCAAGATATGATTTCTTCATATTCTTTCAACCAATTCTTGATTTCAAACACTCATTGGATATGGGAAATAAGTCTAGAAGAGGAAGAATTCAAGAGATTCTCAGATTGTGGTGTCTAAATAGTTCGATTTGCTAAAAAAATCCAAGAACAAGTTTTCGCGTCAAAGAACATTTTGATTTTATAGGCAAATTTGGGCGTAACTCGTCGGATGCATCACTTTGATTTGATCAACGATTCAGATTGAAAGTCATTGAGCGAATCAACATCTTTAAGTCGCGTCCGTCCGATCCACGATGAAGCATCTAGATTTCGCCACCTCGCCCGTGAAGAAGAGGCGTCGATTATGTCCATTCGATCTTCATTAGACAATTGCGATAAATCCATCTGTCCATCGGGCGCATTTAATCTCGATCGTTATAACTCCTCATATCAATGGCTGAGATTAAATCACTTTAAATCGAATAGTCGCCTAATCATATGTCGCCACGTACCCCTGCGAGTAAGCGATATCCGATGCATGCGATTTAACCGTGCGATAGGACGTCTCTTGTTGCGCCACATCACCTGTAACTGAAAACAAACATTAATAGTCCCACACAGAATAAATTCTAACATTTCATCGCGTATATAACATGTGAAAGCTTAATGGGTTAGCTTAAATCCGTAAAGGATGCTTTAGCCCATTATTCACTCTCTCGCGCACACGTGCGCACACACGCGCAGACGTGTCACACACGCATACGCACGCATCGTCACGTGATATGTACACGTGTCGCCACGTCAGCATGCGATTAAATAAAACATTTTTTTATTTCTTTTTATTCTTTTAAAAATTGAAAAATAGGTTAAAACAAATTCAAAAAAATTCTACAAAATTTCTAAAAATTAGAAAATTCATAACTTTCAAAATACAACTCCAAATTAATCTAATTTTATTTTTTTGGATCAAAATTTGAATTATCTATCATTATAAAAAGTCAAAAATATTTAAATAACAAGAGAATTTATTTTAATTTAAAAAATACACTCATTATTCTAAGAAAATAAATTTAGAAAAATACATAAGTATAAATAAAATATTTTCTCTTATCATTAAATTATAAAAATAAAATTTATGATCTAAAATATAAATGAGAATAAAATTATATTATGAGAATTATGCATAATTATTCCCAAAATTCTATATTTTTATATCATAACCTAAAATTATATAAAATGATAGAAATGCACTCAAAATATGATGACATGCATAAAAATAGAATATTTAATGCCTTAAATTAGATTTATAATAAAATAAATTCATGCATAAATTGTATGTTATCAATGGGCCCCACAATCATTTCCTTAGGGAGTGGGTTGACTACTTTCTAAGAGGTGGTAACCTTACCAATTTCCCTAAGAAGGTGGGCTTACCTCTTTCTCTTCCTATAAATATGGATCCTTCCTAAAAAAAAGAAAAGATATAAATTGATTAATAATAAATAAAAGAGAAGAAGTTTGACCTCTTAGACCCTTCAATAATGCCTTTGACCACTTTTGACCACCTTTGACTTCTCAAGAATCACTTTGACTATCATTGACTTCTAAGAGAAATGGAGTGACTAGTCTCCTAAAAAGGCGGAATAGATTGACTCCCCCTAATAAGGTGGTTGGCTAACCTCCTAAAAAGGTGAAAATGTTTGACTGAAATCCTAAAAAGGTGGAATAGGTTGACTCTCCCTAATAAGGTGGTTGGCTAAACTCCTAAAAAGGTGAAAAGGTTTGACTGACCTCCTAAAAAGGTGGAATGGCTTGATCAACCTCCTAAAAAAAGGTGGAATGGCTTGATCAACCTCTTAAAAAGGTGAAAAAGGTTGACAAATCTCCTAAAAAGATGAAGTACTTGTTTTATTTTTCTCCTTCTAGATAATTTACATCCATGCTCCAATAGAACTTCACCTAAGTCCTTGCATCCATATAACTCATAAAAATGTGAGAATTCAACCATTTGACTTCCAAGAAATCAAATAGGGTTAGTGTCATAATATAATGAAAATTTAAGAAATAATACATAACATATGACTTAGTCATATTTTCTTCACATATAACCATATAGAAATGGATATTCTCATTTTTATAGTCTTTATTAGTACTTAAAAAACATAAATGATGCATGAATGTGGCTTATATTTTAGAGTTATCATAAGGCTACACAAGAGAGATAAGATAGAGATAAATGGGCTTTCATGCTCTCCCTCGGTCTAATGCATGGATAGATACGTGCTCAGCTTGGAATGTGAAAGACAAAATAAAATAAGATAACTAGCATCAAGGAGATGATGACTCAAGTAGGCAAATTGATGAAATGAATTCATTGACAAATATGCAACATAGGACATGCATGCAACTCACCCAAGGAGACTACTTGAGTGTTGGACTAAGGGCTCAAGGACTTGAGTAGATAGCCAAGGCTATGACTGCTCTAAAAAGAATGCAACACATGACACGTGCATTTAAATCAATTGAGTTGGCAACCATGAGTGGTCCTCCAAGGGGACAAAGACTCAAGTAGGCAGAGTGGAGTGATAACATGCAAATTATACTTGTATTTATATGACCATTAATGTAATTTAAGGTATAAAATATTCAATTCGTGTGCATGTTATCATACTTTGAGTGCATATTCATCATTACATACAATTTATATCAAAATTATCAAAATATATAATTTTAAGGGATAATCATGCAAAAATTAAAGATAAAATTTTAAAATATATTATCCCACATTTATATTTGAGATTTTACTTGTGTTAAATGCAAATATTCAAAAATATATTTGAGAAAATATTTTTATACATTCATATATTTTTCTAGTTTTATTTTTAAAAGAAGATGAGTGTATCTTTGAGTTGAAAATTTATTTTTTTCTTATTTCTTAAATTAAAATTTATAGAATGATAAATGCTTTAATTTGTGAGAAATTTTTTTATTAAAAAGGAGTTGTATTTTGAAAGTTATGAATTTTCTTATTTTTATAGATTTTTCTATAAATTTTCTATTATTTATTTATTTCAATTAAAAATATTAAAAAATAGGTTTTAAAGTGCGCACTTACGTGGCAGCTAACGTAATTTGCATGCTTGCGTATCGCCACATGGCCGCATGTGCGCGTGTTATGTGGCACATGCATGACACATGTTTTGGCAAGCGTCATTAGTGCTAAGTGGCCTTAAATGGGCTGGTTTTATTTAATAACCCCAATAGCCGTTCTATACCCATCACATCATCTTTATTTTTTCTAATGTAGGACTATTTGTGCTTTATTTTTATCGTAGGCGGTATGGCGCTACAAGGAGCGTTCGATTTCTCCATTTAATATGTGCCTTTGATTTTTCACATAAAGTTTTTGGGTATGTGTTAGATTCTGATGTCGATAAGCCTTTCAAAATTTTGATTAAAACATAAAATATAGTAGCATACATTGAATCAGATATTCAAAATGTTATAACACCAAGAATATGTGAGCCCATTATCTAATATGTATGGGAAAATATACTTACTAGGTTATCTTGAAAGAGTTTTTGAAGCTATTCAAGTGTCTAGCCTCTAGCAGTATCCCACAAGATCTCTAGATGGTCGGATCTCCTCTTCAAAGCTTTTAACTAAGAGAGAAAATGAAGATATGAGATAATTCTCAAACGGCTTGCATGGACACCTTGAGTTGTGGTCGTTCTTCCCATATTTATAGACATTTTTTATATAGATTTTTCATAAAAAACTCTCATAATTATGTCTATATCTACCAATATCCATAGACTTTATGTGTGTGACCCTCTAGCTCCATGATGGTTTCTAAGGTCGATAAGCCTTCCAAAGTTTTGAAACAAAATATTTGAACGAAGTAGAATACATTGAATCGGATATTAAAAAATTGAGTCACCAATAATAAATGATCCTATTATTTAGTATGTATGAGAAAACATACTTATATGGTTCTCTTGAAGGATTTCTTAAAGCTATTCAAGTGTCTAGCCTTTAGTGGTATCCACACAATCTCTAAATGTTTGATACACCTCTTCAAAGCTCTTCACCGAGAGAGAAAGAGAAGAAAGTAGAGAATTCTCACATGGCTTGCATAGTCTCCTTGAGTTGTGATCATTCTCCCCATATTTATAGACATTTGTTAAGTGAATTTTTCATAAAAACCCTCATAATTATGTCTAATCCACCAACATCCATAGACTTTATGTGTGTGACCCTCTAGGTCCATATATCTCATTAGTTAATAACTCTATAGACCAAATAATATGTTATTAGTCAACCTTAATTAATTATCCACATCAACATATTGATTAATTAATCAATGATCGATTTGACCCAATTGATAGGTTGAGTTTCCAGCCCATTGGGTGCCAAGCTATACCACGTACTCTAGGAGATATGAAGTATATAAGAACTCTCTTATATAACCTTTCCATCATCGATTACCATGTATGTATGATCTTTCATTCACACGAGACTTATGAATGACTTAAGGGTGTGGTCAACTGTCAAACCCTAATCGATCATTATAGTTAATATTGATACGTGTAGAAAATCATCGGGAACTCCTCTGATATTTCTACTACCTTGACCAAGGATTTCATCGCATCTCATTCCTTGAGTCAATCTCTTCAAATACCGAGGTCGACCACACAATCATCTTCGTGATTGCACACACGGGTTTTTAATGTCAATAGAGTTTTTGAATATTCAATGTGATGCTCATATCGATCTATTTTCCATGTACTGAATTTAAAATGAAAATGATAGACCAAGTGACACATGGAAAATCAAGTTGAGCAATCTTTCCTACATGGGATTTTAATGTTAGTTGGTTTATGATTTTTCTAGAAATTGTATTTGATAAAAATATTTTGGGTTGTTAATTTCATACAGATCACATTATTAAAAGTAGGAAACAAAATTTAAATTATTAAAAAAACTAATGATTAATTCTACAATATCAGCGATATAAGAACGGTAAGATCGATAATCTCAGCAATAATCAAGAATATATACTCAGCAATAATCTCAGCAAGGATGCCACAATGAAAGATCGACATGAATTAAGCTGAATTCGTTCATGCTAGCTACACACATGACTAAGAAATGAACGTGATGCTCAATTTTTTTGGAAGTCCATAGTATCTACGTGCCAAGCTCGAGAGAGAGAGAGAGAGTCAAACAAGTCTATAACTGGAAAACGATTAGAAGCTCCATACGTATCGATGCGCACCGTCAACTACACTACCTCAGACCAATCGTAAATGAACGAGCCACAATCCTCGCTCCGAAGTCAGTGCGCGACGCAACACGACCTATGTGTGTGTGTGTGTGAGAGAGAGAGAGAGAGAGATGGCGCTGGCACCCAAGTTGGGATCTTTCAGGGAGACCTTCGCGCAGAGGAGCAAGGAAAGGCTCCTCTTTTCCGCGGAGAGAGCAGCTCAAGAATGGGATCCCCTAGCCCTCGACGACAGCGGCGGCAGAATATCCCGGCTGCGCCGCCGCCTCGCCGGCGAGTGGCGGCGACTCTCCAACTTCGCCGTCAGTGTAGCAGAGTTCGGAAAATCCGACCTCCGGAAACTGATATTCGGCGCCAAAGTCGGGTTGGCTCTCACCGTCATCTCCCTCCTCATCTTCTTTAAAGGGCCCTTCGATAATCTCAATCGCCACTCCGTCTGGGCTATCCTTACCGTCGTCGTCGTCTTCGAGTTCAGCGTCGGTGCGCAGAACTGAATAATTATTCTATCGTAATCGCTACGGGCCAAAAGACTTATACATTATCTTGGTATTTACAGGTGCAACTCTCAGCAAAGGGTTCAATAGGGGATTAGGAACTCTGTTTGCTGGGGGATCGGCTCTCGCCATTGCCGAGCTTTCGACCCTCTTTGGCGCCGCGGAAGAGGTGATCATCGTCATCAGCATCTTTTCTCGCAGGTCCGAATCGTAGAAAAGAGGCCTATTTCTTACAGAAAGTACAAATAATGAAAACGCCCTTTTTTCAAGACCGGTGAAAAACCAAAATAATAATGGGCTCAAACATCATCATTTTCTATTAAAAATAACAGGTTTCTTCTCAAGCTTTCTGAAGCTATATCCGACCATGAAGATGTACGAGTACGGGTTCCGGGTGTTCTTGATAACCTTCTGCTTCATATTAGTTTCTGGGTACAAGAGCAGAGAGTTTGTGGAGACGGCTGTGGACAGATTCTTGCTTATAGTCATCGGCGCGGGAATTTCGCTAGCTGTGAACGTGTTCATTTACCCGATTTGGTCCGGGGAAGATCTCCACAATCTGGTCGCCAAGAACTTCGCCGGAGTGGCGAAATTCGCTAGAAGGTTAGACGACTTTTTCTCATTTTTAAAAATTCATGAATTGGGCTTTCATGTTTAAAAATCCAGGATGCGTTAATGGGTACCTTGAATGCGTTGAATACGCGAGAGTTCCATCGAAGATTCTCGTCTACCAGGCCTCTGATGATCCGCTTTACAGTGGGTACAGGTCAGCCGTGGAGTCAACGAGTCAAGAGGAATCCCTGGTATTTTTCCAAAGTCAACGCCTCCAAAAATTCAAAATTTATGTTATTTGAGAGCTGTCAGTATTTTTTTAGTTGGGTTTTGCAATATGGGAACCTCCGCACGGGGTTTACAGAGGATTGAATTACCCGTGGAGAAATTACATCAAAGTCAGCGGGGCTCTGCGCCACTGTGCCTTCACCGTTATGGCGTTGCATGGCTGCATTCTATCTGAAATTCAGGTCCAAAATTTTTATTATAGATAACAGATTAAAACTCAAAACATGTTCTTGAAAGATACCCAATTTAACTCATGTCGTCCTCTTCGAACCCGTTAATTTTATTATAAGTATTTTTAAAAATTCTGATAATCTCTTCTTAGGCCCCACCGGAGAGGAGACAAGTCTTCAGTGTGGAGCTGCAGAGAGTAGGCAACGAAGGCGCCAAAGTTCTGAGAGAATTGGGCAAGAGAGTGAAGACGACGACCAAACTCAGACCCGGAGACATCCTTTCGGAAGTTCACGAGGCAGCCGAGGAGCTGCAGAAGAAGATCGACCGGCGATCGTATCTCCTGGTCAACGCAGAGTGCTGGGAAATAGGCAACAGGCAGAGAATCCCAGATACAGAAACCCTAATCAGACTGAATTCAATGGAAGAAGGCACCAACAATTACCTTCCGATAAAATCTTCCAGCGAGGCAGTTCTTGACCTGAGATACGTTCAAGTGCCAAAGAGCTGGAACGCGCACGATTTGAACTCGGGATTCGGCTCCTCGATTTTGGGAGATAACTCGTCGGAGAGCGTTATACAGAAGCAACTGACGTGGCCTGTTCGGAGATCGTTCGTCGAGCGTTCAGGAAAGGAGGAACGCGAGGATCTGGGGACTTACGAAAGCGCGAGCGCTCTCTCGCTGGCGACGTTTTCCTCTCTCTTGATAGAGTTCGTGGCTAGGCTTCAGAATCTCGTTGACTCTTTTGTGGAGCTCGGCGAAGTAGCTGGATTTAGTGACGCTGTTGATGAGCGGCCACCTTCCTGAAAATGGAACGATTTTCTCTTTCTTTTTCTTTGTAAAGAGATTGTAGAGCGCTCTATCTGCGACCTGCCATCTCTCTCTCTCTCTCTCCTTCCTTGATATCATTATCTATTCTCTATCATCCACTTCCTTGCTTCTCACCGTCTCACGCAGTTACTCGCGTCGACAAGTTCTTGCTTCTCACAGTCTCACCATCTCGGCGTAGCAATCACCGTCTCACTGTCTCGTGCCAACAACGTGCGTTGAAAGCTTCCCGCTGAAGCTAAAGCTGCATCGAAGTATCAAAATTAATTTGGGGGTGATTTCAATTTTTTTAGGTTTGGTTTTAAACTTCCAATTTCTTCGGTTGATAATTTATTTTGATTTCATCATCTTCGACTCCTGAATCTCTTTCTCGAGTAGGCGATTCTCAAGAAAGAGCAAATGACACCATATCTCCCTTTTCCCATCCTACACCGACCATAGAGCAAATGACACCATGTCTCCCTTTGGCTCACATCCAAGTATCTGTGGACTCAAGATGTTGGCGAAGACCCACAAGAGATTAGAAAACCAGCATGCATCTTTGAATTGTGGATGCAGGAATTGCCTTAAGAATTACTCACAAATATCTATTTGATTTCCAAGATCTGGGTATGGAGTTGGAAGTTGGAGGAAGGTACGAAGATGGGAGAGAATGGAGATGTATCGATCAAATCGAGCCTATTTGCTTTCTGAAAGGCGCAGATCCAAGGAACCATTCCATAGACGAGGAAATTTGGAGGTAAAAACTTCAAGAGAGGATAGAGGTATGGACTATGACGGATCAGCTGATCGTAGAATTTTTCACTCCGTCGATTGATCAGTTGAGATCAATTGATGATTGATCTGAAGCAAACTTAATTACGATAAGTGATTGGATCAGCACGTTCAATTTTGAGGATCGGATCAGATCACTGATTGCCGTTCTATCGAATTTATTCGACTTAGACTAATTAATTGGCAAAGAAATATGAACATACCTTTGCACCAAGATCGAAGTAGAAACCAAGGAGAACATCAAGGGGGATGCCGACAAAGTAGTAACAGCTGACATTGACATAAGATGAACTAGAACTTCCATTTCTATAACATACGCCATGTTAATGGGATATTTAAACAAATGTTGAATCCATCTTTGTTCAATCCCTCATCAGCCCCTTGTGGGTCCTTTTGTATATATTTAGGGGAAGGTGTGTATGTTCATGTGTGAGAGGTGGCGGTTTAAGAGAGACAAAGAGAGAGAGATGCTACGGATGAGACTATGTTAGAAGGACAGAAACATGGAGAAATATATAAGTTAGATATATAGGTACATAAATGGGAATATACATAGAGATAGATGGACAAATAGATCTCCTCAAGATGACGATACACAGATGAATTATGTTAGAGTAGATGTAGATAATTCGATAGATAGATAAAGATTTAGAGATAAAGGTAGAGATATATAGGGCTAGACGGAGATTAGATACATAGATAGATGGGGAAAAAACCCATCTATGTATTTATATATTTATATAGATAGATAGATTGGTAGATAAAGAGAGAAGATGAAAGTCACTCACCAGAGAGTATGGGTTGAATGCCATTGAGGAGGAGGGTTAGTGCGAGAAGCGGGCAGAGATCTGAGACCGCTGTCGCTACCGTTTCTCCATCGGTGAATGCATAGCTGATGATGTCACACAATAGCAGTGGCTCCCCGTTCTTCTTGCGCACAAAGAGTTGGTCTCAATCTTCTTTGAAGTCGTGATTTTGTTCACTCTTTTTGTTCACTTTTTCTTGTGCGCTGGATTTTCTTGAACAAGACTTGATCTTATTATCAATTCTTGGAAACATTGACTTATCATTTTGTTCACTTTTTCTTCAATATGTTCTAAATGCATCTTGAGGAGGATCTCTACTTGAAATTATTTGCACTCTTTTTATGTGTGTACAATGATTTCGAATTTTAGGTGCATAACTGATTTTTAAATATCTTCCTTATTTGTATCTAACATAGATTATTTGAATTCTAGAAATTTAAGTTCGTAATCATTGAGCATCAACAACCTTAAATGGATATCCCTCAAGATGAGATAACTTATATTCTATTATTGTACATTATTTCTCGTTGATCATGTATACAATATTTATCTAGTTTAATATCATTCAGTGTTTGATATCATCATTCATCTGTTGTTAGCAGATTGCCTCAAATAATACAGAGACGCATATTTCTACAAGTGTGAGCACTGTGAATTCTTCACAGTGTTGAAAAGGCTCTCCGGATTTGGTCTACTATACAAAGAATGATAATGGTGATTATTGTTGCGACATTTGTAAGCAAATTACCCTCTTGAGAGAGTTGATAATAATGAGAGACAAGACGGGAAACACTATGGCTCTATGGAAACACTTAGAAAAGTTTTATCACTCTATTTATAAGGATCTCAAGCCTTCAAGTACTGAAAATCCACTAACCAATTTTTTTTCCAAAAAAGTAAATATTTGAGGACTCAATAGCTTACAAAGAAAAGATGCATTGATTTGATAATCAACATCGATATGGCCTTTGCGACCCTTGAGCATGTACAATTTAAAGCTTTTTGTTCCTATTTTGCACAATGTGATATGTCCCTTCCGAGTGGAAACACATTACGACGTGACATCTTTGTAAAATTTGAAGATGAAAAGGTAAAAATTCGACAATTGTTTCGAGCAATTGAGAAAGTTTTACTCACGGTAGATACATGGACTACTAAAAATCATTTGACAATTCTTGGAATCACGATGCATTGGATTTGTTCTTGCAGTCGATGAGTTGCGTGAATCTCATGGAGGTGTAGATAGAGTAAAAGAGTTGCATAAAGTGCTAGTAGATTATAATTTAACAGATAAGGTATGAATTTTTTTAATTTTTGCATCCTTTTTTGCACTAACTAATTTTTTCCCTTGTTTTGTATAGTTGTGCGCGATCACAGCTGATAATGGTAGCAACAATGGTACTATAGCAGAAAGCTTAGAAAAATTGTTGAAGGGTTCTAGTTCAAGGTTCACCAAGAACTATCTCACATCTTTCTTGGCCCATGTTCTTAATCTAGCCATGCAACATAGCTTAAAGGAACTTGGTAATGATGAGTCATATTCGGATAGTGAGGATGATGATAAACATATAGAGGGACTAGAAGCCATTAATCCAAAACTATTTGGTGAGATTCTCCATAGACTTCGAAAACTTTCCATTGCAATTAATCATTCTCCTAAGAGGATTCATCACTATAACAATTTGTGTGATGAGTTGGAAATGCCAAATAAAAATATTCTTGTTGAGGATGTCTAAACGTGGTGGAATTCAACATATGACATGATCAAAGCTGCTTGGGATAAAAGAGAAGTGTTAAAGGTAATGGCGAGCGACCATCTAAACACAAATACATCAAATTTTTTAATCGAGGATGAAGAATAGAGCTCTTAAAGATGTTTGCAAATAAACTCTTGGCTTTCTGTAAGACAACTTAGGTATTTTTTAAGTTGAAATCAATTAAATTGCCAAATGTATCGGGATTATATGGACTTCTAGTTGAACGATTGGACTCATTAATTTGTAAGCTAGATCATCCTCTTCAAGATTTCACAGGGACAAAAATGAGCAATGACCAAGCAAAGGCACTAAGACGCTCATACACTTTGATGAAAGAGAAATTGTTGAAATATGAAATGCATGTGACAAGAAAGCCTAGGTTTCCTATTGCCACAATGCTAGACCCTAGATTCAAGATAGAACATATTCCTCATGATGAGTGCGTATCGTAGAAGCTCTGAGTTCTATGCTGATTGATGATCTTTTGGCTTCAATGACTCACAAGCGATTAAAAGTAATGAGGCAATTTATGGAGTAACAATCAAGTAGGAGCACAACACTAGATGAGAAATCAATAAAGGTTGAATTAGAGGATTACTTATGTGAACCTTGTATTGATTGCTAACATGATGACTCATTACAGTGGTAGAACAAGAGAGGATCTAACAAATATCCATGCATTTCAGTGCTAGCAACGAAGTTTTTGTCTGTTTTTGCATTGAGCTCGCCCTCTAAGCCTCTTTTTTTCACAGGTAAATGAATTATCACATTTAGAAGAGGAAGGCTAGCGCACGACACTATATCCGCTTTGATGACCTCAAAGTCTTGGAGTTGTGAGGATGCCACCCAAGATGTTGAAATAGATTCAGAAGTTGAAGAAAGTAGACTTGTGAAATGATAATTCGCTAAAACTCCATTGCTTATTCTCTTGAGAATTTTAATGTTAACAATTTTTAATGGCTAAACTTTACCTACATCAAACTTTAATCTTGAATTCTTGATATATTCTATGTTATTAGGATGTGATGATCTCTTGTCAATAATCTTAATTTATGTTTAACTTAAATAATACATCACCAAAAGTATAGGTTTCACCAAACCGACACCGGACAATACTATCACCGACACCAAACCGAAGTTAGGTATAGGTTTAGGTTTTAACAAAAAATTGGTATTGACACCGGAACCGGAGAACCCTAGTTAGAAGAGGTAACGAAAGTCAATGGCCTTCTGCAACCTCCGGCAGTCGGACTCAACCCACCCAACTTGTCTGTCCACGTTATTGTACACAACTAGCAGCCCTCTCAAGGAAATATCTACGATGAGAACAAAAAGTCAACAGGGTAAAAAGAAACTAGCGAGGTCGAGGCAAAAAGTAAGTCGAGATTGTGATTACCGCCCAATATGATCGCCGATCCATTGTTGACTTCGGTCCCGTTGAGGATCCCCAAGCATACGTTATGACGATCCTGATCAAAGATTGAGGGCATTTTGTTAGTTAGAAATGGAGGAGAATCTTGGAACAAGTCAGCGTCTTACGTTGACCACAAGGTAGCCCTCGGGTTGAATCGAAGGATTCGCCGGGAATATCAACCAGTTGCTCTTAAAGTGAAAAGTCAGCGGTGAGAAGAATTTCCTTACGTCCCTCAACGTTCTGAAAAAGTCAAGCTTGTATTGATTTCCATTGTCAACAAAAAAGCAAGAACATAAGTCACCTGATCGGAGAAGTAGTTCGCCAACAAATGGGTAACGTCTCGTCTGATTCGTCGCGCTCCAATTTGATGGTGTTGACCTTCAAGGAATAAATTTAATGAGAAAATTCCATGCATTAAGTCAACGCACTGGCTGAATAAAAGGCCCCACCAACAAGAGAAGATCGGCATATGCTTTTTCAGAAAAGTAGGAGTAAGTGCTACCGGTGTCGAAGATTATTTTCTCTGGAATCTCTCTACCTCTGTTCCCGATTGGGTGGCTTCCGTAACTCAACCCTTTGACTTGCACCTCATAGTAACTAACAATAAAAGTCAACGTTTGTGGCAAGAGCTCATAAACTTGGTGAGATCGTACCGTGAATAGTCAACCATGGGGACCCATGTCATACTGTGTTGTGGAACAAAGTCATCGCCAAAGAATAGGTAACCTCCACTACTGTCAGTCTTCATGCAATGGCCAATCATGTTGACAATGAGGCCCTTGTTGGACAGCTGAGAGGGGAGGCTGACTTCACTCCTAGCCAACCCTAAGACCCCATCGGTCTTTGCCGGAGAAGCCGAGAGTTGACCTTTCTGGTTGTACGCGCAACTTAGAGAGAGAGAAAGAGGATTCACCAATATGGAAGGGGCAAGAACAAGATATAAATGACAAATTCATACGAAAAAACTAGGCCCACCCGAAGACGATGATGGGGTTGACTTTGTTAGAGCCGGAAAAATGGAGGTCTAGATCATCCTTGGTGAGCACGCCAACGGAAGAGCTGTTATCAAAGTAGGTGATCTCGTAGTCGCATTGGGGGTAAAGGTCGAATGTTGGCTGTGCAAACAACTGGTGGTGCTGGAGCTCTTGGCAGAGAGCGTGCTTTGTTGAGATAAAGTTCTCCTTTGCCGGCTTGTACAACGGGTTGGGCCCCTGTAATTTTATGAATCTCACAATCATGTGGTGATGTCATTGTGACTAGAGGAAAGTGGGTAAATAAGGTCATAAATTGCTTACTAGATGGATATATGAAAATGTATAGGTAGATATAAGATGGAAAAAGAAGGAGATGATATAAAGCAAGCCTCATGGCAAATGAGACATAGAGACAGATATAGATTTAGAGAGAGGAATGAGATGAGAGAGAGAGCTGAGACTGAGAGACTGACATAGCCTTAGCACAAGAACAAAGTAGAATAGAGACTTGAATTCTCAAGCCTTGATCTACAGGAAGGGTTAGAGTCTACATCCACAGAACTAACCTTTTCAACCCTTGAATCCATAAGGGGTTGTACTTGAATCCACAAGCACATGCGCACTCTCAAAATTAGAGAACGCTCAGAGGGGAGAAAGCAAAGCTCTTAGAAAGAAATAAATTCAAAAGTGTGTCCTTTAAGGGTTATCATAGGGGCCTTATATGGGCCTCAAAAAGTAAGGGTCGTCTCATTGATTTGACCTATGAAAAGACAACAAGAAATTTATGAAAATATGATTGGAAGTGATACAACCCTTTTGCACAAACAACAATGGAATTACCTAATTGTTTGCAGTTTTGATATTCTTGATACATCAAGTCTTGGTAATCAGATACTAAAAACTTTCTCTTGAGGTACTTCTTCCTTTTCTTCCAATTTTGAATACAATCTTTTCCTAACCGAGTACGCATCATTTGCAATTGCTCCTACCAAGCCCATGCTCTTCTCTTAAGCTGGCAAGCAACAAACTTGACGTGTTTTCCCTCAGTAATATATTCATATTCAAAGAATCTCTCCACCTCAACAAGCCAATCAAGAAACCCTTCAATATTGAAGTGTTCACAAAATTCAGGAAAATCAACTACCAAGAGATATCTAAGCCTACTATCACTGTCATGATTCCTTGAGCTATAAAATAGAAATTGAAATTTGAGGAATAAAATGAAAGTTGCCTTTCAATATTTTTAAACACTTGATACTGGAATGTAAATCTTGCTCTGATACCACTTGAGGTAATTTTAGAGTAGGAACAAAGTAGAACATAGATTTGAATCCATAAGCCTAGATCTACCAAATAGGTTAGAGTTTGAATCCATAGAACTAACTTCTTCAACTCTTGAATCTGTAAGGGGTTCTACTTGAATCCTCAAGCACATGAGCACTCTCAAAACTGAAGAACACTCAAATGAGAAAAAAGCAAAGCTTTAAAAAATAAATAACTTTAAGAGTGCCCCCATAAGAGTTATCATAGGGGCCTTATATACACATCAAAATATGAGGGTCGTCCTAGTGATTGACTTATGAAAAGACAACATAAAAGTTTTAAAAATACAACTCTAATAGTATATAAGTGTCAGTGATAAAATTAACAAAAGGAAAAATAAAGTTTCTAAGCCCTGTCATATCTCATCAAATAGATATTTGTATATTATAAGACCTACAGAATTTGTCATTAATATTTGTGGGTTTCTAGGTAATCTTTTACATAATCTGTGAGAGAGAGAGAGTGAGAGGGGGAGAGATAGAGTGAGTGAGTGAGAGGGAGAGAGAGTATAAATAAATATGGGAGAGAGAGAGAGAGAGAGAGAGAGTATAACTAAATATGGGATACTAGGATAATTTTAAGGGACAAGAGAGATGAAGCAGTACGAGATAGAGTGAGACACGCAAACAGATAGAGCGTTGTTTTCGAGAATATCGCTATTCTCCGAAGAGGCCCGAGCTGAAAATTATAGCTGGCAGAGAAAATTTCGCAGACAAAAGGACGAGAGCAAACCTTTGGGCAGCTCTGACAAGGTGCATCGCACTGGATCCAAGTCAAGGCGCTTCCTGTATCCACGTCCAGAAAGTACTCCCGAGCCGGATTCCCCACGCGCATGGATGTATAGTAATGCCTGCATGATGAATCCTTTTCATTACGACACCACGATAACGATGATGATGACAATGATAATGATGATCATGACGATGATAATGATGATGATCAGTCGCACCCATCTGGGAAGATGTTGCCGCCGACACGGAACACTGCAGAGGAGTTCATCGCAACGCGTATCTTCCTCGAAAAAATCACGCCTGCGTTCTCCTCGAGAAGAAACCTTGGCCCACCTTTCTTCGGATAGAGAGGAAATACGAGAGATTTCTCCCGCCTTTCCTCGTCTTTTTCTCCATCAGAGCTCCTCAGTAAATTCAGAGGCCCTTCGGAATAGGTACAAGCCCACAGAGCTAGAATTATCACGAAAAATCCGAAAACGATATTTATCTTTCTCTTAGCCGATGGCGGCGCGGGCACTTTCGGAGGAGGAGGGGAACGAGGAAGCTGTTCTGGATGATTGGAGAGAACGTAAGCCGTTAAGGTTTTCCCCTTGGAAGGATCTCCCGGCGGCGGGAAGGAGATAATTACCAACCCGCTCACCTGATTACCCATTCGAGGAAGAAGAAAAATTAGGGCTCGTTCCAGCAGTCTAGAGGAGTAGATATAAGATTATTCTGGTTATTTGGACGCTCTCGCAGGATGAGAGAGAAAGCTCTGTGGGCCATTCTGTCGCGTATTCGGAGAATTTGTCTGCAGCCACACTAGCGGACGACTGAGGAAGCTTCCTACTGGCCTCTCCGATCTTGACTTTCGTCCCGCAGCGTACGTGCATAGTTTTCAGGTGTACCACGTCAGAAACGCCGTGAGCGGCGAGTGCGATAGTAGTGAAATTTACGCTAAGGTCCGCTTCCAGCTCGGCTAAAAGATAATGACCTTCATAATTACGAAATATTTAGTATTATCCACAGGATGAAGAATTTACTGTTTCACCGAATAACTCTCTGAGAGGAGAGAGAGATAGATAGAGATTTGGATAAGCGATGACAATTAACTCTCTGAGAGGAGAGAGAGATAGATAGAGCTTTGAATATGCGATGACATGATAACGAAGTAGACCTCTCTCTGTCTCCCTCTCGGTTCTTCGCAGATGCCCGCCGCATTACCAAAAGCCCTGGCAAGAACAAGAACCCCTCTTGAAATGATGGAACCTGCTCTTGTCCCTCACCACAATCTCCACCCTCATAACCTCGGAAACAATTCTAGCAAACTCATGACAGTCCCCACAAGTCCTCAGATTCTTCATCAACCTTATCCCTACTTCGTTGCCATCAACAGATCTCACTAAGAGAGCGTAAGCTATGGCGATTTTCTCGCAGTGCGCTCCCACCGCCACTTCCTTCTCCTCTTCCTCCACGTCATGAAAAACCGCCTCCCCTTCAAACCTGTACCCATTCTCTCTGCACGCGTTCAACAACTCCTCCAATTTCTTCTTTAACTCCTCGCTTCTCCAGTCCCCGCTGTAGAACATCTCCACTCGCCCTTCTCCCGTCTCCACAGCACAATACGCCGCCACCTTCCGTAACCTGTTCTTCCTCATCTTCTTTCTCACCGTCTCCACGTCTCTCCACCTCCCAGCCATGGCGTACATATTGGAGACAAGCACCTGGTAAGAGGGAGAGCTAGGTGCGAGTACAAGGAGGGTGTCAGCGGCGACTGTCCCGATGTCAATCCGATGATGGACAACACAAGCAGAAAGCAGAGCTCCCCAGACTCCGGCGTCTGGCTCTAATGGCATGTCTACAACAAGAGAGTAGGCTTCATCTATCTTCCCCGATCGAGCGAGAAGGTCTACCATGCAGGCGAAATGCTCGACGGTAGGTTTAGCTATGGAAGAGAAGTAATTCCGTCCATGGCTGACGAGTCCAGCGTGCACGCAAGCGGACAGGACTGCTAGATGTGTAACGTGGTTGGGCTCCACGCCTTCTTCTCTCATGAGCTCTGCCATAGCCAGAGCTTGAGTCCCGTCGCCATTAATGGCGTACCCCGCAATCATCGTGCTCCAGGATATGACATTCCGTTCCGACATTTCATCGAACAAGTGGATCGCGTCGGACATACTGCCACACTTGGCGTACATATCCAACAGCGCATTCTTTAGGGCAAGATTCAACTGGAGATGTTCTTCGGCAATGGCGCGGTGGATCTTCTTTCCCCGACGGAGAAATCCCAGAGAGGAGCAGGCGGATAGAGCACTGACCATGGTGGCAGAATCCGGTTTCAATCCTGCACTCAGCATTCTGTCAAACAGCTGGAGGGTTCTATCACAGTGTCCTGATTGGGAGTAGGCGGCAAGGAGCGCGTTCCAAGAGACTAGATCCTTGTCAGCAGCGGCGTAGAAGACTGCATTGGCCGCCGCGGCATCACCACACTTGGCGTACATGGTGGCAAGCTCGGTGGCGACGATCTTGTTCAATTGGAGCCCTTGCTTGATGATCAGAGAGTGAGCCGACGCTCCAAGATCAAAGGCCGCCATGTCGGCGCAGGCGCGGAGGGAGAAGGGAAAGGTGAACTCGTCTGGGCGAACGCCGGCACGAAGCATATGGCGGAAAGTCTCAACTGCTTCGCTCGGGAGCTTGTTTCTGGTGTACCCGCGAATAAGAGAGCTCCAGAGGAAAACTCGCGGTTTGTGCATTCCGTCGAACATCTGGCGGGCGTATATTGTCTCCCCGAGGACCATGAGAGAGAGGAGGATCTTGGTCAGAAGCCCGTTCTTGCTGGAGAAGCCAGTGGTGAGGAGGATAGCATGGATCTGGCTCAGATGCTTTGTTCCAGAGCAGCGGTCGAGCAAGGAGCCGAGCCCCTCTCTCGTCCATGGTGCCGCCGCCAGCTTTCTCTCTCTAGATCTTCAGGTCGTCTTCCTCGTCTTCGTGAACGCCGAGCATGGCGAGACTCAAGTGCTGGCTCAGATCGCTCTTTGACTCCGAGTCTAGAAGTGAAGACAAGTCGCCGCCATCTTCTCCATGGAGGAGCATTCTGATGACTTGGGAGATTGTGGGCCGTGCGGATTCTTCGTTGTTCAAGCACGCTGCCGCGGCTGCTGTCAATCTCTCGATCTGTACCCGGTTGAAGGACCCGGGCTTCAGTCTTCGATCTAGAAGTTCTTCAATGGCGGCTCCCCCTCGTTGCAGAAGCGGTTTCGCCTGCGGAAAATGTAAAGAGACGGGGAAAGCATCAAGTTATGGTATCTGTTAGAGAGAGAAGGGATGAGTGAATACCCATTGGAGAAGATTCTCGTCTCCGAGATTTGGGTTGGCGTTGATGGGTCGCCGGCCGGTGAGAAGCTCCAAGAGGACGACGCCGTAAGCGTAAACGTCGGTCTTCTCTGAGATCTTACCGTGTTGGAAATACTCCGGAGCGAGATACCTGAGATCGCGTGCCAACTGAGAGTTCAATCCTACGTCTAGCTTTCCTAATCTTTCTATCGCTGTGCTTACCCGAATGTGCCCTTGACTGTCTTGCAGAGGAAGGGAAGAGAAGGGCGTTGTGTCCACGTGGCAAGCCCGAAGTCGCAGAGCTGCGAAGGAAGAAAATAGCTGAAGGGATGAAAAATCTCTGGAAACGGCGGAACTGAAGGGAATGGAAGAAGGGTAGGTTTCTCTCTCCAGTCTCTACCTTAGGGTTTTTGTTGGAGGAGAGGAGGATGTTGGAAGGCTTGATGTCTCGGTGGATGATGCAGCGATCTGTGCCTTGATGTAGGTATTCCACCGCTTTAGCTAAGCCTACCGTTACCTTCCACCTCGCCGCCCACGGCAGCAGCGTCGTCCCTCCCCCGCTTCTTCTCAGCCGCCGCCGCCACAGATTTCCTCTCTTTCCCGCCTCCTCTTCTTCCTCTGCGCAAACAAACATAGCTCAATAAACAACTATAGTAATAGAAAGATAAGCCTCTACATAGAGAGAGAACCAGGGTGGAGATGGAGATCGAGGTTTCCGCCGGGAAAGAACTTGTAGACGAGGAAGAGTCCTTGCGGGTCAACGCAGAAACCAAGAAGCGGCGCCACATTCGGATGACAGAGCTCGCCAGCGATCATGAGCTCCCTATAAAAGGACTTGGCGCATTCATTCTCCTCTCCCTGGAGCCTCTTCACCGCCACAGAAGAAGCTCTTCTTCTTCCTCGAAGCTTCACCCTTCCCCTGTAAACCATACCCAGCGCTCCTCTACCCAGTAACCTCCCTGAAACAACATTAAATCAAGAGCAAAGATCAAGGATCAAGGACCAAGGACCAAGTACCAAAATCTTACCAGGAAAATCAAATTACCTGAGTGGAAGTCGACAGTAACGGCTGAGATTTCGTGGTAGTTGAACCGAATCAAAGATCTAGCCACTGGGGTGATGCTCCGCTCAAGAGACTCGATCCTCCGCCACCGGATTAAGATCGTGTGATCGTGGGCAGAAGGCGGCCGCGCTGGCACCTCGTCCTCCGAGACCATAATCACTACTTGCTCCGTATCAGTCTCAGGGTGGAAATCGACGAAGCAGTAACGGAAGGAAGAGCGCGGCGCCTGCAAGTCCGTCGGCGTAGGAGACGGCGGCGCCACAATGCCCTCCGTGAGCAGCTTCAATTTTCCTTCCTCCTTCGTCTTTCTGCTCTCCAAGAAGAGGAGATTCAGAGCTTTCATACCTGTCAACACTCTGGTGAGTTTTCTCCTCCTAGATTCACCGGCATTTTCCTCGTCCTTCACTTCTTCAGAGGCAATGGCGGTTATCCTGAAGCAGCCCATTATTGCTGCAACCCTTCAAGCTCGAGAGATCAATGAGCAAGAACAACCGACCTCAGCCTTTACTTGCATGACAAGGAAAGGAAGGAAGAGCACGGGCCGGTAACGATCTTTCTTACCCCTCTTCCTCCACGTAGTCCACGCTGCTTTCCGGTGACTACCTTAACAAAGATCCCGTCTCCGGGACTGCCGTGGTGGATTCCAACTCCCCCCCAGACGTTGGCGGAAATTTATGAGAAAATTTAAAATACTATGCAACAAAACTTGAGCAGAAAAATTGAATCTTTTATTTCTGCGAGCTCTTGATGGTTCTGATCACTAGGAGAGTCACCGACAGCCGCCCCGAGTTTATTGGATTGTGTTTATGGTCACCTCCCGGTGTAGTATTCCAGTGTTCACCGCGCCTACTCAAGCATGGTTCACCGCCAACCTTTCCTTGCAGTGGGATTTGGTGACGTGACGGAGGATCCGAGGAACGAGATGGTCGCCTACTGAAAAGCGTTCTCTAGAAAAATGTGCGGCCAGATCTGAGAATCATGATGCTCCAAGCAAGAAGCAAAAACGAAAAAGAAAGAGAGAGAGAGGGAGAGGGGAGAGAGAAAGAGACGGAGGGTGAAAATGACTGATTTCAAAAGCTACAGACGAACAGACGAGTTCCATCACCTACCGTCTCGATGATGCTACAAACGCTAGCTAGATATCAAAAGCATCATTGACTGATTCCTTTTGAAATAACGGGTAAAGAGTAAAAATTGAATCTCCGAAGAAAATGCAAGTATATGGGGTCAGAAGTGCGATCAAATTAATCTAAAGTCGTAGGATACTAGTTCTCGTCCACAGTGTTCGTTGCCGGTCGAGAACAATAGGGTCAAATTTTATTTTACTAATTTTAATATTCGTGATATGTTTAATTGTATAGCTGACCGAAATGCAGGTAAATTATTTAATACTCGTTGGAGGTTAGAATTCTGCAATCAGATGACGTGATATTTTTCGATGACAAATTTCGGTTAAGTAATACATCGTATTCTTATAGTCCTTTTCTGAAATCGGAGAAAACACCAAGAAAAGAACAAAATTCAATACGCGAATGCGCCATCGCAACGACATGGAATAGGATACCAAAAGCGCTCACTTCCATGGAAATAAGAGACGGAGAAGTACGTACCGGTTGATGACGAACGCGATGGGGAACTCGGATCACGTTTCCGGGTATTTAAAGTCCCCCAGAACACGACGAAGACGACCTACTTACCTCTCAGAATCCGCATTAATAAATAATTATCTACCACGCCTTTGGTGAAGAAAAAGGAACTCTGTGATCTTCCGGTAAGTGCGAAGGAGTTCGAACGGCGCGCGAAAAATTGAAGGCCGACTGACCGAGTGATTTCAAATTTACCGTAACCGTATTAGGGTTTCATTCTTGATTCTACAGTCGTTTTTTTATAGGAGGGGGAAATCGTAAAATATAACCTAGTCGGGCACGTGGTTCATTTAATTAGCCGGTTGTCCAATGAAACTTTTCATATCACGTGCTGAATTAAACTTCGCACGTGGTAACCGCAAAGAATGGCGGTTACCTTGATTAATAATTACTGAGAGACGCTATCAATTTCGGGCCGGGTAAGACCCGATATCAACATTCATAGACTCGCAGGGTCCGAGGGAGAGAGAGAGAGAGGGGAAGAGAGACTGGGGTTTGGGGAAATGGAGAGGGAAAACTGATTGAATCGGGGGCGTCTGTGCGGTATAATTTGAAAAATACGATTTCGGAGGTTGTTGAGTGAGGCATCCCGCCATGGCAGCGGAGCTGGGGAGCTTTCCCGCGGCGGAGGCTGGGGCGCCCCCTCCAGCATCGGACGACGGCGCCGGTCACGAGCACGGCGACGTAGACGAAGTGGAGAAGGCCAGAGCTCTGATCTGCGCCCTTAATCTCGTCTCCAGGAACCTCCCGCTTCCTCCGGAGCTTTTCTCCTCCGTCTTCTCCATTCATCGCAGGGGCGAAGATTCTGACGAACTCGCCGTATGTGCTATCCAATTCCTTTTTGTTTCCGGTTTTTGCTCTCCCCTCTTAATTTCGTTTTTCCTGGTCTTTTTTATCTCGAATTCCTTGGTTTTTTTTGCTTTCTACCTTAATTTCGTTTGTATAAGTCTTTTACCTCGAATTCAGGGTCATAATTGTGTTCTTACTTTCTAGCGTGTTTATATTCAACTTGGAGCAGCGGGAGTGCTTTTTGTTTCACTCTTATTCTTTCTCCAGCTGGGTTTGCTTTTTGCATTCCTTGCTTGTTTTTTGTTGTATTAGTCTTTTTATATCGAATTCAGGCGCTTAGTTATGCTCTTACTTTCTAGCGTGTTTGTATTCAACTTAGAGCAGCAATATTTATACGTTCAGGAAGCTCCTATGAAGGGACACTTATTAATGGACCTTGAAGATGCGTTAATAACTCAGAGACCTCATTGCATGACTGCTTTGTCTCTGAGAGAGTTGAAGGAATCCCGTCTTCAGAGCCACATTGAACACCGGCTAAAGGAGCTTGAAGGTTTTTTCCTTTTCTTTGTTAACAGTTATTCGTTAATTTCTCTGTGAATCTATCAAAGTTTCTTTGCTTGAAAGATTTTTTCCCCTCATTCACAGCAAGTACTTCCTTTCAATATTCTTACTAACATCTCGAAAATCATCCAGAGCTACCTTCAAATTGGGGTGAAGATCTTCAAATGAAGTGTCTGCTGGAGCTTTATGGACTCAAGGTGGTTTTTATCTCTTTAGGAAGGCTTCATTTGTTGAATATTGACCTCTTTCCTCATCTGGATAAAATGAATGTCTTTGCTTTGATGCGATGATATTCATGTATATTCGAGTGGGAAAAAGCTAATTTGTTCGTATATTAAACAGCTGGCTGAGTTACAGAAGAAAGTTAGATCCGAGGTGTCTTCAGAACATTGGTTATTCGAGAAGTGTAGAAACCCTGGAAGTCAACTGTTTGACTGGGGGATGATGAGATTGAGGCATCCCTTCATTCTATACGGTGTTGGAGATTCATTTGCCATGGAAGCTGATGACCGCCAGAGAAAAAAACGCGATGCCGAGGTAAATGTCACTAGCATTTCTGTAAGACTGAAGTTCTAATTTTTAAAATTCTAATTCTGTCTATTCCTTACAGAGATTGTCAAGATATGAGGAAGAGGAGAAGAACCTTATAGAAACCAAGAAAAGGAAGTTCTTTGCAGAAATACTCAATGCCGCTCGTGAGTTTCAGTTGCAAGCGCAAGCTACTCAAAAGCGAAGGAAACAGAAGAATGATGGGATCCAGGTATGCTGAGAATTTTCAGTTATTTTTAATTGCAATGGAACTGTTCACTGAATCATTAGTAAATACCTGCTTGAGGATTAGGAGTTCAGTTTTGGAGTTTATAAGTTTGAGACCACCGTCAAACACGTGAACGGCACCAGTATCCCATGAATGAACACTTGGATGAACCTTCATTTGGTTCCAGGGCTTGTATGCGATCGACTAACTTTTAAAATTGGAAAGAGATACGTGGGATTAAGGTTTTCCCTGCTGGCGTCTCTGCCTCTTTCACGTTGCCACCATCTCTCTCTCTACATGAACCATTGCCCCACTTCATTAGATATTTCTCCTATGCAAAATAAAATGGTCTCAGAATTATAGCTTAGAAAAATCTAGAGATTGACCAATGAACGAAAGAAATTCTTTCAGATTTGATGTCCTCTTGGAACTTAACAATTGACTTAAAAGAAATAATAATATTGGACCTGTAAATAAATTGGTGGCATAAACTTCTTTGGTCAACAATTAGCTTTTAAATTTATTTGTAGAAATTCTATGCAAACTGTAGAGTTCGGGGATCAAGTGGGTGCCATTGCCTAATTGCTTAAGATCCAGGGTTCAAATGATTAGCTTTTCACCCTGGGGGATTTGATGATGGTATAATTGCTTAATATTTGATCTGAGCCATCTTGTGTGTATTTAGACAATCATGAATGTAAAATGCACCTCCATGGAAACCTTGTGTAGGACAGAAAGAGAGGTTTTTTTCTGCCGTCATCAACTGTTAGGCACCCTTTGCTCATAGGCAGTTGCTATGTTTTCTCTCCTGCAGTCTCCTTGAGCTGCTGCACTGCTACTTGCTCCTAGAGATGGAGAAGATGTGGGGTTTCATTGGGGCCCCCAACAGCCTATATAACGAAGTTTTAATTGAACTGATAGCCGTGATCAAACAACCATAGGTGGCTGCTCCCCAGAGAGCAAGGGGCTCAGTGACCATGGTCATCATAATCTTCCACTATTGTTTAAAAGACCTCTAATTTCTCATCTTGCTGTCCCAGGCATGGCATGCAAGACAAAGGCAGCGTGCATCACGTGCAGAAAAACTGAGATTCCAAGCTCTGAAGGCAGATGATCAGGAAGCTTACATGCGAATGGTTGAAGAAAGCAAGAATGAGCGTTTAACAACCCTCCTTGAGAAAACCAACGATCTTCTAGTTAAACTTGGAGCTGCTGTCCAGAGACAAAAAGACTCTGAACACTTCTTGTTAACTCAAACTCGTGGGGAATCTGAATCAGAAAGTGAGGCCTTCACTGACACAACAGACGCTGGCTTCTCTCTTTCGGCAAAAGATCTTCTAGAAGGTCAACGCCAGTACGACTCAGCCGTTCACTCAATCCAGGAAAAGGTAGGGTGTATTTTTTTTTACTTCGGGTTTTATAATAGTACCTCACTTACTCTAATTTCTTCTGAGACAGGTAACAGAACAACCGTCAATGCTTCAAGGCGGAGAGCTAAGACCCTACCAGCTGGAAGGCCTTCAGTGGATGCTTTCCTTATTCAACAACAACTTAAACGGTATTCTGGCTGATGAAATGGGCCTTGGGAAGACGATTCAAACCATTGCTTTGATCGCCTACTTGATGGAGAACAAAAGTGTTAGTGGGCCCCACTTGATCGTTGCTCCTAAGGCCGTGTTACCCAACTGGGCTAGTGAGTTTGCCACCTGGGCCCCTAGGTATATCGACCAATATTACTTCTTTAAGAGTTAATATTTTTTTTTAACATTATTTCTTGAATGCAGCATCGTGGCAGTTCTATATGATGGACGGCTAGATGAAAGGAAACTACTGAGAGAGGAGTTTTCCGGAGAAGGAAAATTCAATGTCATGATCACGCATTATGATCTCATCATGAGGGACAAAGCTTTCCTGAAGAAGATCCCGTGGTATTATGTTATTGTTGACGAAGGCCACAGACTAAAAAACCATGAGTGCTCTCTTGCCCGCACACTTGTCTCAGGGTATGTCTTGGATGATTTCTTATTTCTGTAAGAAAATTACCGATTTAACAAAACCACCTTTCATTACTCCAGAAGCTACAGAATCCGGCGACGACTTCTGTTGACCGGAACTCCAATACAGAACAGCCTCCAAGAGTTATGGTCTCTTCTCAACTTTCTTCTTCCTAGCATCTTTAACTCTGTTCAGAACTTTGAAGAGTGGTTCAATGCACCATTTGCCGATCGCTGTGAAGTTTCTCTCTCCGATGAGGAGGAACTTTTGATCATCCGTCGACTTCATCAAGTAAGTCTCTCGTCCTATCATATTTTTTGAATAAAAAATGCTATATTTTGTTTATCCTTAATTTTCAGGTAATCAGGCCTTTCTTACTTAGAAGAAAGAAGGACGAGGTGGAGAAATATCTTCCAAGTAAAACCCAAGTAATCTTAAAATGCGATCTATCAGCTTGGCAGAAGGCGTACTACCAGCAAGTTACAGACGTTGGAAGAGTTGGGCTGCATTCTGGTACTTTGCTAAGTTCCCGTTGTTTTAAAGAAATAATTTATCGCTTGCTATTGACCAAATGTGTTGAGCAGGTACCGGAAAGTCGAAGAGTCTCCAGAACCTCTCAATGCAACTCAGAAAGTGCTGCAACCATCCGTACCTCTTCGTGGGGGAATACAACATGTGGAGGAGAGAGGAGATCGTGAGAGCGTCCGGAAAGTTTGAACTATTGGACCGTCTGCTTCCCAAACTTAAACGGGCTGGTCACCGGGTCCTGTTGTTCTCTCAGATGACCCGTTTAATCGATATACTCGAAATCTATCTTCAGCTGCACGAGTTCCAGTACCTTCGGCTTGATGGTTCAACAAAAACAGAGGAGAGAGGAACGCTTCTGAAGAAATTCAATGCTCCAGATTCACCGATCTTCATGTTTCTATTAAGTACCAGGGCCGGGGGACTTGGGTTGAATCTGCAGACAGCAGACACGGTGGTGATATTTGATAGTGATTGGAACCCGCAGATGGACCAGCAGGCGGAGGACCGGGCCCACCGAATTGGTCAGAAGAAGGAGGTCAGAGTATTTGTGTTGGTCAGCACTGGATCGATTGAGGAGGAGATCTTAGAGAGAGCCAAACAGAAGATGGGGATTGATGCGAAGGTTATTCAGGCTGGGCTGTTTAATACGACCTCTACAGGTTTGATCTTTTTCTTTTATTGATGACGGGTTCTACTTGTTTAATGGTGATGACGACGACGATGATCTTTTTTACGTGCAGCGCAAGACAGGAGGGAAATGCTGCAAGAAATCATGAGGAGAGGGACAAGCACTCTAGGGGCTGACGTTCCCAGTGAGCGAGAGATCAACCGTCTGGCAGCCCGAAATGAAGAAGAATTCTGGCTCTTTGAGAAGATGGACGAAGAACGCCGCCGCCGCGAAAACTACAGATCCAGGCTCATGGAAGAGCATGAAGTCCCCGAGTGGGCCTACTATGCTGGCGGTGATAAGTCCCATAAGCCGGGTCAAGAAGGCTCCTCTGGGGCCCACAATGGCCTCGTATTAGGCAAGCGGCAGCGCAAGGAAGTCGTCTACTACGACACTCTAAGCGATCACCAGTGGATCAAGGCTGTGGAGGAGGGAGAGGAAGCGTCAAAAAAGCAGTTGGCTAGAGAGAAAGGAAAGGTAGAGAGAAGTAGCTCTCAGACCAGTGGTAGTGATGCAGGGGAGAAGGGGGAGTGGGCTGATGGGGAGGAATCTGCTGCCGACACGTGGGCTGGGGATATCTTCTCTTGGCGGGCGCACAAGAGGAAACGCTCGACTGTCAGGCCCGGGGTTTAGAGAGAGAGAGAGGGAGCACCTGGCAGTGTGGGACCTGTCAACTCTCACTCTATCTGTTGCTATCAGTTGATTATTAGACTAGGAAAGCAAAGTCAAAGCTCTTCATCAGTCTCGATGAAGTAGCCACATTTACAGATGCGGCTGATAAGCGAACCTCCTTTCCTCGAAAGAAATTGGTTTTTCCTTTTTCTTTTGGAAGGAAAAATGATCTTTTAACTCTTAGAAAATGTACAAGGTCAAGAATGCATCTCAGGTGATGAGGGAGAGAGAGAGAGAGGTATGACGTGGGTCCTCCTTCTACGTTGAGTGTCCAGTTCAATGGAGTAGAAGTTAACCAGATCAAAATAGGGCAAGAGAACCGATGAAATTCACAAAATCAAATGACTAGCGGTTCTAAGTCTAAGCTCAAACTTACACTAATGCTTAGATTGACTATTAAATCAACATGAGAAACAATGAATAAAGATTTGAAATCCAATCATTGAGTTAATGCATGTAGTTATTCGTGAATATTAGATAATGATCCATGCACTTTGTGCGTGTGATAATTGCATTCTAATCATTGCCAATATTACATGCCTAAATTGACACATTCATTGAAGAGATGAAGTTCCCAAGATGACAAGGTTTTAATTCATGCCAGTCACATTCAAACGTCAACTTGTAGTATAGATCTTTAGCCGAAAGTAAAGGAAATATCAATAAAGCATATCCTCCTACGCATAAATACTAACAAAAAAATGATCGATTAAGGTTTATCATTTAACCATACATGAAATATATATAGTAATTTATGACGAGAAGGTTATATGAGAGAGTTCTTATGCAATCTATATTTTCTAAAGCACTTGTTATAACTTAGTACCTAATAAGCTAACAACTTCACTTGTCAATTGAGTTAAATTAATCTTTGATTCATATATATATATAGATATATATATATACATATATATATATATGATATAATTAATTACATATCTATATATATATATATGATATAATTAATTATATGTATTGATATAATTAATTAATAAAATTAATTAATAAATGTCAGTTGAGTCTAAAGAGTTATTCACTACTGAGATATAGTGGTCTTGAAAGTCGCACACATAAAGTTTAATAGACGTTGATAAATTTAAACTTAAAAAGTAAGGTGAGATCAGCCAACCACAAGGGTGCCTATACAAATTTTGATTATAAATTTTCTCTCTTTCTTATAATTCTCTCTTGGTGAAGAGATTCAAAAAGAGGTCTAATCATCTAGAGATCATGTGGATACCACTAAAGGTTAAACACTTGAATAACGTCAAAAAGTTTTTCTTGTAAGTATGGATGTTGATCTATATTAGATGATAAGATCACCAATTCTTGGTGTTTCATCCTTTTGAATATTTAATTAAAACTTTCCCTTTGCACGTTTTATTAAATATAAATTATCAAAGGGCATAGTACATTAAATTTCATAAGAACTCTCAAGTTAAGCATACTTAGGGAGGTAAATTAAATGGATATACTCATATACTCAACTTGCAATTATTTAATGCTAACTAGGTAAAAACTATGAATATGTCTAATCATGCATCATTATTTTTGATTACTTATATAATGAGACTAACCCCATTTGACTCCAAATTCAAGTGGTTGAATTGTCACATTTTTTATGAGTTATATGGATGCATAGATATATGGGCACAGACTTGCGAGTAAAGGAAAGCATAGATAGAAATAACAATGAGAGAGATGAGGAAATAACTCTCCATTAAATTTGAACACCAAGTCAATCCTATTTTCATGAAATAAGTGGTAAATGAGGTTTTGATTTTGTAGAGGGATCATCCTAAGCCTTTTTAGGATGATCCATAAGTATTTGAAAAGTCAAAGTTGAGTCAACCTCCTAATTTTTACGGAGGTTAAACCAAACTTAAATTTTATCAAATGACACTCTTGATTCTTTTTCGTAAAAATTTGGAAATGTATGAATAAAAAGATAGATAATGAAATTCTTCATCCAATGGAAAAAATTTCATGGAAGACAGATTAATATTTTATGAGATATTAAATTTCTAAATATAGGGAATTTTCTAAAATTTTAAGGATTTTTTTATTTTTAGAGCATTTTTATAGAAAAACCCGTCAGATTTTTAAAATATAATTTTGTAGAAAACCCTTTTATAGATATAAAGGCTTACACATCTTGTTTTGGTTCAATAAGAGTGTGTTATATAACACACTATAATGCACGATCTCTATCAAATGACTAAGATATGTCTAAATTAAAATCATAATATCTCATATTCCTGATTGAGTTTTGAGCTGAAATTTGATGGCTAGATTCATCTTAAAACCCTCCATACATTCATAACTTGGATAAAGAATCAAGCATAATTTTTTTTTAATAATTAGACTCTTTTACCCTTCTTTACTTTACAACCCTAGAATCCACTTACAAAAGCCTTCATTTCCTCTCTCCTTGCATTTTTTTGTCTCTATCTTAGAATTAGGCTACTTGAAGGAAATCAAGAGGAGGTCAAGGCCCAAGGAGGAGCATTATTTGATGCTCAATCTTGTGGTTGAGAAGAAAGCAAGCGAAGATCTTGACCAGAGCAGATCGAGCATCAACTAGCAAAGGATAGGTGGCGAGACAAATTCGTATAGTCATTGAAAACACATGGAGACGTGTCAAAAAATTTCTAAACTAACCATTTTAAGATTAAAATCATGAATTTAATAGTATAGTGGTGAATAAGGGTTGAATCCACTGAGAATTAAGGTATTTTTGAATTGTTCTTCAAATTTGATAAAAAACGGACCAGGAATTGAGGTGAGAAATTAAGGATTTTACTAAGTTTAGAAAAAGAGCTCAAAGAAGAATCTGCTGAATAAAAAATCACTTGATTTGGATCAACATTCGTGGAGAAATCAAAGGGCAAAAATTAGGTAGAATTTCTAAATGCGAAGAGAGAGAATTTCAAAATAAACCAAAAATTCGACTAATCTACGATTCAAAATTAAAATCGAATAATACATGACAAAATATTAGGAGGAAAACGCACAATCTAACCCAACGTCGCACTCGAAATGATTCAATCGATCACCAGATCAAGGGCTTTTCATTCCGCGATTTCAAAGACAAAATTCGGCATTCAAGAGGCAATTTCTCCTTATTCTGTCGACAAAATCTTGATTTGAAGCACTCCCTGGGTGCAGAAATCGATCTAGAAGAGGTAGAAATTAAGAGATTTTAGGATTGAGATACCTAAACATTTCTATAGCTCGAAACATCCAAGAATATATTTCTCGTCGAAAAGAGAGAATTTATAATGTTTTGAAATTGGGTGTGATTGTTGGATCTTCTCCTTGATCAGATGAATTGTCATGATGGAATCCAAAGAGGCGAATCCTTATGGTTAGGACATAATGACGAGACGAGACCGCGAGGTCGTCGATTTCACACGGTCTCGTGTCAAAAATAATACCGAACTTACCAATTTGGGGAATTAAGAGAGAATTGAGGGGTATAATGGTAAATACGGGTCGAATCCACAGGGAATTTAGGTATTTTCGAGATATCTTTTAGAATTTGGTCAAATTGGACGATGAATTGAGGTGAGAAATTAGGGAAAACGGTGTTTTTAGAAAGAAGACTCAAAGATCTATCCATGGAATCAAAAATCACTCGATTTGGATTAGTAATCACGGAGAAATCAAAGATGGAAGTTGAGAGAAATTTTCGGAACTCGCGAAGAACACACTTGTAATTGAAATGAAATTAAACTTAAATTAAAGTCATAATCCTAAAATTGATGATACAAGACGATAGATAAGAGGATAAACTTGTTTTCTAACCCGAGATAACGATCAAATCGATCCAATTGATCGCCGGATCGACGGCTCTTCATTCCGCGAATTCAAACGTGAACATCGGTGTTCAAGAGACAAATTCTCCTCACTCGATCGTCGAAATCTCTCTTATAAACACTCCGTGGACGCGGAATCTTGTCTAGAAGTGATTACAAGAGAGAGATTCAAGAGAAGATGCAAATAGATAGGTCAATTAGATCAAATCTCTTAAGAATGAGTACAAACGACGAAGAACAAGGCTATTTATAGCCCAAATTGGGCGAAACCGTCCGATCAATGCGTTAGGCTTGATCGACGGTCCAGATTAAACGTTTAATAAGTGAAACGTTACGAATAGATCGTGGCCGTCGGATTGTTGATGGACGCTCCAGATTAGGCCACGTGTGAGGCGTTATAAAACGCACGAAAAACGCCGTCCTTAGGATCGTGATCGGACGGCTGAGATGCGATCCGTGTGGATGCATCTCGGCCGTTATAACGCCTGGAAAAACGCACGTGTTTGATTGATCTCCGGTGCGCCAAGCGTCCACGCGATCGGCGCGCGAGATGCTGCCACGTGTCGCCTCATCCGACCGTTATAACTCTCCTATTTAGCACGTGCGTTGATCCCCGATCAGTGGTCCGGCGCTCACGTGATCGACGCCTGTCGATCGCCCGTCGGCGAGATCTAACGATCCGCGTGCGTCCACGTCACCTGAAATAAATAAGACGTGTGGATTAGTCCCACACGGTAAAAAGAATAAAAACATACCTGTATATAAGGTACATCGACTTAAGGCTTTCGAAAATCTGTCCCCTTAGACACGGGGGACCCCCTATACTATATAAAATATTATAATAATATTATAGAGATATACGCGCCACGTGGCGCTACGCGGGACTGCGTGGCGCTGCCACGTGGCCTTGCGTGCCACGTCGCATCCACGCGGGCCCCGCGCGATAATAATATATTTTTTTAATTCTTTTTATTAATTTTAAAACGATTTAAATAGAAAATAAAATCATTAAAAATCAGGAAAAATTCAGAAAAATCCCTAAAAATTGTAAAAATCATATCTTTTAAAATACAACTCCAAATTAATCCAAATTTCTTTCATTTGATCTGAAATGTAATTATCTATCATTCTAAAAATTCAAAATATTTAAATAACAAGAGATTTAATTTATATTTCAAAAATACATTCATTTTTAAAGATTTTAACTTTAGAAAACTAAATGAATGTTCATAAATATGATTTCTGTCATTATTTAACTTTAAAAACCATTCATAATCTCAAGTAAAGATGGGTTATAAAATAGTTTATCCTTAATTTATCACAATTAACCCTAATTTAGTGCATTTTTGAGATTATGACCTAAATATGCATAGAATGATAGAAATGCACTCAAAGTATGATAACATGCACATAAATGTAATGTTTTATGCCTTAAATCGCATTAATAATCATGTTTTATCATGTTAAGATTGCATGTTATCACATAACCATCGGATCTTCATTAGAGCGTCAAGATCGCACCATGTGATCGTGTGAAGAGAGAGCATTGTGAGATCTCGTCCATTTGATCATGAATCAAGGTTTCAGATTCTCAGATGGCTCTTCAAATCTTGGCCATTATAACTCCTCAGATTAACGACCATGATTGATCCATTTAATAAAATGAATCTTTGTCCACTCAAATGCTGCTATGTACCCCCCCTCACTTACGTGAAAATGAGGGGTTGAGATTAAATCACATCTTTTCGCATTGATCAGATGCTTCCCGTCTCACCATGTCGCCTGCGTAACAATGAGGGGCTGCATACAAATTATTTAATGTAGTAGCTTTGACATCATTGCACATGTGGATCTCTCCCTCGCATCATCACCACCCATCGATTCATCACTCTCACTAGTCATAGTTTCTCTCCTTGCCATTTTCTCATTCCCATTTCATCTCTCCTCATTTGATTTTTAACTTTAGATTCTAATTTTTATCTTAACTCTAAAAGAAACTCAAAATTATTGCTCATACTCAGCTCCACATGCTCCATTCTCACTAGATGATATTCCTCCCCCCAGCTCTATATGGATTTGATCCTTGTTGAAACTTCACCAAGTAAGGAATTATAATTTTATTGCATGAAATCAACGCACAACAGTGACAAAAAACATGTGCGATTGAGATCATCACCTTGGTATCTATGACCTTGTGTTCAACACCCCATACGCAAGACTTCTTGCTTTGTTTTCTAGTTCCTCTATTACTTCTTCTGTTATGTGGCATCGTAGACTTGGTCATCTTTGTTTTTCTAAAATTATACAAAAATTTATGTGGTTATTATTATCTAAATTTGTATGAGTTATGTCAAATGGGGCAAAAATGATCATTCTACTAACCTTGAGATTTCATTCCATCATCCCATGCTTAGACCTCATTAATTATGATGTTTGGGATCCCCCTATCGTGTTTTGTCCTCTTCTGACCATATTGATTCCATATATTGATGATTATACTCGAGTCAAGTGGATATATCTCATTGAAGATCGTGCTCACATTCTTGACGTTGTCCACTAGTCTGCGCTAGAAATCATTATCCAACATTCCGCCACCCCACAAATCATTCAGACTAACAATGCCCAAGAACTTGTCCAAAAAGCCTTCCAAACCTTTTGTGTTGAAGATGGAAGTATTCAACAAATCACCTGCCCTTCTACCTCTCTTGAGAATGGTATCGAGGTGAGAACAACCCGCCATAGTACTTGACATCACTTGCACACTACTCTATTAAATGCATGTTCCGCACCATCTGTGGCTAAACACTATGATTATGGCCGCTTATCTCCATAATTGCCTTCCATCCTCTCCTTTGGGAGGTGCAATTCCCCTTACATATATTTTCCCCAATGCTTCTCTCTTCACTTTAACACCTCATATGTTTGGGTGCATTGCCTTTGTGCAAAACCATACCCTATCTTTATCTAAACTTACTCCTTGGGCGGTAAAGGGAGTTTTTGTTGGTTATTCACCCACGTAGAAGGGATATTGTGTTTATTTCCCTAATACACAACACTTAATTACTTCCGTTGATGTCAACTTCAATGTAGACATTCCCTCCTTTCTGTCAACTACTCTTCTCCGAGCATTTACATTTCCAACCCCCGGTTCACTTCTATCCCTCCATCCTCCCGGTTGCCTTATCCAGGGATCTCCACTATCATTGCACCTTCTACTATGATACCTCTCTTACTCATTTACGAGGACTTTCTTATTCCACCATCACCACTTGTGATGCTTATTCTTAAATCTTTGTTGTGCATGCCCCTCCACTCATTACCACTTTTTGATGCTTGGACTCCACTAGATCATCATCTACCACCACTAAACCTAGTAATCCCGCTCCTAATGGCCTTCAAATTCTCATGGCCTTTCAAAAGGGTACTCATGCTTGTATCCAATATCCCATAGCCCAATTTGTATCCTATGATTGCCTTTCTCCCTCTTATCGCACCTTTTCCCTTATCATATCCATCGGGTCACTATCCAGTATGTATGAAGGAGCTTTTTAGGCAACTGAGTGTAAAGTGGTGATGGATCTAGTGTGTGGAATCTAGAGAGATGAAAAGAGAGAGAAGATTGGGCCTATTTCGACAATGAAAAAAATGATACATGGTCACATATATAGGCCAAGAAGGCTTATTGGGCCTCTGATGATATCGGGCCTCTCACACTCCCCCTCAAGCTGGAGCGTATATGTCATATAGGCCCAGCTTGCGTGAGAAGGTGTCATATGAAGCAAAACTTAGCCCCTTAGTAAATATATTTGCTAGCTGGTCAGTAGAGGCCACATATGGTGTAGAAATGTATCCGACGATAATGCGATGACAAGTTACATGACAATAAATCTCGATGTGCTTGGGTGCGCAAAAAAAAAGTCTTTTTGTTGGCAATGAACATAGCTGCTTGGTTGTCACACATCATAGACATTGCACCCTTGACAGGAAAACCAAGCTCAAACAAGAAGTTGCATACCCATAGCATTTCTGAAGATGTTTATGCCATAGCTCGATATTTGACTTCAGCACTTGACATGGATGGAATGGACTGCTTGTGACTTTGCCTAGTCACAAGGTTTGCACTGACATTTATACAATAGCAAAATTGTACTTCTGATCATGCCAGTCCCTAGAAAAACCAACATTTGAGTAACCAAAAACATGTAAATGGCCATTACATTGAAAATTAATCCACATCCTAGAGCATACTTCAAGTAGGCAAGTAGACGAATAGCAACCTCCCAAAGAACTTCTCATGGATCATGCATAAACTGACTTAATACATTCACAGTGAATGTGATGTCTGATAAATAAGCTTTCCAACCAACCTACCTATGATACCGTTTTGGATCTGAATAAAGAGGATATGTAGGGCTCCAAAGTTGAGACTTGCTATCAATCGGAGATGCATATGGTTTGCATCTAGATAGACCAGCTTCTTGAAGAAGATCCAAAACATACTTGCGTTGATTGAGAACAAGAGCTCTGGGGTGAGATGTGAACTCAATATCAAGAAAGTACTAAGGTTCACCCAAGTCACAAATGTCGAGATGATGTTGAAGAAATGCTTTGATATAAAGAATGTTGGGATCTGAGGTCGATAACTTTCTGAAATTTTTGATCAAAACATCAAACGCAGCGAAATTCATTGAATCGGATATTCAAAACATCGAGGCACCAAAAACAGATGATCCTATCATCTAATATGTATGAGAAAACATACTTACAGGTTTCCTTGAAGGAGTTCTTGAAGCTATTCAAGTGTCTAGCCTCTAGCGGTATCCACACGGTCTCTGAATGGTTAGATCTCCTCTTCAAAGCTCTTCACTAAGAGAGAAAGAGAAGAAAAGAGAGAATTCTCACAAGGCTTGCATGGGCACCTTGAGTTGTGGTTGTTCTCCCCCTATTTGTAGATATTTGGAATGAGGTTTTTTCATAAAAACCCTCATAATTATATCTATATCCACCAACATCCATAAACCTTATGTGTGCGACCCTCTAGGTCCATATATCTCACTTGTTAATAACTCTATAGACCAAATGATGGAAAATTATTTTAGAAACATGAACACAAGGGTTCTAAGTGAACCTATCCTCCTCCTCCTCCTCCTCCTCTTCCTTATCCTTCAACTTGAGAAATTATCCATTTATTAAATGGATGAAGAAGACCTCTCTAAATAATTGAAAGACAGTGTAGATCTTAAGAGAATTATCTTCCCTCCCTCCTATTTTATACTGATCTAAAGATTGACTTGGTCAAACATTTAATCCTTATCTTTAGAAACCTAGAATTTTTTGAATGGATCAAGTCAACCACCTTCTACCTTGATATAGGTTCCCTATTTTCCAAACCTATCCACTATATCATAGGTAACCTAGTATAGTTACAAATAATGATCTCAATAAACATTATTAGGAAGCACATTGTGTTAAACTCCCTTACTCCTTGAAAACCACCCATAAATAGAAAGTTTAGAAGAGATCTATTCTTATGGAAGTACATTATCTACTTGTTATACTTCCTGTTCAAGCAAGAATATTATGGTTAAAGATGAAGGTGAAGATTTATCCTCAGCCATCATGAAGGCAATGAGGAAGTCTCAAAGCTCTTATGAAAACTGTGAAGTCATTGACTGAGCTCCATCACCTGATAAAGCTTATATGAAGAAACTCATGAATTACCTTCTACCTTAAGTGAGCCTTCCACGGTATTGTTTTGCACATCCACGAAGAACATCAACTTCAAAGCAGGGTCAAGAAGAAAAGAAGATGGAGAAGTAGTCAAAACGAGCCTCCCGGCCTCTTCCGGTAGCAGGCTCGAGCAGTGAAGCTGACGAGCAGAATCACTCTTATGGGAGCTTGTCGAAGTCTGCTCGATGAGAGTCAGAGCACCAATGATCGGCGATTTCTCCAATCTATTCACGGAAGGCGCGGCGTATCAAAACGACTTCAAAAGCGGAAAGCCGAGTCAACGCATTGACTCCGTGAAATGAAACGGCGTGAAGATCTCCACGTAAAGCAGTGAAGACGGATATGCAGAATTTAAAGACAGAAAAAGAAGTCCAAGTGAAGAAGTGAGACAGAAAAGAAGTCCAAGTGAAGAAGTGAGACAGAAAAAGAAGAAAATCTTGACAGGACTATCTCCCACTTGCCACCGTCGACATCTTCCGGGAGTTCGCTGGCAGAGAGGCCTTGTTATGAGATCGCGTAAAGACTCGATCCGCTCTCCTCTTCATAAACAGTTCAGCATAAACGGAAGTTCGGTTTGAATAAGAGAAAACTGTCATAGCTACCGCCGGCCGTCTCAGCCTCCTCTACGTCCCACCGCGCATCTTATTCTTACTGACATGGGAAAGAAAGGTATCGCGGTGCTGAATTACAAAGAAAAGAGAATTAGCGAAGAAGACAAATCCGCGACCACTGCCACCTTCTAAAAAATTATGAAAGTCCAGCTGTGAAGACTGGTCAATAATTCGGAAACAGGAAGCTCTGAAGATATTTCCTCGGCTGACTTTTGGCCCGCCCCGTCCTACTGTTCAATATCGGACACTGAAATATAACACTAAAACCCGTGCCGAAAGAAGTTTCTCTCTCGCAGAGTTGAAGGGTGCAGGTACTCCCAAGAAGTGGCACCAACAATTGACGTTATTGTTGACCATCACCGCAAAAAAAAAACCGTTCTTTAGAAGTACTTCAGGCGAATATGAAAAAGGTTGAAAACCTACAAGACCGAACTAGTGATTTGCTCGCGGCGCGTGGGCAAATTCAAGGTTGGCGACTTTGCTCCGGAAGAGCTGGCAATAGTTTCTCAAGTCCACGGAGACTTCTTACCGATTACTGGTGAGAAGCCTTCCAGGGAGCTGGTGAAGGTCACGGAGAAGATCATTAGAGAATTCCCGACAACGACTTTTATCAATATTCACAACGATGAAACTCCACAATCGGGACTTCATTCTGATTGTCCGCCAAAGGAGGCCTAGATAATCTCGGTGATTCCGCAATCGACAATCTCATCACCGACCGGAAAGAACCATCTTTCAATCGACGGTTAGTACGGAATCCACGTTAAAGCACATGCGTTTCAGGAAATATTGTAACTATCATACGCGGAATTTAAAACGACGCGTCCTTCCGATCTCACTCCTCATCTCCGAAATCTATAAAAGGAGATTTGTAAGAGAAGAAATGCATGTTGTTTTTGATAAAATTTTGGTTACTATTGGTTTTTTACCCGTGTTCATCGCCTCCCGTATCCCATCTATTCCTCCCTTCCGCAAGTTCATCTCCGATTCTACCCCCCTATCTATCCTCCCACCTGTTCTGTTGCTTTCCATCTTTTACGTCAGAGATCAACCGAGGAAATCACTTACCGTGAGGAGCAGATCCGAAGCATCGTCCTCTCGCCTTCCTTCTGGTAACATCTCTCTCCATCCCGTGTTAGTAGTTCAATCTGAGATCTTAAGTCCAACACGAGGCCTCCCTTCTTTCAACATCCCTCCATTCAAATAATCCCCCCTTCTTACTATTTATCCTATCACTATTCTCTCTATTTCATTAAATAATACCCCTATCCGTTCCTTTCTTCTCCTTCTACATATTTCTTCCATCATATATCCGATAACAATAATTAATACCCTATTAAAATATTACAAACCTCATAAATAAATCCTAATTTCTTCCACAATTGTCCTCCTTTTCATCTACTCATTAAATCATATTAATAATCCTCTATAGTGATATCTTTCATAGATCCTTCAACCCAGTTGTAGGATTATTTTCCTAATCATTTCAATATCATCTCAGATATCACCATCCCCTAAATATCCTACATCACTAAATAACACCTTATTGGTCAACCTTAATTAATTATCCACATCCACACATAGATTAATTAATCAAGGATCAATTTAACCCAATCGATAGGTTGAGTTGCCAGCCCGTTGGGTGCCAAGCTACACTACGTATACTAGGAGATATGGAGTATGTAAGAACTCACTTATGGAACCTTTCTATCATCGATTATCATGTATGTATAATCCTTCATCCACATTAGACTCATCAATGACTTACGGTACAGTCAACTGTCAAACTTTAATCGGTCACTCAAGTTAGTACTAATACGTGTAGAAATCATCGAGAACTCCTTCTCCGATATTTCTACTACCTTGGCCAAAGATTTCATTTCATCTCATTCCTTTGGGTCAATATCTTCAAGTACCGAGGGTGGATGATCCCATCTTGATCACACAATCATCTTTGTGGACTTCATGTCGTATCCAATATATGACGTTTTAGATATCCCGTGGCTAGGGATTCATGAGTCATAATCAAAACACGATCATCCATCCACAAGATGTCTTTAGTGTCTCAAGTCAAAGGACCACATACATAACCATGACATGAATTAACCTGATTGATAGATAGGTATAATACCATTTAGGGATTCATATGGATCAATTCAATGAACTCTTTCTCCAAAGAGCACCCACTATCTATCCTTAGTGTCTCCACACCGATGACTATAAGATCAACCATACTCATCATATGAGATGGATTAGATAGTGATATTGTTTTTTAATAATTTGATGTCCTTTTCGAAGATCCCACGAATAGGAATGTTTAGAACATATGTTTAAAGACTAGTGATCACTATATTATGATCTCATCATAATTCACTTAGTCATTGCACATGGTCATGGACTTTATTGTAAACATCACATAAGAATGACAATGAATAAATTTCATTTTAGTGAACATAAACAAGATACATGAAAGTGTGATTGGCTTATAGACCACATAATATGATGGAGAATTATTTCAAACATGAAACACAAGGGTTCCAAGTGAACCAATATTCCTTCTTATTCATGAGTTTAAAAAAATTATCCATTCATTAAATGGATGAAGAAGACCTCTCTAAATAATTAAAGAGAGTATAGATCTTAAGAGAATTATCTTCCCTCCTCCTTTTCCTATTTTACACTGATCTAAAGATTGACTTAGTCAAAAGAAAATAAACCTTCTATCTTTAGAAACCTAGAATTCCTTGAGTGGACCAAGTCAACCACCTTCTACCTTGATATAGGATCCTAATTTCCAAACCTTATCCACTATATCATAGGTACCCTTGAATAGTTATAAGTAATGATCTCAAGAAAATCAATAGGAATCCCTTTGTTATCCCATTCCTCTCTCTTCGAAAACCACCCTAAGTAGAAAGTTTTAGAAGAGATCTATATGTGATAACTTATGGAAGTAATTATCTAAGACCTCAAGGATTATCTCAAGTACATAAGGAAACCTCATAAGGAATAACTTCAAGCTCTACAATTGAGAGAAGAAGCTGAAATGTGACCCTATTATCATCATGAGAACACTGAAGACATATAAAGACATTTATGAAGACTATAAAGAACACTTCAAATAAAGAACAATGAGGATTTGCTACAGGACAGCATGAAGCCAAGTTATGAAGAAGCTTAAAGAAGGCTCCCAATAATGATAAGTCTTACCCACGAGAGCAGCATCTACACCGTCCCCGCTGTGGATTAGTCCTTCGGACTGATTATTACTACTCGACCGTGTACTTATCTTCCACGTGATCGACATCCCTACAGCTAAAGATGATACCCAAATGAGAAGAAGACTGTATCTAAGAAGCTAACTCTACAGCTGATAAAGAAAGAGACTCGCAACCATGAAAAACAAAGGTTACTCGGAGAAGAATAGTCAAAGACAATGAGAGAAGAATTCTGCGCTGCTGACTATCGTAGTCACGACGCGGAATCCACTGGAGTCAAGCAATGAAAGCTCCAACATCATGCGCTGACACTTGGATTCTCCACGTTAGCAAGACCTCTTCACCTTCATTCTGGGATACAACGTATCCTACAGCGAATGCCGCGCTTGAAAAGGGTGACGCTCCCTCAACGACTTCTGCGTAATTCCTCGTCCTCCCTTCCTTGCTGACAAGCCGGATCTACATTGTTAACACAACGAATAAATCCGATGCCTATCAGAAAAGCGGCTGGAGACCCCAGCTCCGTCTGAGAAGATGACGACGCTAGTTCTCCATTCCACGTGGTTTTACGAGAGAAAAGAATATACTACATGTTCTTACCTTCTTTGCCGAAGAACCGCAACAGAAGGGCAACATCAAAGATCAAAACAGCTACAAGGAGTTATTCTCTCCTGTATCGAAGACTATCACCCACGACGACAGCCTCTCGACGTTTTCCCATTGTGAAATGCCAGTCGGCCTGCATAATATTGATCGCCCATATATTATCGTCACGACTGCCGAACAAAAGTGAAGACTGATGCGGCGAAAACTGAAAACAGATCTCGGTGAAAAGGAAAACAGCAAAGACTGACGCGATGAAATCGGAATTCTGTTGCCCGATCAACCCTATGACCCGAGGCCATTACGCAACACCATCAGTTCACTTCGTTGCCCAATCGTCCAACAGAGCACTTCAAAGACAGAGTTCAACGCGACGATCCCACATACGCGTTGAGATGACCTTAGGATCGTCCTCATCAACACAGGTTCAGAATGCATTTAACGGCTCTCACGGATTCGTCAAACTTACCAAAAACCGGCGTAACTGTCCAAGCACGAGCAAAACACCGCGATGCATCGTCTCGTCCACTCCTCTCTCCCTCCACTACTATAAAATGGAAAATTGTAAGATGGAGAAGACAGTCTTTATTGATGAAAAATTGGTTCTCGGTTACTTTTTATCCCTCGTGTTCATCGTCCCTCCCTGTATCTCCATCTTCCTTCCACCTTCTTCCATCTCCGAGTTCTATCCCTCTATTCTATTCTCCCTCCATTTCTGTCGCTTTCATCAATCTTCCATTAGAGACTTTCCGAGGAGAATTTATATCATCCGACGGATCCCAAAGCATCGACTTCACCGTCTCCATCAGGTATCGTCCTCTTCCTCAAACTGTGAAGGTAGTTCCAATCATATATCTATAAGTCCATCATTAGTTCTATTTCTCTATAACTACCCTCTATTTCTAACCACTTTTCGAAACCAATACTCTTAAAATATTCTCTCTTCCATCGTCTTTCTCTCACCGCCGGCCTCCTTTCACTTCTTTTGTCTTATTCCGCCTTACCTAAGCCCTGAGTCATCTCTTCTTCGCAAACGTCAATCTCAGTCTCCACATACCCATTGTCTTGCCCGTTCTAAAATAAACTTCCGATCGCTCTTCCTCATCTTCTCATAATATATATACTTAATATTCTATCCATTACGTTATCCACTATTCTCTATCTTCTCCCTCACTTAAACTCTATCTCCATCACTTAATAATTCACTCTCAATCATAATTCTTATAAAAGATCTCCTAAATATCTTATACAGTCATCATCCTTCTCATATATTCATTTATTCCTACTTGATATCAAATCATAGATCCTCCATTAGATTGTAGGATTATTAAATCATTAAAATCAGTAGATTATCTCATTATTTCACTCATCTCTCCTCACATATTCACCTTCACATCATCATCTCATACACATTACCATTTATGAAATTATCCTACATCATAATATCCACCAAAGAATTCCAACATAATCGCTCTCGATAATGATCATATCATCAACTTAGATAGCTAGAATAATACAACTAGTAGAGGTGATTTTGAAAAAAATTGTGGGCTCGACATTGCATGCCACAAGTTCGCGAGCAGAAACAAGTGCACTAAACTTCTCAAACTAAGCACGAGGGCTCTGTTTAACTCCATAAAGAGCACAACGAAGAAGGGAAACCTTGTCATTCTCCCCCTCAACCGAATAACCAGGAGGTTGCTCCATATAAACACACTCAATAAGATTCCCATATAGAAAAGCAATTGAGACATCAATTGATGTAAATGCCATGAATAGTTTACAACCATAGAAAGAAGAATGCGAATAGAGTTGAGACGAATGATTGGAGAAAGTGTTTCTTCATAATCGATGCCTTGGACTTATGAGAACCCACATGCCACCAATTGAGCTATGTAATGATTAACAATCCCGTTAGGATTATCCTTGATAGTAAACACCCATCGACAACTGACAACATTAGCATCCTCCAGTCAAGAAATAAGATCTAAATTACCCCGCCGAACAAGGGGAGAGGGTTCTTCCTCCAGAGTAGCCCTCCAATGAGGTATCAATAATGCCTCTACATGAGACTTAGGAATGGTCTCGGTGGCCAGAGAAAGAGAAAATTCCCGATAATCCGGAGAGAGTCAACCATGAGACACCACATTGGAGAGTGGATGAAGAGTGCAAGAGCAAATACCTTTTCAAAGTGCAATCAATAGATGAAGATTGATGGTCAGTGAACTTGAGGAGGATGCCATAGATTAGTTTTTTTCGAGAGACAAAGTAGGATCAGGTGACATGATAATAGAATCAAGAGGTGGCAAAGGTAAAGGTGAAGAGGAAGTTGGTTCATTAGTAGAAAGGGCCATAGATGGAAGAAGTTGAGGTGTGAAGGTGGAGGGAAGAGTGACGAAATGAATTGGTGCAGTCGTTGAATACACACCAATTAATTTCAAAACTAGTACAAAAATAATTTTGTGAAATTATCACAAATTAAGAAGTATAGTGGTGAATAAGCGTCGAATCTACAGAGAAGTAAGGGAATTCTGAAATATCTTTTGAAATTCAATCGAATCGGATGTTGAAATGTGGTGAGAAATTAGGGAAATTGATATTTTTGAAAAGAAGACTCGAAGACAAATTCATGAAATAAAAAATCACTCGATTTGGATCAAGATTCGCAGAGAAATCAAAGAGCGAATTAGATAGAAATTTCCAAATGTGAAGAGAGAGAAATCCAAAATTTAAAACAAAATTAACTAAATCTAAGATCCTAAATTAAAATTGAACGATATAGAATGAAAGATAAGGAGAAAAACACACAATCTAACCTGAGATAGCAATCAAAATGATCCAATTGATAATCAGATTAAAGGCTTTTCATTTCAAGATTACGAAGACAATCATCTACATTCAAGAGGTGAATTCTCTCTATTCTATCGGTAAAATCTCACTTCCAACCACCTCGTTGATGCGGAAATGAGTCTATAAGCGATTGGAAGTAAGAGATTCAAGGATGGTGGTGTCTAGATAGTTTGATTACTCGAAAAAAATTCCAAGAATGATTTATAATGTCGAAGAACATCTCAATTTATATCAAATTTAGGTGTAACCATCACATGAAGCATTTCATCTTTGATCAACGGCTCTGATGAAACACAGAGATTTGAATTTTTACAATTAAGTCATGGCCCTTTGATCGGAGATGGACCATCGAGATTTTGCCACCTCGCGTGTGAAGAAGAAACTCATGAAACGCCATCGGCTCGATCTTAATTTAACTCTTTGGATGCACTTTTGTCAGTTTTAATCTCAGCCATTGTAAATCTTTTGATGAACGGCTGAGATTAAATCATTTTTAAAATGATTCACCAACGAGTAGAAATGCGCCACGTACCCTCCCTTAAGTGACAATTGACAATCGCAATTTAATTGCATGATTGGATGCTCCATGCACTGCCACATCACCGGCGAATTTAAAACACGAAAAAAAGTCCTACATGGCAAAACTAAAAGAAAAAAATACATGTATATAAGGTGTGCGCAATTAAGTAGTTAGCGAAAATCCTTAACATGGTGGTTTCTCCTTAATCACACACGCGCACACGTGCAAATAGGAGCAAAAATGCGCACTCGCACATGCACGCACATGTACACTGTGCCACACTTGGCGGCCTCATATGTTGCCACGTGGCATGTTTTCTCCGCTCGTGCCACATCAGCACGTGAAAATAAAATGTTATTTTAATTAATTTAATTCAAATAAATTGATTTTTAATTCACAAAAATTCAGAAAAAATTCAGAAAAATCCCTAAAACTTAGAAAATTCATAACTTTCAAAATATAACTTCAAATTAATCCAATTTTTTTTCATTGGATCAGAAATTAAATTATCTATTATTTTAAAAAGTTTAATTTAATAAATAAAAAGAGAATAAATTTCTATTTCAAAAATATACTCATTTCCTTTAGAATTAAAAACTTTAAAAAATACATGACTGTCTATAAAGTATTTTCTCATATTATTTAACATTAAAACCAATTACAATCTCACATATAGATGGGAATAATCTATTTTAAAAATATATTCTTAAAAATGTATAATTATCCCTAAAATAGTGCATTTTGAGATTATAACTTAAAATTGCATGAAATGATAGATATGCACTCAAAGTATGATAACCTGCAGAAAAATGGAATGTTTTATGCCTTAATGTGCATTAATAATCATGTAATTACATGTTAGGATCGTATATTATCAATGAGGCAAAGGAAAAGGAGAATAGGGTAGAGGAAGAGGGAGTTATAGAATATTTGAAGAGACATATGCAATGGGAACATGAGGGGGTGATGCTGGAGTCTCCCATGAAGAAGTCATTGTTGTACAATATCGGGTAGACTCATGAAAAGTAACATCTGTCAAGATAACGTAGCGTCGATCCTAGGAAAGCTAGATACGATAACCTTTATGAGTGCATGAATATCCCACAAAGAAGCCTCAAATTGCATGAGGATTTAGCTTTGATATGTTGGAGGAATGATCTTGAGCAAAGGCTATGCACCCAAATATGGGAGGAGGTAGAGAAAATAGCTCCCTATCATGATGAAGATGACGTAAAGGAACTTCGCCGCCAAGAAGAGTAGACGGATGATGATTAATGAGAAAATCAAATGCAAGAATAGCATCATCCCATAACTCATGAGGAACACCCATTTCGTAGAGTAATGTGTGAGTCATGTCGAGAAAGTAATGATGTTTCCGTTCAGCCACTCCATTTTGTTGAGAGGTGTGAGGACATGATGTTTGATGGAGAATGCTAGAAGATGTACATAGAGACTGAAAATCTTTTTGGACAAGTTCGGCGGCATTATCTGTTTGAAGTACTTTGTGAGTACACACGTATTGAGTGGTTACTTTTTGAAGAAACTGATGTATCGTGGAAAGGACCTCAATACGATCCTTGAGGAGATACACCCATGAAACACAAGAATAATCATCAATGAGTGCCATATAATAGCAAAAACCAAGAAGAGACCGTAGACGAGATGGTCCCCAAATATCGCAATCAACAAGATCAAATGGGTTAGAACTTGGAATTGACTCAATACGCGAGAAGGTAGCACGATGATGTTTGCCCATCTCACAAGACTCACAAAGAAAACTTTTAAAAGAGATCCATGGAAGAGCTTGGTGAAGCTTGGTGAGACTAGGGTGTCCAAGATGACGATGCCAGTTGATAAGCATAAAAATGCGGTCGTTGAATGCGCGGTTTTACGTATCAAACAAAATTTATACTCAACTCATCAAATCTGATTTTTAAATTAGAACAGTGGCAAGTCGAGGTCGAATCCACAGGGAGGAAGGTTAAGAGATTGAAATCAGAAGCTATTTTTGGTATTTTTTTATATTTAGAAAGCGGAAATGAATGTGAAAGGAAGAAAATGAGCACGAAGATGAAATGAACTGAACAAGTGCTTCCAAACTCCTTGCGAAGATTGAAAACCCTTGATCGATGGAGGAAATGTCATTTTTAGGGTTTTTAAATGTGGAAATGTGATGAACAGATGAGGAAAATGGAAGAAATAGATAGAAAACGATCCTAATCTAAAGATTTTTGATGAAAATACGATTCAGTGATGCTCCCTAATCAAAACATACCTTCATGAGCCGTATATGTCGCCCGGACTTGGCGTCTTGCATCCAACACGAAGAATGAATAGAAGAGGTAAGAAACTCACTGAGAATGAAGTTCAACACATGATGAATGATCCATCGTTGCTTTCTTTCCTTCTACCTAGCCAATGCTAGAAGCATACAATAAAAACATTCATAACCTTAATTTTTTTCGTCTCAGAACTTAAATCAGCCCCAGCACATTAGTGAAGCTTGAAATGAAGATCACGCCCACGAAATTTCAGCTCCTAAGAAGACACAAAAATTATGTTTAATGCCCTCAGCCCTGTCATCTCTCTTTTCTCCTATCTCCTCTCTCCTCTCTCCTCTCTCCTCTCTCCTCTCTCACTACACACGACGGCGAAATCCGCTGAGGACGTGCACGAGAGAGAGATATGGCGCGAGGGAGAGAGCGAGCGGGGTTTCTCGCGCCCGAGAAAGAGGGAGAAGATGGCGCGGAAGAAGTGGAGATGGGAGGAGAAGACAGAAGGGAAGGAAAGAGTGTCACAGGAAAGAGAGGAAGAGAGGAAGAGCGGTGCGACGGGGAGAGAGAGAGAGAGAGAGAGAGAGAGAGAGAGAGAGGAGGAATTTCCTCCTCGCGACGGAAAAATTTCCGTCGCGAGATAGAAGAAAAAGAATAGGAGATGAGAAGAAGGAGAAGAAGAATAGGAGGGCGATTGGAAGCGAGAGAGCGGGAGAGAGCTCCACTCTCTCACGTGCGTGCGCGCGAGAGAGAGAGAGGACAGTGAGGAAAATTTTTTCTCCTCGCAACGGAAATATTTCCGTCACGAGAGTGAGGGCGAGGGAGGAAGAGAGAAAAGAAGAAAGAAGAGGAGGAGAAGTGGAGAAACTCCTCCCGCCTCTCCTTGCGACGTACGTCGCGAAGAGAGAGGGAGAGAGGGAGAAACGAGGAAGAAGAGAGGAGGAAACGGAGAGAGAGAAATAGAAAAGGAGAAGAATAGGGAGAGCGCGGGAGAAAGATGGACGAATCTCTCCTCGCGACGGAACATTCCGTCGCGCGAGAGAGAGAGAGAATTCCCGTCGCGAGACGGAGGAGAGAAGGGGAGAGGAAGAGATGAAGAAAGAAGAAAAGGAGAAGAGATAGGAATAGGAGAGAGGCGAGGAGTGGCGCGGGAGAGAGAGACAGAGGGAACTCCTCTTGCGCGACGGAAATTATTTCCGTCGCCAGAGAGGGAGAAGAGGGAGAAAAGAGAGAAGAGAGAGGAATACGAAGAACGGAGAGAGGTTACGGGAGAGGGAAGGAGAGAGAGGAAATAGGGAAGAGAAGGAAAACGAATTTCTTTTCCTCTCGCCTCTCCTCGCGACGGAAATTCCATCGCGAGAGAGAGAGCGAGGGAGAAAGCGAGGGAGAAGCAATGAGAAGAGGAAGGGAGGAAGAAGAGGAAGAGGAGGAAGAAGAGGAAGAAGAAGTGATGGCGAGCGAGGCCCACGTAGATGGCGAGCGAGTCCAGCCCGTTCGACGCGCGAAGATGAAGGAGCCCGGCTTTTGTCACGCGGCCTAGCCGCGAGACGACACTAAGCTACTCTTCTTCTTCTATTCTTCTTCTATTCTTCTTCTTCTCCTCGTATTATGGGGTCTCGCACTTGTATTTAGCGGACCCGCTTTTGCTTTGTGTTTGTCTGCCTTTTGGGATCCTATGTAGGTCCCCATTCAGGAGGCCCACGTAGATCCCAAAGGGAGAGGGCCTCAAGTACGCCCACCCTCCCTTAGCCCACTTGTGGGCCCTATATAAGGGAGGGTAGGACCTCCCCTACCGTGGTTTGTTTTCCTCTTAGGCCTGTAAAGGAGTGTGAAGGAGAGGAAGAAGAGAGACATCGTGGGACGACGAGAAATCAAGGATCCTCCAGCCGACGCCAGCTAGCGCGTGAAGCCGCGGAAGGCCTGAGGTGGGGGAAAGAATCTACGACGTGACGCCTATACGAGCGCCGCGATCGCACCCTCCGTCAGCCGCGTGAAGAGAGGCCAGCGATACTCCCCCACATTTTGGTAGGATCTCCTCTCACCTCCCTCCTGTCCCATCTCCATTGGTAGGTAGAATAATCGCACCTTCTCTTCCCTTCCACCTCGTCGGCACCTTATCCCGTGGCCCGGTTCGTCGCGAAAGACCACGAAGAAATTATCGTCCGTGACTTCCGGAGCCTCGCGTGCAACCGTGCGAGGATTGCGTACTGTCGTGGGACAGACGGTTGCTACTTGGAAACTTCCTGCAGAGAGCAGCTGCCGCACCGCCCGCCTCCCTCTTTCGCCTGCCATTTCCCTCCTCACCTGCACCACATCCTCCTACCCGCATTATATCTCTTCCCCCTCCAACCTCTCGACACGCACCTCCCCTCCCCTACGGCTCGCCCACTTCTACTCCCGCTACGCCATCCTCAATACTCCCGTGACACACACTCCTCCTCACTCGTAACTCGCCCGCCTCCTCTCCCGCCTCACTCCCCCCGAAGTCCCGTGGCACCCCCTCTTCTTCGTCCGCAACTTACTTCCCCTCCTCCGTTCCGCAACTCGTTTTTCTTGCCCCTACACACCCGTGACACGTCCTCGTCCCGCCTGGCGATTCGGCCGTCACAACATTCGCTGTTCACCCGTTTCCCTCGCCCGTGATATCTGCACCTGCATTTTGTGGTTTCTTGCTACGCGTGGTCCGCCGCTGACCGCCTCGTATCGGGACTATTTCCACGGTCATCTCCACCTTCCTAAAGTGTGAGTGGACTGCTGACTGTACCTGGGTTGACGAGAGCTCAGTACGCTGCAACGACTATCCGACGACGACTATGCGCCATAACCGGAAGGATCTGATCTCCTTCGTGCAAGAAAAACGCGCCATAACGTGCAAGGTTAGCTCTGTCCCCTTCCCTATTTCCAGTTTAATTACCTTTCGAAGGGTTTCCTCGGCTTGTTTCCACCGCCTTCAGACGAACGTAGGCAGGATAGAACGAGTATTAGGATCGAGATTTCTGACGCCGCGTCAGACCCGCCACCGATCGTGAGCAGCCACTTCTGGCCTTTCCACGACGACTGTTCCGCCGTCTATCCGGACGTGGACCGACCGGGTCTCGAGTTTACCATCGTCGAGTGTTTCCCCGGGTTGTTCGGAGTTGATGTTGCTTATCAGTGTGCTTGCTTGCACTTAGATTAGGGGATTGACTTAGACTCTTAGGTTCACACACCATTACGGATCGGGCCAACTGCTCCATCCACCGGACTTCGAGTCTCATTGATCGGGTGCGAGGGTCTACTCCCCTTGTCCTGCATCAAGAAGAGAGAGAGAGAAAGAAACTGGGAGAGGAAACTCCTCTCGCGACGGAAGTTATTTCCGTCGCGAGAGAGGGAGAAGTTCGCTGAGGAGAGAAAGAGGAGAAAAGAAGAGAGGAAGAGGAGGAGAAGTGGAGAACTCCTCCGCCTCTCCTTGCGACGTACGTCGCGAAGAGAGAGGGAGATAGCAGAATTTCCCTCTCTCCTTTCCGCACGCACGCGTGCGCGAGGAAGAGAAGGAGAGAAGGGAGAAGGAGAAATGTAGAGAAGAGGGAGAGAGAGGAGAGAAGGGGAGAGCGAGAGAAAGAGAGGAGGAATTTCCTCCTCGCGAGAGAGGAGGAAGAACAGAGGAAGAGAGAAACAATTTCCTCCTCGCGAAAGAGAGAGAGAGAGAGAGAGAGAGAGAGAGAGAGAGAGAGAGAGAGAGAGAGAGAGAGAGAGAGAGAGATTTCATTTTATAATTAAAGAAAATTATATTCTTGATAAATCAAAATCATTAAATGCTCATTAAATGCTACTAAATTATGAAAAATCAAGAATATCCTTTAAAACATAGAAATTATCAATTTAATCATTTTAAATCATGATAACATGCATTTATGATTATATTTCAAAGAATATATGCATAAAATGCATGATATTAATGCATGAAATTGCATGTTATCACCAATCAAAGGAAGAAGCGGTACAAGAGAGGGAACATGTAAGACCACGAGAAGGTTTGTTTGAGACAAATTCGTAAAGGCGGTCTTGAGTCTTACACCCCAAACTAATATGCGCCTTTGTTCTCAACTCCTAAAATATGCAATGATAAGGAAAGAAGGTAATGGAAGATAGTAGAGCTTCAGTCAACGCACTGATAGATATAAGATTGAAAGGAAAATTCAAAACATATAGAACATCTTGGAGGGGAAGCTGAGGAGTTGGGGAAGTGCTGCCTTTTCTCGTAACATAACAAGATCAAAAATCTGGTATAAAAACATATTTGGGTTTGTGCAACTTGGAGATCCAAGATAAAAGAGAGTCACTTCCTGACATATGATTGGAGGCGCCTAAGTCAATGATCCATGTACCAGTGAAAGAAGCCAATAGAGCAGTACTTGGACCTTGGGATGATACACCGGCATGAGTTTGAGCAAGAGCAACAGCGCAACGTCATTCGATAAGTCGATCGTAAGCTACTTGAGAGAGACTGATCGTATTGGTCGATGAATTTGGCGAAAGTGGAGCGGGTAAAAAGTCCAGGGGAAATAGTGGGCAACTGAGGGGCATGACATGTAGACGAAAAATGACGAGGATGGTGACGGTGCGAGACCGCGAGGTCGTTGAAAACACAAGGTCACGTGTCAAAAAAGTGTCCAAACTTACCAATTTTATGAAATTAATTCAAATTGAGAGGTATAATGGAAAATACGGATCAAATTCACTGTGAATTAGAGAAATTTCTGATGTTCTCTTTGAATTTGATCAAATTGGATGATGAATCGATGATAGAAATTGGGGAAAATGATATTTTATGAAAGAGGACTTGAAGACAAATCCACGGAATAAAAAAAATCAAAGAATTTGACTTTGATTTCTTGGAGAAATTGAAGATTGAAGAGAAGTGGTTTTTCAAAAACATAAAATCATGAAATTACCAAAATTAAGAATGAAATTCACTTAAACTACGATTCTAAATTGAAATTAAACACTAAAATAAGATAGATTAGAATAAAACACGATCCCTAACCCACAATTGCAATCGAATTGATCTAATTAATCGCCGAAATCAAGGCTATTCATCAAATTCCAAAAATCGTGATTCGTGGAGTTTAAGCGTCAATTTCTTCTTCGTTGATCATCAAAATCTTGATCTTAAGCACTCCTCGGACGCGGAAATGAGTCTAGGAGCAATTGTGATCAAGAGATTCAAGAGATTTGGTGTCTAAAGAGTTTGATTTACTCGAATTGCTCGCGAATGCCTTGCAATCTCGAAGAACATCTCAATTGATAGGGTAATTTGGGCATAACTGTTCAATCTTCATTTAATCCGTGATCAACAGCTCTGATGAAACATATCGGATGCGAATCATTACCTTTAAGTCGTGGCCGTTGGATCGCCGATTGATGCTCGAGATGAAGCCACGTCGCAAGCGTTATAAAAATGCATCAAACGGTCGCCGTCGGATCGCGATCAGACATTCTTGATGCCTTTTTCGTCGGTTTAATCTGAGCCGTGATAACTCTTTTGATCAACGGCTCTGTTTAAATCATTTTAAAAATATTCGCCAATGAATCCTGTGGCACCGCGTACCCTCCTCTTTAAGTGAAGATCAACGGTTGAGATTTCACGCGCGATCGGACGTCCCAAGATGTGCCACGTCGCATCGCACCCTTGATCATTGATCGCGATCGATCAGACGATCCAGATTGCGCCATGTCACTTGCGCACTACAAATAATCTGAAAAATTAATTTTAAATTAGAAAAATCGATTTTTAATTCCGGAAAATCCTTAGAAATTCATCATAAATTTAGAAAAAAATAAGAAAAATCCCAAAAAATTAGAAAATTCATAACTCCTCCAAATTAATCCAAATTTCTTTCATTTGATAAAAAATTTAATTATTTATCATTCTAAAAAGTCAAATTGAATGAATAACAGGAGGTTTAATTTCTACTTCAAAAATACATTCATTTATTTAAGATTTAAACTTTAGAAAGTTAAATGAATGTTTATAAAAATGATTTCTCTCATTATTTAGCTTTAGAAACTACTAAAAATCTCAAGTAAAGATGGGTTATGAAATTATTTATCTTTAATTCATCATAATTAACCCTAAATTAAGGTATTTTGAGATTATAAAGACTTTTTCATAAAGAGATAGATAAATACTCATAAATATGATAACATGCATAGGAATGAAATCTTTTATACCTTAATACACATTAATAATCATGTATTATCATGTCTAATTAGCATGTTATTAGATGGTCGTGAGGATATCCCCACTTATGATAGCAACAAGCGGAAGAGTGCATTGGGCGAGAGCAATGGATGCATGGAGGACCAGTATACTTGTTGCGACACCTTTCACGATCATTTGAGGAATGACTGCGACGGCTAGATCCTTGGTCAGAGGCAAGTACTATTGTAGTTTCAGAGGTAAGAAGTGCCAAGGATTGAGATGAAGTGAGTGTTGAGGATGAAGTCTTTGCATGAGTGAGAATGTCCATGCATTGAGCTGCATTGAAAACATCTGCAAGAGATGGAAGAGAATCAGTTGAAGAGCATACTTCAACTAGGCAAGTAGACGAATAGCAGCCTTGCAATGAACTTCTCACGGATCATGCATAAACTGATTTAATACATTCACAGTGAATGTGATGTCAGGTCGAGTCAATGTAAGATAAATAAGCTTCCCAACCAACCGACGATACCGTTTTGGATTTAAATAAAGAGGAGATGTAGGGCTCCAAATTTGAGGCTTGCTATCAATCAGAGATGCATATGGTTTGCATATGAGACATTGACTCACCAATGATTGTAAATACCAATTGTTAACAATTTCCACAATCACATTTGATCTATGTGACGGTTACTCTTTTGATATCACTAATTTGTTTAGCGTCCTTAGTCATCTCATGTAGGAATCTCACATCATATATTAGGAGGGTGAATTAAGGGTTCTCGCATCTATCAAGAATGCCCCTAGCACAAGGCTTATTTTTCGGTGCCATAATCATCTTCTTAGTAAGGTATATGTTGATGCTGGACATGTTGGGGGACAAAGGAGACCGACATCTACTACAAGATATTACACAAATGTTGGAGTTAATCTTGTCCCTTAGCATTAGCAAATCAAAGTTCCTAACTTGTGCTAAAATGATTGTTTTAAGGATCCTATCAAGTCTTGTCACTTCAAATATTGGATATAGCTTTCAATATTGTCACTACCTCCTTGACTACATGAACATGGTTCCCATTGTGAATCAGACTCGATGATGATTGACATAGAGTTCTAGGGTTTGAAGTGGGCAGTGATGGAAGTTGGTCAACAAATGAAACAAGCTTACCCTTCCTCTAATTATGCAACATGTGGATGTTTGTCTTAATAAGTTCTTGGATCCTATCTACTGAAGAACTCATCCTAGACCTGGATCAAATGCATGTGTAGTTGGCTTAGAGTTGGTATGTATGTCGGTTACTTTGCATTTATGTAAGAAATGTCGATTTTGTTGCAAATTTTTTCTAGAGGGTACCATAAGGCTGTAGAGTGTAAGTTGATCAGCTCAAGGTTCCCGTTCCCCCATAATGTAATGGGATGAGATGGATTATTACAATAACTTGGTTATTATAATTATCTAGATAAGTGCTCAAGTGTTTATGCCTACTTGGCTTGCTTGACCCTAATTGATTATTGGGAGTTGTTGAGGGGACGAGTTATAATGTAAAACCTTGCTTATATATGCCTTGACCTTGAACTACCATAATAGGCCACTCTCATTCAACATGATCAAGACTCTAACAGTAATCCCATGAAGAAGCATCTTGGAACATATGAGGTGTGAGCTCTTCATAACAACATTATTAAGGTCTCATCAAAGTGCGATTATTGTCAAGATTGAGATGGGTCAAGGTCAACACCCCTACATTGTTATGGATATAAGTGGTAGGAATTTAAGTACTACCCACTACAAAAAACAAAGGAATGGGGAAAGAAATATCTATGTTGAATGGCTGAATGAGTTTAGAATGTAAAAATATCTTTCAAAAGTTTTTGTTTGTACTATGACGTGTGATTTTTTATTTTTAATTCTTTTTTTTGCTTGCCTTTTGCCTTTTATAGTTTATGAATGAGTTGTTATGGATAATTTCTTTTTCAAAATTTAATTATGAATTCCATAAAAATTGTTTCACTCTCCACAAAAAAGGAAACCATATGTGTATAAGAATGGAGATTATAAGATGACAATACTAGTGTGGATCCCCATTACTAAAAGATTTTCTTGGGGGCTTACTTGACACCAATAAAGATGACGGAGAAGTGAGTAGATTGAGAAAACAACTTTTGGGAAACCAAAATGGGATTTATGGTTGGACCAACTAATGGATATTATGTGCCTATAAGCCAAATCAAACTTCTCGTATTTTTATTTAAATAATTTATTTTGAGATATTTTAATAAAATCTATTCATTTTCATTATTATGAGATGTTTGCAATGAAGTCCATGAGGATATGTAATGGCTAATTGAATTATAATGAGACCATAATTCACTGATTACTGGTCTTTTAACATATATTCTAAACATTCATATTCGTGGGATATTCGAGAAGAATATAGAATTATCCAAAAAAGAATAACATTATCTAATCCAACTCATACGATGAGTATGATTGATTTTTTGACCATTGGTAGGGAGACGCCAAGGATAGATAGTGGGTATTCTGTAGAGAAAGAGTTTATTAAATTGATTTGTATGGATTCTTGAATAGTGTTATACTAATTATCAGCTAAGTTAATTCATGTCACAACTGTGTATGTGGTCCTCTAACTAGAAAATATCAAAGATATTGGTGGCGTACGACCCCCGTCGCCACCAAGGCATGACACTACGGCGCCGGAGGAGCCGACACCCGCGCGCGTCCAGCCCCCTCGACAGGCGAAGATGAAGGATGCCGAGTTTCACTACACCAAGTGAGGACCTTATCTTGCCACGACACATTTCACAGGGCTCGCGCGCGCGTGGAGTTATCTTTCCAGTCTTTATTTCATTATGAACTTTATTAGCCCACATGCGTTTAAGCGGGCCTTTGCATATCTTCCCCTTCTCTCCCTGTTAGGCTTTCGGGTGGGTTCTTCCCTTTTCGGGATCCCATTCGGTAAGCCCTTCTCTTTGTGGACCTTTTTATTTTCTATGATTATGTTAGGTCTCAAGTGGGCCTCAAGTGGGCCCTTTCCTCTCTCGGCCCACTATGGGCTCTATGAGAGGGGAAGGGACCCCCCCCCACAAACCCTAGCCGTCATTTGAAGAAAGAAAGGAGCAAACTCCCTCTCAAGTGGCTGCTCAAGGAAGATCAAGGAAGGAGACCAACCGCCGCCTCCACCGTCGCCACCGCCGCCGCACCTTCACGTGCCGCCGCCGTGCCCGCCGCTGAGACCGCCACCTCCCCTCGCCTTGGTTGCGTATCCCCAGTGTGCAGTCTACCCGCCGCTGCCGCTGCCACCGCCGCCGGAAAGCTGTGCTACCTCCTCTCCTCCTCCACGGACCCTCTTCTTCCTCCTCCTCCATCTACACTCCTGGCCATCTCCCACCTTCCCCTCATCCAAAGTCCTCCTTCCCCTCCCGTCGATCCCTGAGTTTGATTCCCCTCTGCATTTTCCGGCGATCATCATTCATCTGATCGGGATCCCCCTCCTTCACGTATCCCGTGCCCGCCGCGCTCCACCCCTCCCCTCCCCCTCAACTCCACGACCGCCCATCTCCCTCCCCTGTACGGTGATCCGCAACTTCGTGAAGGCGCCGTCTACCCCACCGTCACCATCACCGTCCGCCGCCACTCCCGTCCAACTCCTCACTTCTCCGGAAACTCCCTCCCCTCCGCCAAATCCCCAGAGTTCTTCCCCAATCTCCCGCAACCCAATCTCTCCCCGCATTTCATCCTTCCCCCTCACCCCGAAATCGCCGTCAACACTCTTTCCCGTTCTTCCCTTTCCCGTTTCCCCCTCGCCGCACCCGCAATCCCTGCCTGACATCCCCTCGAATCCCGACGACCGCCATTCTCCTGTGCTCCCACGACATTCTCTCTCATCCAGCGAATTTTGCGGGTCAACTCACCCCACGAACCACCTGAAAACCCCAGTGTTCTCCACCCGGTACCCCCTCATCTACTCCCGACTCGCCCCAATTTCCCATCCCCATTCAATCACCGTCCACCACCCATTCAAAGCCCATTCTCATCGAACTTTCCAGCCTACACCCCTGAATCCGTCCAGCCGTTCCACCCCCTTTCGTTCTCCTCCTCTCGGCCGATCCTCACCCTTCATCTTACCCCCGGTTTGCACATTTTGCGGAAACTCCCCCTCCACGAACTCTAGTACCTCGGTCAACGCCTTCTCACGGACATAACTGCCCGCTGCAAGTCGTGCCGACGTTCAGCGGGATACCATTCCCTACCTACCGGCTGACTCTGTTTCGGACTACGCGACGCCCGAAAGTCCACCCCCCCTTGAATCCAGTCAACATCGCTCACACGACGGGACGAAATCCTCTCGCCCTCCCGCTAGAAACCCGTCGTGCGCGCGTGAGGGCTCATCAACCTCATCTTCCCGCTCTTCTGATTGACTGCTGTCCGAGAGCTACTGCCCAACCGCCCCCGTGCCCTGCTCTACGCCGCGCTCCGTTCATCTGCTGGGATCAACCAGCTGGACACGCTTTCGCCCAAACCTACCATCCAGTGACGGCCTCGAGTTGCAGTTGCGCACCAATCGTAGTGCCTACTCGCGCCCATAGCCCCGGCACACACACACACACACACGCAGCCCCTCGTCGTTCTCCCGCGTCACGGTGATCACTCCCTCAACATCCTCTGCCACTCGCCAGTGCCACGTACGAACAGACCTCCACCGTCACGACCGATCAGGCTTGCGCCCCGCAGGTTAGGCACACATTCCCCTTTACTTTACGTCAGGTCTATATTTCCTTCAGTATTTCCCGCACCGTCTCCGCCGCCTTCGGAATCTAGTATTGGCGAGTGTTTAGACGACTTGACAGGATTCCCTTCATGGTCCAACCCGTCGGGTTGACCGTCGAGCTCCCCTCGACGACTCACGGCCTTACGCCCGCGAAGACGTGGACTGGAAGGACTCTCGGACGTACTCTACTCGGCGCACTCCAGGGACTACGGCGACGACACCTGAGGTGGCACTCTGCTTGATTGCATTATTAGTTTACTACATCATATTAGAATTCCCCTAGTCCATCCCTAGTATCACGGTGTGAGATCGGTTTAGCGCCCGGTCCTGCATCAGATATCTTGTGCATGGATAGCCATGTTTTGATATCTTGTGAGATTTTATGGATATTGCTAGATGCTAGACATTTGAACAACTTTAAAGAACTCCTTTGAGGAACCGGGTAAGTATTGATTTTGATCTACACTAAATGATATGATCATCATGCTTGGTGCTTTCTGTTTATTAATCCTCAATTCCAATACCTTTCATTGCACTCAACTTCTCCAATTGGATTTTGAGGGCTTATCAAGCTTCAAAGCATCTTGTCTGATGAATCAACATCTTTGATTGTGACACGTATCCCCCTTGAGCAAGTGATGATGGATGGCTAGGATTAGTTTTGGAGATCCAATGGTCTTGATCGTACCATGTCATTTGAAAAGAAAAAAAGAAGAAAATTTAGTTCCACATTTCTAACATTTAAAATAGATATCATTTGCAAATATATTTATGGGACTTATGAGAAATTAATTTGACCCATTAGGACATCTAAATCAAAACCATTACTCCCCTTGAGAGGGCACCATGAAGGTGCCACATGCACACGATGTGTAGCCCTTCGATGCTTTTGCATGTCCCCATGCAAGCCTAGTTCACCATGTCAACTTTGCCACATAAGTTGCCATGTCAGCTCCACCACATTTTTTTTATTTTCGCTCAAGTCTAGTCAAAATAATTTCAAAAGAATTCTTAAAAAATCCCTAAAAACTTAGACAATTTATATCTTTAAAAATATTTTCTTCATTAAATTAGAAACTGAAAAATATGTAATTCTATGCCATATAATTGAAGAAATAACAAGAGAATAAAATATTTACTAAATTCACTTAGAAAAGTAAAAGTAAGTAATTTTCAAAGTTTCTTTTAAATTTTGTCCCTTTTTATTTTCATGTAAATCTTAGAAATTCAAAATCTCAAGTATAATAAGGCTAAATTAATTGAATCTTAAAGTTTGAAATTCTAACTTATGATTTCTATAAAACTAGCCTTAAAATAATGTATTTTGAGATTTTAAGATAATTGCCATTGAACCATGAAAATGCACTCAAATAATTGTAAATTGAGATTTTAAGATAATTTTAAGAAAACTCATACATTATAAATTTATGAATTGTGCCTTCAAATGCAATAGTAATCAGATAATTTTAATAATATGTTTTATGCTATAATTTATCATAAATGTGTATGGTATAGTCTACTATCAAACTTTAATGAATCATTTTGGTCAATACTAAGGTGTTGGGCAAATCATCAAGAACTCTTGCTTAATATTTTTATTACGTTGGTTTTAGATTTAATCGCATATCATTCTCAGAGTCAATCTCCTCATATACCCAGAGAGGATGATCTTATCATAACTAATAAATCATCTTTGAGGACTTCATGTTGTATCCAATCAATGAAATTTTATGTAAGTATAGTTAGAGATTTATTAGTCATAGTCAAAACATGATCATTTAGCCACATGACATCTTTGGTGTCTCATAGCTAAGGAGCATCTATCCACAACTACAACATTTAAGTTTAGTACCATTCGTTGCTTCATATTGATAAATTTAGTGAACTCTTTTTCCAAAGAGTACCAATTGCCCGACCTCAATGTCTCCAAATATATAGCCACAAGATCAACCACTCTCTTTGTATGATTCATATAAGACAATGCTATTCTTTTTATATTTTTTTATATCATATGAGTAAGATTAGATAATACTATTATAGATATAGCCAATTAGAGGGTTTATTGCATTGGTTCTCATAAGAACTCTAGAGTTAAGCATGTTTAGGTTAGAGTAGTTCTAGGATGTGTGACCTCCTAGGAAGTACTCATATTTTATCTTGTTCTAGGGGTCGTAGATAGGTTATTTTTTGATTTCTATATCTTTCTCCTCTATAAATAGAGCCTTGTAATCTCTTATTTAATCAAGTACTACAATAGAGCCTAAATTAAGTTCTTTTTATGTGCTGCTAGTGCCATTGAATCAAAGTAGCTTCCGCTTTGTTGCCTTCATGTTGCCAAAGGTATCCCCTCTCCCCTCCTCTCCTTTTTCCACCATCACTGTTTCCCTTTCTAGGCCAATGCCATTGTTGCCATCTTTTTTGGGCAATTGCGATCACTTTTGCCCCTTCTAGGATATTGTACTTGCCTGTTTGGCCCTATTTTTAGGTCTAATGGCATCTTCCGGGTGTGATGAGTCATCACCACTATGTACTCCACTAACAGATCCCCTTGCTCCACCTCTCCACCGCATGTTCTGACTAGTTTACCACAGATAACACCCCCAGTAGAAACTTTTTCAATGACATGACATTCTATCATGAGAAAATTGAAAGGACTAATATACACCTCTACAAATCATAATTATGCATCATGGGCCACTAGCTTTGAAGATTTTCTTATTGTCCATCAGCTAATACAACATTTGACGAAGTCTTCTATTGCCATAACTACTTCAGATTATGATACTTGGATTTAGATTGACTCTACTCTTCACTTTTGGATGTGTTAGAGCATTCTTCAAATTATTGGTCAACCTCTCTTATGTATGAAGCCTATAAGCACACTATGATGTATATTGGAGACTATGTACACAAAAAATCAATATTAGCTGCAATGTGAAAATATTTGTATCCATGTTTACTTGCAAACAAGGTGATTAGTTCATTGAGAATCACTTTGGTCACCTCTAGTCTTGTCTGCAAGAGTGGTCTCCCCATCAACCACTTGTGATAGATTTGGGCATATTGGAACGATAATGTGAGGAGCTTATTGGTGGAGTTTATCTTAGTGGCCTACAACTACCTATTGCTTCCCAGATGCATTGTCAAGTACTTTTTAGTACCCAAGTTTCAAATATGACCTCTATTTTCTACTCAGCCCTTTCGGCTAAAACTGTAGTCACTTCAAGCACTAGCGTTACTTTGAGCACTTGAGTTACTTAGAGCAGTGGCTCTTCATCTTCTGCATCATCCATATTACTAAAGTCGTTTGCCTTGCATCTAGAACCCATGGACAAGATGGAGGTTGACGAACGATTAGAGCGGTCGTTAAAACACACGATTGTCGGTCAAATAATAGTTATAATTCTGAACTCACGATGATTAAAAATCAGTAGTCAAGTATATCGATGAGATCGGGTGAAATCCATAGAGAGCACACTTGACTTTTTATCAAAAGAGTTGACTTGGTGAATTTTAAGTCTAATTAAGGGTTTTTAAGAAGTGAATATGCTATATTATCAATGGAAATAGTACTAGTATATGAGAGAAAATATTTTAAGAGTTTTAAAAAAAATTTCGAGAAGAAAAGTCAAAAAGTCAAAGTCAAAGAGTTGACTTTGACCCTACTTTGACTTTCTATAAAATTAGAGAAGAAAAAGGTGAGATAATATTACAAAATTATTTTTTTAGAAACTAGAGAGAAAAAGGAAATTTTGGATATAAAGATCATGATTTTTAAAGAAGAATTGGATTTACTATGATTTTTCTAAAATCAATAGACAGAAAATCACTAAATTTAAGATTCCAGTCAAAATCTTTAAATTGACTGATCAAATGATATCCCAATCCAGAAATTCACCAATGAATAGAAATCTTATGATCAAATGATTCCAGTGAAACCAAAATTGGCAAATTTCACCATCTATATTTGTAATAATTGCCATCGAAAGTCAACGCCCAAATTTGGATTGATTTTTAATTGTAGTTGTTCAAAAGACAAATCGAATGATCAAGTCTCGATGAAAATTTATGAATCAAATATCCACGGAAAGCTGATTGAATAAGTAATCTAATGAAACCAAATTCATTTGAATTGGACTTAAGATCAGGGAGAAATCCTTGTTCGGAAAAATCCGCGATGAAATTTGGGCGAAAATGAAGAAATTTTGATTCTTAAACTCTAATTACCTATCTATATCTAATCTAAACTATTTAGAAAGTGAGGATTACAAAGGAATCACACTACTAATCCAATTGACATGAAGATTGAGCCTCAAGTTGCTTTAAATTCTATGAATTTCTTCGATTCCTTCTTCGACATGATTTCGGCGTTCAGGGGGCGATTTCCAAACATTTTCTCACAATGTTCATGATTTACTTGCCTCAATCGATGCACGATTGAGTTTAGAATGCAAGAGAATCACGAAGAACTCAAGATCTTCCTCTAAAAGTGATTAGTTTCATGTTTAATCAAGAGTTACATTTCCGTAGGAGAGAACATCTATTTATATAAGAAATTTCTGGATTTAAATTTGAGCTGTCCATTTTGCTGAAAGAGCTTGGATGTCTCAGATGAAGCCATGTCACGCGCGTGAAGTGGGCCATGATCCCCATGACACGGGCTCCACCTCTTCTTAATTTTTGTCTTTCGATCTTCATAGGAGCGTCCAGAGGTAGCCGCATGTCACTCCATGATTTGTTGATTGCGGAATGAAGTTCTAACCGTTAAATCTCACTAATGAGATCGACGGTCGCGAATTTGTCATGTGCTGTTGATCGGGATCTGGTGGACCAAAATCCAGCTGATAAACGAGTGCCTTTTAGTGCGTTTGATCAGATGCTCCACACGTTGCCACGTTGCTTGCCAAATTGAGACACATATTTAGTCCCACATGGAAGAAAAGGAAGGGATTTTATGCCTATATAAGGGCAGATGCCCTTATTGCCTTGAGTTGCCCGCTGGGCCTATGACGCCTGACTAGACTAAATTGTATGGTTGTTGATTACACACAATTTAGTGTCAAAATAAATTCCTAATCTTACCCATTTATGATTAATCAAATTAATTAATTATTATAAGGGTAATTAAGGGTCGAATCCACGGAGAATTAGGGAAATATGAGAGATATCTTTGAAATTCGGTCAAATCGAATGATGAATTGAGATTAGAAATTGGGCGTTTTAGTATACTAAGAAAGATAACTCAAAATTGAATCCATGGAATCAAAAATCAGGTGATTTGGATAAGAATTCAAAGAGAAATCGAAGTTTGAAGATAGAAGAAATTTTCGTTTCGAAAAACGATTAAAAACTGAAATTTAAACTAAAATTAAACTAAATGATTCTAAAACTAAAATTATCACTAAATGATGAAAGAGTAAGATGAAATCATGCAACCTAACCTAAAGTGGCCTTCGAAATGATCCAATTAATCGCCGGATGCAAGGCTTTTCATTCCGAATTTTCGAAGACGAAGATGGAGTTCAAGATGTGAATTCTTCCTTCTCTCTCGATCAAAGTTTGATTTCAAGCATTCAAATGACGCGGAAATGAGTCAAGAACACTCTCGAACAAACGGCGCGCGAATTGATGGAGTATACAAAGAGTATTTTGGATTTCATCGCGAACATATTCTTCGTCGCGAAGAACGGTTTTTATAAAAACGAAATTAAATGTGGACCGTTGGATGGAGAGATCATCGCGATGGACGATCGCGATCGTGCGTCCCTTTAATCGAATCGCCGTCTGTTTTCAATCGTTGGATGTAAATCGTGTGATCGTGATTTGATCTGATGCCCATCGATCGCGTAAAATCTCAGCCGTTATTACTCATGATCGGACGGCCAGGATGATTTCATTTAAATTCCTTTTAAGCACGTGTTGAATATCTGATCGTGTGGATCTCGTGTGCACGCGATCGACGCCGCTCGATCATCGCGCTGGCAATCCGATGCTCCACGATGTTCCACGTGGCCTGAAATCAAATGAAATCAACAAAGGGAGTTTAGTCCCACACCGAAGAAATGGAGGAGATTCTTCAGTATATAACGTGGAGCGGATAAGGGAAGTTAATCACTTGTCCCCTTATACACAGGGGACCCATATATAATATATTAAACTATATGAAATATATATAATAAATTGGAAATAAGGTTCCACGTGTCACCGTGCGCCACGCAGGCTATCGCCTGCTGCCACGTGGCCTTGCGTGCCACGTCGCATCCACATGGGCCGGCGTGATAAATACCCACTTTTTTGCATTTTTTTAATTGTTTAATTTAAATAAAAATCGAAAATAAACATAAATAAAATAGAAAAATTCCAGAAAAATTCGATAAATTTGTAAAAATCATAACTTTCAAAATACAACTCCAAATTAGTTCAAATTTATTTTGTTGGATTCAGAATTGAATAATGTATCATTATAAAAAGTAAAATTATAAAAATGATAAGAGAATTAATTTATACTAATTTTATACATTTATGTATTATATAAAATAAATTCATATAAATACATAAATGTAAGTAAAAGTCTTTTCTCTCATATTTTCATTTTTAAAACATTATTATGATCATAAATATAATTAGGATTCAAGATGATAATCTTTTAATTATGCATAATAACCCATAAATTGATGTATTTTAAGATCATAACATGAATTTACACAAAATGATAGAAATATGCTTAAAAGATGATAACATGCATACATTTATAATGATTAATGCATTAAATTGTATTAATAACTATATAATTACATGCAAAAATAGCATGTTATCAACGCCCCCCTTATTTCTACTTTTTATTGGGCCCACTATAATCGTGGGCCCAATCTGCTTAGCCCGGTTGCCCTTAGCTTGTGCGCCATATAGGCGCCCATGTGGGTCCATGTCGACCCAATTGGTGCTGCCACATGTTCACATCATCATGTCAGCACGGTGTGGGTCTTGCGTTGAATAAACCCCTTTTTGCTATTTTTTATTTTTAAAAATTCAGGAAAATTCTTAAAAAATCCATAAAAATGGTTAATCTTTAAAAATTCATAACTTCATTTCTGGAACTCTTTTTTGACTCAAATTTTCTCCATTGGATCATAAATTTCTTCTTCTTTAATCCCATGAGACTTGAAAATAAATTTTAACAAGAAAAATTGATGAACTCAAATATTTCTAACTTGAATTTAAAAGCCAAACTAGGTCAACTCTCTAAAGTTGAATTTTAATTCTTCCCATTATTCTCTTCTTCTATTCTCTTATTTAATCATCCACTAAAGTCAAAATTAAATCAAGGAAAATGGATAATTTCAAGTTGTTTGACCTTGAAAAAGGTCAAACATCAATAAACCATATAATTAACCCTAAATAATGCAAAAATGTGGACTTTAGTAAAGTGGCATGCTAATGGTGAAAATTTCATAAAACTGTGATAACATGCTGTTGGAAGTTGAATATGCATCATGATTCATCAGAATAATCAGAGTCATAAACCGGAATTAAACACATACTTGGATTCACCAAATTAATCTTCATCGGAGTAGATTACTGAATCGGAGAATAGTCTTCTTGAATATCCCTGATGTGACCTCCAGATCTGTAGAGGAAATGAGATTCTCTCTTGAGGGTTACGAGCATAAGTTATCCAAGTGGACTACGGCCTCCTATTTATAGAGATACAGGGAAGCTTAAGCCTCTAATCAGTCATTAGTCAGCCCATTAATGACTAATGACTGATTTACTGCCTCTACACATAATTAACCTCCACACACATACATGAATGTCATAATCCCCAGATTAAACATAATTAAATCACTTAATGGGATTATAATGATAGCTAACCCACAATAATACATAACTATGTTGATGGAGAATTATTTTGAAACATGAACACAAGGGTCTAAGTGAACCTATCCTCCTCTTCCTCCTCCCCACTCATGAGTTTGAAAAATTATCCATTTATTAAATGGATGAAGAAGACCTCTCTAAATAATTAAAGAGAGAGTAGATCTTAAGGGATTATTTTCCCTCCTTTTCCTATTTTATACTGATCTAAAGATTGATTTGGTCAAAAGAAATCAGCCTTCTATCCTTAGATACTTAGAATTCTTTGAATAGACCAAGTCAACCATCTTTTATCTTTGATATAGGTCCCTACATCCCAAACCACCTCCACTACATTTTAGGTGCCTTGTGTGGATAAATGATCTCAAGAGAAGAGAAAATAGGAACATCCTTGTTATTCTATTCCCTTCTTTCCTTGAATACCACCTCTAGTTAGACTTATAAGAGAGATCTATTTACTACCAGTTGTGAAAGGATGGTACTCAAAATCTACCTCAAGACAAAGCTTATGCAAGAGTACAAATATGCACCTACTTATTGATAATTAACATGAAGGATCTGCCATTGAAGAAGACATTCATCAAAGGCCTTCATCCTTTGCAAAGCAGTTCATATGAAAGCAATTCATATCGGTTTACTCATGCAAGTATGAAAGCAGTTCAGCATAAAGAAAAATGCTTACTCAAAGAAACGGACGTCCGATTTGAAGAAAGCTGTCATAGCTATCACCTCTCTTTACCTTACCTTGGAATTCCGCGAGAAGAATTGAAGTCGAGCCAAACCCCATCGGGTTCTCATCATCGTCAGTCCTGGTGCTGGACGTGTATATCGAGACCGCATTTGACTAGAATAAGCGCGCCTGTTGGAACTTACCCGCCCGCGAAGAAGAATGAGGAACGACCTCGAAGAGGATCTTCCGTCACTTCCGAAGACGCTCGAAAAGCTGCCCGGTTCGTATGCGGAAGCATCCTCCCCCTCCCCCCCCGGAGGATTTCCCTCCTAGACAGGCCCTGTCAGCGGCACCAGCGGTCGTTCTAGCCATCATCGCCGAACGGGAGGTCTTTTCTTTTGCGCCGATCAATATCTTGACCGCGCGTCCGACGCATCTGTGGCTTGCGCGCGCTCCCTATCCATTCTCTGCCCGTCGCGCGCCTCCTACGCATCTCATACCTTGCGCTCCAGCTCGTCGTGGACCTCCTGCACATCTCCGAAGACAGGAAAAACCGCGAAGAAATATTACTCCGCAACGGCGGAATCGCTCCACGTCGCCATAACTGCACGTTAAATCCGATGACGGAACGTCATCAGGAAATAATTTCATTCGTCTCATCCTCCCGCTGAACGAAAGTCAACTGACGCGGAACAAGTGTTGCCAAGCGGCGTTTACACGTAACTTCCCCGTTGATCCTATAAAACGGAAATTGTACGAACAAAAGAGGATGTTGTTTTTGATAAAGAATTTGGTTACCGGTTCCGTTTTTACCCTGTGTTTCATGGTGTTCTTCCTCCGTATCTCCATCATCTCTTCCGCAATCTCTTCTCTCCGATTCTATCTCCCTCTCCATTTCTCCCTCCTTTCTGTCCGTCTTTCTTCCATATTCCGTCAGAGATTTTCCAAGGAAAATAACTATCGTGAGGAGCAAAACAAGGCGTCAACTTCTTCTCCCCCTTCAGGTAACGTCCTGTCTCCACGCGTGATTAATAGTTCTCCTAAAGATCATTCTTAAGTCCAACGTTTGACTCTCTGTCTTCGCTAATATTTCCCCGTCACCATATTATTTTCAGACGCCTTCTCATCCATTTCCGATCCCCTCTCATCTTACACCCCATCTCCCTATTTCCCTCATATAATATATAACATATATTTCCGCCCCTTCTATCTCTTCCGCATTCTTCTCTTCTTGTCATCATACCCCTTCTCTAGTTCTTTCCCATTTATTATTCTGCCCTGTCATAACTATAATCCTTATCACTATCCCGAAAATATCACTATCCTCTCCTCTATTCACAGTCATAATATAATTCTCTTCTCTTATTAATTATTTTATCATCCTTATTAAATCAATCTATATCTTTCTATTCCTGAATTATTCTCTACTACATCATCTCTGAGTTAATTTACATATTCCTCTTGATATCATTCATAGATCCTCCCCTATTGTAGGATTTAGAGACATCTTCTAAATTTTCCTACATCATATGTCCACTTAATGAGATTAGATCTAACACATGCATCATGATTACATAAGATAAACATTAATATTAGTTAATTATAATGGAAATACAAGTTAAATATGCATGTTATCGGAGGTCATAAGTCCAAGGCTGATATTTCTCTTGGTAGATGCCCAGTACAAAGGGCAAGCAAAATTTTTTTTGCCTTGCACTTATTATGGAAAGACAACTCATCCTTTGGAGAAGTGCTAGAAGGAGTTTAGGAAGCATGGATAGCCTTAAGCTATGTGATATCTGTAAAAATAACGATCGTTGAATGCTCAAGTTTACGTATCAAAACATTATACTCAACACTTCAAATTTGGCTCTAAAATTTAGAATAATGGTGAGTTGAGATCGAATACACAAGGAGGAAGGTTAAAAGATTGAAATCAAGAAAGATTTGTGGTATTTTTAGATTAAGAAAGCATAGATGATTGACGAACGAAGGAAGATATACACAAGAAATGAAATGAACTAATCAAATGCTTCCAAACTCCTTTCAAAAATTGAAAACCTTTGAGTGATGGCAGAAAAATGATTTTAGGGTTTGAAAACATGAAAATTTTGATTAAAATTTAGAGAAAATAGTAGCGAAGGATGAAAATTGAGTCTAATATAAGGATTCACGATGAAAACACACTAGCAATGCTCGTTAATGAAAACACACCTTTGAGAGCTTGTACATTTTTCTTGGACTTTACATCTTGATCAAACATTAGGAATGAATAAAAAAGAGAAGAAATTCACTGGAAATGATGTTCCATACGCAAAGAATTATCAATTGGTGCCTTCTTTCCTCCTAGCTAGCCAATGCTAAAAGCACATTGTGAAATATTAAGAATCCTACTTTTTTCATCTCATAATTTAAATCGACCCCAACATAATTTTTTAGCTTGAAATAAAAATCTTGCCAATAAAATTTCGGCCCTAAACTTAATTAGCATCATCAAATATCATAATTTTAATTTGGAGCATTTCTAGTTGATTCACTTTCTCTCTCTTTAAATTTCTTTGCTCTCGTCAAACTTCTCCACTTAAACTATGGGTTGACGAGACTAAATGGTATGGTCGTTGAATGCACACAATTTAGTGTCAAAATAAAGTCCTAATCTTAACAATTTATGATGAATAAAAGTAATTACTTAGTATAATGGTAATTAAGGGTCGAATCCACAGAGAATTAGGGAAATTTGAGAGATATCTTTGAAATTTGGTCAAATCGGACGATGAAATTAGGTTAGAAATTGGACAATTTAGTATATTAATAAAGATAACTCAATTTTGAATCCACGGAATAAAAAATCAAAAGATTTGGATAAGAATTCGAAGAGAAATCAAAGTTTAAAGTTAGGAGAAATTTTCATTTCGAAAAACGATTAAAAACCGAAATTTAAACTTAAATTAAACTAATCTACAATTCGAAAAGTAAAATTAATGCAAAATGATGAAAGTTAAGATGAAAACACACTATCTAAAGCAAATTAGCCTTCAAAATGATCCAATTAATCGCCGGATGCATGGCTTTTCATTCCAAATTTCCGAAGATGAAGTTTGAAGTTCAAGATGGCAATTATCCTTTCTTTTTCGATTAAACTAGGAAATTATACATTCAAATGAAGCGGAAATGAGTTGCGATTACACTGAAAGAAACAGCGCACGAATTGGTTAAGTAAACGTGAAGAATTTGACGAAGAATCGCGGGCGTGTTCTTCATCGTGAAGAACGCCTTTTAAAAGGACGAAATTGATTTTGAGCCATCCGATGAAACTTCTATCGCGATTGACGGTCGCGATTACGCACCGTTTAATCGAATCATCGTCTTGATTTGTGATCGTTGGATTTAAATCGGGTGGCTTTGATTTGATTGGAGATCCATCGCGTCGAATGATCTGGACCGTTATAATAATCTTGATGGACGGTATGGATCAGTTCACTTAAGTGAACAATTAAGCATGTGTGTGATTGTTTGATCGGGTGGACCACATGTCCATTTGATCGACGTGCGCGATCGATCGTGCTCCCCATCCGATGCTCCTAAGCTCGTCACGAGTCCTGAAATCAAAGAAAATAAAGGGACTTTAGTCCCACACGAGGAAAAACAAAAGGAATAAGCAAGTATATAACCTACGCGATAACAAAGGGTTTAATAAGCTTGTCTTCCGATAATCGGAAGACTTATATCTTATGGAAATAAATATATAGTGTAAATATAAATATGCGATCCACGTCACATCAGCGCCACGCGTCACCTCCGTGCCACGTAGGCGCTCACGCCTGTCCACGTGTACACGCACAGTTAAACCCACGTTTTTGCCCCTTTTTTTATTAATTTTGAATGATAAAAATCGAAATAAAAATCAAATAAATTCAAAAAAATTCCTAAAAATTGTAAAATTCATAACTTTCAAAATATAACTCCAAATTAATTCAAATTTGTTTTGTTGGATTCAGAATTGAATAATCTATCATTATGAAAGGTCAAATTATAAAAATAATAAGAGAATTAATTTATATTAATTTTATACATTTATGTATTATATAAAATAAATTTATATAAACACATAAATGTAAATAAAAGTCTTTTCTCTCATATTTTCATCTTTAAAATATGATTAATCATAAATATAATTAGGATTAAAGATTATAATGTTTAATTATGCATAATAACCCATAAATTGATGTATTTTAAGATCATAACATGAATTTACACAAAATGATAGAAATATGCTTAAAAGATGATAACATGCATATATTTGTAATGATTAATGCATTAATTTGCATTAATAACTATGTAATTACATGCATGAATATCATGTTATCACGGGTAAAACTTGAAAAAATAAAAAAAAGTTTTTTATCTCTCCTCTCTCCTCTCTCCTCTATCTTATCTCTTCTCTCTTCTCTCCTATCTCTCTCGAAGATGGCAAGAAGCGGTCAAAGTGAGGGCACCTGGCAATTACGAGAGCAAAGAGAGAAGAAGAGGTTTCTCCCGCATATGCGCGCATGCACGCATGTCAAGAGGGTGAGGGAGAGAGCCGGGGAGCCTAAGAGAGCGACAAAACTCTCTTTTGTTGCATGAGAGAGAGAGCGTTGGGAGAGAAAGAATGTGACAACCAAAGAAGCTACGCCTGACGTAAATTTCTGTAGCACGAGAGAGAAAGGAGGAGAAGAGGATGAGAGGGGGAGAAAAAAATCTCCCCTCAGCGCACATGCATGCATGTGCCAAGAGGTGAGAGAGACGAGGAGAGGGAATGAAAAGAAGGGAATATGCTTTAGAACATGCTAATTAGACATGATAATACATGATTATTAATGCATATTAAGGCATAAATGATTTCATTCCTATGCATGTTATCATATTTATGAGTATTTATCTATCATTCTACGAAAAAGTCATCATAATCTCAAAATACTTTAAATTAGGGTTAATTAGGATGAATTAAAGATAAATAATTATATAACCTATCTTTACTTGAGATTATAAATGGTTTTTAAAAGTTAAATAATGAGAGTAATCATTTTTATAAACATTTACTGAAGTTTCTAAAGTTAAAATCTTGAAGAAGTAAATATATTTTTGAAAAATAAATTAAAACTCTTTCTATTGATTAATTTTGACCTTTTAGATTAATAGATAATTAAATTTCTGATCAAATGAATGAAATTTCGATTAATTTGGAGTTATATTTTGAAATTTATGAATTTTCTAATTTTTAGGGATTTTTCCAGATTTTTTATGAATTTTTAATGAATTTCTAAGGATTTTCCAGAAATAAAAATCAAATTTTCTAATTAAACATCAAATTTTCAGAACATTTAAAGCTTGCAGGTGATGTGGTGCAATCAGAGCCGTCCGATCGATCACGATCAACGATCGCGATGAGGAGGCGACGTGGCATCGTATGGGACGTCCGATCGCTCGTGAAATTGTGGCCCTTGATCTTCACTTAAATTAGATGGACACGTGGCTTACTCGGGGTTCATCGGATCGCGTTTAATCCACACTGTTGATCTCACGAGTTATAACGGTCGAGATTAAATGCACGGGAAATGCATCGGAGGCGTGAGATCGCAATCCTACGGCAATCGTGTTAAAGTGTTTTAAAATGCGTGTCGAAGTCGCTTCATTTTGCGCGTCCATCAGTGATCCAACGGACCGGACTTAATCGTAATGGTTCATGTTAGACCGTTTCATCAAAGCCGTTGATTAATTCAATTGGATGGTTTCGCCCAAATACCCTGTAATTTGAGATGTTCTTCCGATTTGTAAAGCATTCGAAAGCAAATTAATCAAATTGGTCTGTTTAGACACCAAACCTCTTTAATCTCTTCTAGACTCCATTCCACATCCACGAAGTGCTTAAGATCAAGATTTGGGCGAATGACGAGGAAGAAATCGACGCTTGAACTCCACGATCGTGATTTTTTGATTTTTAATAAAAAGCCTTGATTCCAGCGATTAATTGGGTTAATCAAATCGTAATCTTGGGTTAGTGAAAGCGGTTTTTACTAATCTTTCATCTATTACTGTTTAGTTGTATATTAGATTAGGAAATTACATTAATTTAGAGTTTATTTTCGTTAAAATCATGATTTCAATTTTGGGAAAATACCTCTTACTTTGATCTTAAATTTCTCCGCAAAATCAAAGTCAAATTTGATGATTTTGGAGTCCGTGAAATCGCCTTGAAGTTATCTTTCATAATCTATCATTTTTCCTAATTTCTATTATCGATTCATCGTCTGATTTGATCAAATTCAAAGAGATCATCAGAAATTTCCCTAATTCCCTGTGGATTCGACCCTTATTTACCATTATACCCCTCAATTCGAGATATTTTCATTAATTTGGTAAGTTTGGACTTTGTTTTGACACGAGACCGTGTGCAATTGATGACCACTCGGCCTTGATCTATCAATTCCCTCCTTGCACACACACATGCATTAGTGCGAGGGAGCGAGGGTGAAAGAAGGGAGAGAGGAAGAGGGGGGGGGGGAGGATAGAAGGGTGTTCTTTGATCCTCTCACTTGTGCTCGCTCATGCATACATGCGCACAAATGAGCGAGGGGGAAAGGGAGTTCATAGAGAGAGAGAGAGAGGAGGACAAGATCTCCACCTCCCACACATGCATGCGTGCACATGGAAGAGAAGAAAGATAGGAGAGGGAGAAGAAATTTCTCCCCCTCATGCTCGCATGCACGCGGGTACAGGAGAAAGTGGATGAGGAAGGCACGTGGTGGAAGAAAAAGATGAAGAAGAGGGAAAGAAGAAGAGGAAGAGAGAGAAAACATGGTGGCCAATCACAGGCTGCCACATCACATATTCATATAAAATATTAAAATAGGAAAAGAATATTTTCTATAAAAATGCCACTTCTTAATGATCTGAATCTCTATAAATTCTAAAAAAAACTCTAAAAATACAAAAAATATTTTAACCTCATAGAGATAGTTTTATTGAATTAAATTCATGCTAACGTGCATTCACATAGATTTTCATGTCAATGAAGATATTATAAAAATGAAAAATAAATAGAAGTTTTATTTTTATAATAAAAATGAAATAATCTTCTTAATGAATCAATGTCATTATATTTTTCATAAAAATGTTATCAATTCATGAAACAATCAAGAATATCCTTTTAATCATAAGAATTATAATTCTAATTTTTTTAATCTACGATAACATGCATTAATCATCATATTTTATTGATGCAGGAAATAGGATGCACACACACATGCATTAGTGCGAGGGAGCGAGGGTGAAAGAAGGGAGAGAGGAAGAGGGGGGAGGGGAGGATAGAAGGGTGTTCTTTGATCCTCTCACTTGTGCTCGCTCATGCATACATGCGCACAAATGAGCGAGGGGGAAAGGGAGTTCATAGAGAGAGAGAGAGAGGAGGACAAGATCTCCACCTCCCACACATGCATGCGTGCACATGGAAGAGAAGAAAGATAGGAGAGGGAGAAGAAATTTCTCCTCCTCATGCTCGCATGCACGCGGGTACAGGAGAAAGTGGATGAGGAAGGCACGTGGTGGAAGAAAAAGATGAAGAAGAGGGAAAGAAGAAGAGGAAGAGAGAGAAAACATGGTGGCCAATCACAGGCTGCCCCATCACATATTCATATAAAATATTAAAATAGGAAAAGAATATTTTCTATAAAAATGCCACTTCTTAATGATCTGAATCTCTATAAATTCTAAAAAAAATTCTTAAAATACAAAAAATATTTTAACCTCATAGAGATAGTTTTATTGAATTAAATTCATGCTAACGTGCATTCACATAGATTTTCATGTCAATGAAGATATTATAAAATGAAAATAAATAGAAGTTTTATTTTATAATAAAATGAAATAATCTTCTTAATGAATCAATGTCATTATATTTTCATAAAATGTTATCAATTCATGAAACAATCAAGAATATCCTTTTAATCATAAGAATTATAATTCTAATTTTTTTAATCTACGATAACATGCAATAATCATCATATTTTATTGATGCAGGAGATAGCATGCACACACACATGCATTAGTGCGAGGGAGCGAGGGTGAAAGAAGGGAGAGAGGAAGAGGGGGAGGATAGAAGGGTGTTCTTTGATCCTCTCACTTGTGCTCGCTCATGCATACATGCGCACAAATGAGCGAGGGGGAAAGGGAGTTCATAGAGAGAGAGAGAGAGAGGAGGACAAGATCTCCACCTCCCACACATGCATGCGTGCACATGGAAGAGAAGAAAGATAGGAGAGGGAGAAGAAATTTCTCCCCCTCATGCTCGCATGCACGCGGGTACAAGAGAAAGTGGATGAGGAAGGCACGTGGTGGAAGAAAAAGATGAAGAAGAGGGAAAGAAGAAGAGGAAGAGAGAGAAAACATGGTGGCCAATCACAGGCTGCCACATCACATATTCATATAAAATATTAAAATAGGAAAAGAATATTTTCTATAAAAATGCCACTTCTTAATGATCTGAATCTCTATAAATTCTAAAAAAAATTCTAAAAATACAAAAAATATTTTAACCTCATAGAGATAGTTTGATTGAATTAAATTAATGCTAACGTGCATTCACATAGATTTTCATGTCAATGAAGATATTATAAAATGAAAATAAATAGAAGTTTTATTTTATAATAAAATGAAATAATCTTCTTAATGAATCAATGTCATTATATTTTCATAAAATGTTATCAATTCATGAAACAATCAAGAATATCCTTTTAATCATAAGAATTATAATTCTAATTTTTTTAATCTACGATAACATGCATTAATTATCATATTTTATTGATGCAGGAAATAGCATGCTAACACTATCTTCTTATACTACTCTGAACTTGATTCTCCCTTGTCTATCTATGACACTAGCTAGATGATAAGATGCTATTCATGCATGTAATTACATAGATATTAATGCAAATTAAGGCATTAATCATCACAAATCTATGCATGTTATCATATTTTAAGCATATTTCTATCATTTTGTGTAAATTCATGTTATGATCTAAAAATACACTAATTATGGATTATTATGCATAATTAAACATTGTAATCTTTAATTAAATTATGTGTATGATTATAATCATGTTTTAAGAGTGAAAATATAAGAGAAAATACTTTTATTTACATTTATGTATTTATTTGAATTTATTTTATATAATACATAAATGTATAAAATTAATATAAATTAATTCTATTATTATTTTAATAATTTGACCTTTTAAAATGATAGATTATTCAATTCTGAATCCAATAATTTGAATTTTAAAATTTTTAGGAATTTTCTGGAATTTTTCTGAATTTATTTGATTTTTATTTTGATTTTAATGTTTTAAAATAATTTAAAAAAAATAAAAAAGGGGTTTATGTGGCGCGCGGGCCCACGTGGATGCGACGTGGCACGTGATAAGCTCAAAGTCGTCGTGTTTTTTAACCCCTCAATTTGAATATTTATAAACTAGGAAACTATGAAACTAATGGGATAATTTGGGTGTATAGGTTTCCTAGGTCTATCCACAAGGACTTTAGGGCGAGAGAATGTCAATGTAGGTGGTAGAAAGGAGATTGGCTCAGAATTAAGTCATATCAATAAAAAAGACAATTAGAAGAAATGCAAAATAGAGGAATATTAAAGTTAGAATAAGACTCAGGAAAGAGGATATGTGATAAGATGTATAAAAATAAAAATAGGAAAAGAGAAATTAGAGGAAAGATGGGGAAGGCAGAGAGAAATGGAAAGAACAAAGAACTAGAGAGAGAGCCTTTTTAGGGAGAATAAGCAGAGAGAAACAGTGAGGAAATATAAGGATAGAAATGGGGAGAAGCAAGAAAGGGAGAATATTGACCGAGAAAGGGAAAGAGAGAGAAAGAGTACAAGAAAAGAGAGAGAAGGGGGAGAAACACGTGCAGTTAGTAGAAAGATAGGAAGTGATAGCGATAAAAGAGAATTAGGAAGAAGGCGAGAGAAAAAAAACGATGGAGGGCAAAGGCGGAAATACAAGAGAGAGGGGGATGGGAATTGATAGCGCACGGAAGAGAGTAATACGGAGGACGTTAAAAAAAAAGAGTGGAGAGAATGAAGACGATTTGGACACGAAGAAATGGAGATTGCGTTTAGCAGAGAAATAGATTAACTAAGAAACGATTTTCGAGAAAAGAATTTCCATTTCCGGGAAAGGAATTTCGTGGAAGAACAGAATAAAGATAGAGATCGGGATAGCTTAGAAAAGAGAGAGGGAGTACGAAAGATATCCGGAGGAAAGAAGAAAAAAAATCGTGAGAGAGATTAAGAGAAAAAGTAGAAGAAAAAGAAAGCAGAAATGGCGGAAGAGTTAGAATGAGAGAAAGAGGGAGAGAACAAGAGAGAAACCGCGAAGGAAAAAAAAAAAAGTCCGAAGAAAACGGGAGAGAAAACGGGAAAGAGAACTTTGAAGGAGATCCAGAAGAAACGCGGAAGATTGACGAGGGAAAAGAATATCAGAAGATGCCGAAAATGAAATCGGAAAACTGGAGAGAGAACGAGAGAGGGAGATACCGAAATGACGAAACTAAAGAAAAACGAAAAGCACGAAGAGTTCACAGAGAGGAGAAGGCGAAGAAGAAAAGGAAGAAAAGGTGAAGAAAAGGGAAAGAAAGAGAGTGATCGAAGGAGAGAAAGGTTTGACTGTGGACGAAGGTTACGCGGAAGAAGATGAATTTGAGAGATAAGGAGAGAAATTAAGAGAGGGAATTAACGGAGAGCACAGAGGGAAAGAGATTCAGAAGAGGAATGAAGATAAAAAGGAGAAAATGAATGGAAACATGGGCTATCAAAGTGGAGGGAAGGACGGGCCTGCGAGAGGGAGAACGTATGAATGCGAGAGAGAAAGAGGCAGACTGAGAATATGATCGAATTAGGTAGAGAGAAAGATGAGAATAATAAGAAAACTAAGAAGAAAGAGGCGGAAGGGTTTGATGATAGTACAGCCGATAGGAATGAGGAAGACAAAATAGAATGCGGGACAAGCTTCATGGGAAAAGAAGGAGATTGTGAGAGAACTTGAAGTAGAGAGAGACCATCCTAAACGGGGATTCCGACTAGAAAGCAGGAGAAATTAGAAAAGATGCAGACTGAAGAGATTTGAAATGGGCGAGGTGAGAATTTCGGGGAAAGAGAAGAGGCGTGAACTAGAAGAGAATGGAGAGATAGAAATTTTCAGGGAGGAAGAGGAAGAACGAACTCATTGAACGAAAAAAAACACAATAACAATCACATCCAGATCTTTCGAAACAACCATTTTTGAATCTTAAACTACATTCCGAGGAGGAGGCCAAAGAAGTTCTAAACCTAGGAGATAGAAAGAACAGCTGAAAAAAAGGGAGCAGAGCGCAGCTACGGGAAGAAGCCAAAAAAGAAGAAGAGAGAGCTCCCGAAAGAGCTTTTTCCTTCTTTTATTCTCCCGAAAGAGGCTGGGTCACATTGTTTGATAGTGCTTGCAATTGCTGTCTTGGACAGCCCATTAAGCCCTTTAAGAACTTCCATTTTGGAGGATCTTGCTGCCATCCTCTTGTATACTTCATTTCCTTGCTTTGGACAGCCCATGATGCCTTCTATTTTGGAGGGTCTTGTTACTCTTCCTTTTGTATAGTTCCTGAAAATAAGATCATGCAACATAATATCTTTTTGATGCATTAATAGTCTACACATCAAGTCAAGAGATAATGGAGGGGATGGTGTATACATGAGTTTAATAAAGCTAGATAAGAACTATAAATGGATGGTTATAACTACTATTCATGTTCTTATCAGCACGAAAGACCACGTGGCTCTGCCACGTGGACACGCGCGCCTGCATGCGTGGCGTGGGTGACGTGTGCACGCATCATCTTGTATATTATACATTATATATCTATATTATATATAGTATAGGGGTCCCCCGTGTCTAAGGGGACATATGATTAATAGCCCATAATCGCTATGCCTTATATACTAAAAAAATCCTATCTATTTTCTCCAAGTGGGACTAAATGCATTGTGTAATTTGTCTTCAGGCGACGTGGAGCAACGTGGATCGCCGGATCAACGGCGCGGTAAATCGCGCGCGTTGATCGTGTGGACGCATGGTCCACGCGATCAACAATTAAACATGTGGCTATATTTTCATTTAAGTGAACGCATCACGATCGTTGATCAAGTCTTATCTTCCATCAAATCAGGAGCGCACGATGGAAATCCGACAAATGAGATGACTCAACGATTCATCTAAAAGGCGCAAAATCGCGACTGTCCATCGCGATGAAGCTTGATCCGACGGCCCAAAAATCATTTTTTTTTTTTTAAATTGTTCTTCGCGACGTGAAGAACGGTTCGCGATCAAATCCAAATTACTCCTTGTATATAACTCCAAATCGCGTGCCGTTTGTTCGAGAGCGTTCTTGACCCATTTCCGCTTCCAATGAATGCTTAAGATCAATATTTGATTGAAAGAGAAGGAAAAATTTACATCTTGAACTCCATCTTCGTCTTCGAAAATTCGGAATGAAAAGCCTTGCATCCGGCGATTAATTGGATGATTTCGAAGGCTACTTTGGGTTAGGTTGCGTAAATTCTTCATTATCTTTCGTCATTTAGTGTTAATTTTAGTTTTAGGATCATAGATTAGTTTAATTTTAGTTTTAATTTCGGTTTTTAATCGTTTTTCGAAACGAAAATTTCTTCTATCTTTAAATCTTGATTTCTCTTTGAATTCTCCACCAAATCTCCTGATTTTTGATTCCGTGGATTCGATTTTGAGTTATCTTTCTTAAAATATTAAATTTCCCAATTTCTAACCTCATTTCATCGTACGATTTGACCGAATTTTGAAGATATCTCTCAAATTTCCCTAATTCTCCGTGGATTCGACCCTTAATTACCATTATACTAATTAATTACTTTGATTAATCTTCAATTGGTAATATTAGGACTTTTTTTGACACTAATTCGTGTGCTTTCAACGACCATACAATTTAGTCTCGTCAAATGGCGGTGTTGCCGGGGAATTAAGGCGTATTTTTTAGTAAAATCATCGATTTTGACATGGTCAACTCTGATTTTTCTGTTTTTTTTATTTAATCCAAATTGATCCTACACTGAGCTGTTTGTAGCAGAAATATATCTTTTAGATACTCAATTTCGACGAGATTAAGTGATTAGTCCCTCTGTACGGACGACGGACAATCATCGCGTCAACTCGAATTGGGAGAGCGTAACTCTGACGAATAGCGACAATCAGGTACGATTAAATTTGTCATTGTTGAATAATTTTATAGTATCTCTTCTTAGTACTATTATATTATATATATTCGTGTCATTATTGAAAACATGGATAAGGAATGACGATGAGAGGGAAGAGGAAACAACTCTCATCCAAATTTGAACTTCAAGTCAACCCTATTTTTATTAAGGAAGTGGTAAATGAGGTTTTGATTTGTGGTGGGGACACCTCAATATCAAAAGAAGGATCAAATAGGGCACCAAAACAGTACAACTTGAGGAAAAATGCAAGGATTAGGAGTCCGGGGACCAAGTCTTAGGAATAACTTGGAAAGAGATAACTTCAAAGGCACTAGCCTCGCCGTACCAATTTCTTCGTAGTTTTTTGAGGTAGAAATTGAGGCAGAAATTCAATTGCAAATTTTGATAAAAATCAAAATTAAAACTAAAATGAAGCTAATCTACGATTCAAAATATAAACCTAATGCTAAAGGAAGATAGATTCAGATGAAAACACACAACCTAACCCAAGGTTGCACCCAAAATGATCCAATTAATCACCAGATTCAAGGCTTTTCATTCTGCGATTTTCAAAATGAAGTTCGGCGTTCAAGATGTGATTTCTTCCTATTCCCTCAACCAATTCTTGATGTCAAACACTCCTTGAACGCAGAAATGAGTCTAGAAGATGAAGAATTCAAGAGATTCTCAAGCTGTGATGTCTATACGATTCGATTTGCTAAAAATCCAAGAACGAGGTTTTTGCCTTGAAGAACATTTCAATTTATACGCAAATTTGGGCTTAGCCTTCAGATGCCTCGATTCATCTTTTTATCAATGACTGAGATTAAATGTCGTTTGAAGAATTGACATCTTTAAGTCACGCCCTATCTGATCCAAGATGAGGCATTTAGATTTCGCCACGTCACGCGTGAAGAAGAGGCTTCGTTTGATTTTTGTCCGTTCGATCTTCATCTGACAATCGTGATGAGTCCATGTGTTCATCGAGAGCATTTAATCTCAACCATTATAACTCCCCAGATTAAGGGCTGAGATTATATCGCTTTAAATTGAATCGTCGTCTAATAGGATGTTGCCATGTACCCTTGTGATAAGTTACATCCGACGATCGCGATTTAACCACACGATCGGACGTGTCTCATTGCGCCAGGTCACCTGCAAATAAAAAAAACACAAATAGTCCCACATGGAATAAAATATAACATTTCATTGCGTATATAAGATAGAAGAGTATAATGGCTTAGCCTTAATCCATAATGGATGCTTAATCCTTTAATCACTCTCACACGCGAACACGTGCGCACGCACGCTGACGAAGCGTTTTATGCGGTCCTTAAAACACACAAATGTCGGTCAAACAAAATTTATATTTCTGAACTCACAATGATAAAGATATAAAATCAAGTAAAGTGTAAGTATCGGGTCGATCCACAAAGAACAAGGTTGACTTTTATTGCAGAGTTAACTTGGTCAAACTTAAGTTAAATTAAGATTCTAAGGAAATGATAATGATATAAGTTAATCTAGATGATCTGAATGTACGAGATAAGATATTTTAAGGTTTTAGATTTGTGTTTTAATAGAGAAATGTCAATGGTCAAGGTCAAAGCGTTGACTTTGACCAACAGTTGACTTTCTGAAAATCAGAGAATAAAAAGAGCTTAAAATATTACGAAAATTATATATTCAGAATCTGTAGAGAAAATGAAATTTACTGATATCAAATTTGTGATTTTTCAATAAGAAATGTATTTATTATGAATTATTAAAAATCAAAGATCAGAAAAATCATGAAAGTAACACTTCACAGAAAATCTTCAAATTGGCTAATCAAATAGTATCCAAGTCTTTCAATTTATATATCAATATAAATCTAAGAACCAGAGGATTCCAAAGAAACAAATATCTTCAAATTCGAACTTGTATTTTAAGAGTAATTGATCCCGCAAGTCAATGCCCAAATTCGGATTGAAAATGAACAGTGCTCGGTCATACGTTAAATTTAGGGGTCAAATGATCTTGGAATTTCATGAATTTTCTATTCACGGAAAGCTGATGAAATAAGAAATCCAATGAAACCAAAATCAACTAATTCCAACTTAAGATCAAAGAGATATCCTATTTTCAAAATTAGCAAAAATTCAAGTAAAAATTGGGTGAAAATGAAGAACAAGATGACTTTAAACACAAAATTAACGTCCTAAATCTAATAAAAACTCAAATTACCATTGGATGAAGGAGTGAATCTCACTGCTAACTTGATTACTGCGAAGATGGGGCTTCAATTTACGCGAATCGAAGTGAATTTGCGCGGGTTCTTCCTTGACAGACGTTTGTTGTTCAAGGGGAAAATTCAATCCAATCCAACGATTTATCACGACGAATCTGCTGCAATCTAATCGCGATTGAGTATAAACGCAGGGGAATCGTGATGAACTCAAGATCTTCCTTCAAATTTTCTAAATTGCTTCATGAATGGATCAAAAGTTAAGATACAAAGAGAGAATACATCGGTGTTTGAAGGGAAATTTCCGCGAGAATTTCGGGCCGTTTGATCCAGTGAGAGGCCGATTTGATGGCCACGATCACACCATGATCATTTGCCATCATCGCGAGATGATCGTGGCCACAATCGCGCGAAAAATGAGTCATGATCATGCGTCGATCAGACCACGATCGCATGGCAATCGGGTCATGATCGCACGGCTATCATGGGCTTCGATCGTGAGCCACGATCTTCTTGAGATTAATTCTGCCGTCCGATGAAGATCATCACATCGAGATGCATCCAGATGTGTCCACGTATCTTCCCCTCGATGTGTTGAAATCACGATGAGTCGTGACCGTCCGATGAAGATCATCGCATCGAGATGCATCCAGATGTGTCCACGTATCTTCCCCTCGATGTGTTGAAATCACGATGAGTCGCGACCGTCCGATGAAGATCGCGATCATGTCCAATGAAGATCACGTGGTCCGATGAAGATGTGTGGTACATTTTCACAATCGTGTGTTGGATGAAGATCGAACTCTTCCAAAGAGTTGAGGTGTCACCAACTAAGTCACCGATTGCCCTCACGTACTCATCATTTTGCGCACGTGCTTGTGATGGAGATCGGGTGAACACAAGTCCACGTGATCGAGACATCTCGTTCATCGCGATCGCATCCAACGCTTGAGGCATCGCCACGTGTCTTGCAAGTGTTAGACTCCGTAGGAGCATAGTCCCATATGGAGGAAAAAGAGGATTTTGGCGCATATAAAAGGTAGAGGGGCGGTAAGCACTTGCGTTACCACCCCAATAATCTTACCAAGGCCAACTAACCTGTGGGCCCTTCACCTACCAGCCCCCCTGCCATGTGGCGCCACCTAAGCTCCGCGTGGGTTCATGTAGCTTTGCCGCGTGACATTGCGTGCCGCGTCGCATCCGTGCGGGTTCCGCACGCCACGTCAGCTCCACGGGGTCTGTGGAATATAAAAACCCCTTTTCACGATTTTAGTTAAGAAATAATTAAAATAAAAATCAGTAAAATCCGAAAAAGTCTAAAAACTTCAAAAATCAATAACTTTGAAAATACAACTCCTTTTCATCTCAAATTTTCTCCTTTGGATCACAAATTTCTTCCTTTTTAATATCATTCCCTCTAAAATATAATTAAAACAAGAAAATGATATGGATTTAAAATAATATCAAGTCTTTCATTAAGAATTCCTTCTTTCAATCATCCAATCATTCTTTCCTTGGAATTAATTCTTGTAATCATCTCTTAAAGTCAAAGTAAATAAGGGAAAATACTTAATTCCTATTAATTTAACCTTGCAAAAAGATTAATCATGAAGAAAGCACATAATTATCTCTAAATTATGCATAAATGTAGACTTTAGTGAAATGGCATACCAATGGAGAAAATTCATAAAAACTATGATAGCATGCATTACATTCACATAAAATAAGCATGAGTAGGAGTTAAATAGGATAAGAATTTAAGTTATAAATTCATGTTATCACACGTGCACACACGTGCACATGTGCGCACACACGCACGCACATACACACACATGCGCACACATGCACACATGCGCAAACATGCACACACACGCACACGTGCGCACACACACACACGTGTCACTTGCAGATGCCACCATGTGGCATGTACATGAGTGGCCATGTGGCGACATCTTGCCACGTCAGCTCGCGATAAAACATTTTTTATTTAATTTTTCTATTCTTTTAAAAATAAAAAATAGCTTTAAATAAATTCAAAAAAAATTATTAAAAATTCCTTAAAATTAGAAAATTCACAACTTTCAAAATATAACTCCAAATTAATCCGAATTTGTTTGGTTGGATCAAAAATTGAATTATCTATCATTATGAAAAGTCAAAATATTGAAATAACAAGAGAATTAATTTGAATTTCAAATATACACTCATTCCTCTTAGAAAATAAATTTTAATAAATACATGAGCGTAAATAAAATATTTTTCTTATCATTAAATCATGAACATATAATTATGATTTCAAATATAAATGGGAATAAAATTATATTATGAGAATTATGTATATTTATCCCCAAAATTCTATATTATTAGATCATAACCTAAAATTACATAAAATGATAGAAATGTACTCAAAATGTGATAAGATGCGTACAAATAGAGTATTTAATGCTTTAAATTGTATTAATAATCATGTAAATTCATGTAAGAATGACATGTTATCACACCCCCAACTTGAATAACTGCTAGTCCCTTAGCAATTTACTATATAATCTCCCTAGAAACTCCTTTCATCCTTTGATCCTACAACTAAAGAAGTGAAGTGTATGAATGTATGATTACTTTTCCTCATTGTGTGAACCATAGTGATCTAGATTCTATAACTAGGTTGACTTCCTTAGAGCATATTAGGGTAGTGCTCATCAGCTAATGTTCAAGTCAATATTCAATTATAATCGAGGTGAGCATATCTAAGGTTTGATGCTATGGGAATAAAAAGATTCTCACACTCTCATGAGCAGATATAATGCTCACCTCTCTTATTAAGTATATCACTCCTTCACTCATTTGGAGGCTACTTAGTGCATTAGAATTCCCCTCAACTTGTCTTCCTCCTATAAAGAGTGCATTGTAAAGGGATTTCCTATCTTTGGGATGCATCGTTATAAGGTGGCTGAAAGAATAAAAACGCACTATATCTCAAGAAATGACATGGTTAAAGCAAATATACAAGTAAACAAGATTGGATTTAAAAACAAAGAAGGTACCACTAATGTTAATCATTCTCCCAAATGATGTGGATGATGATAGTTGATAAGCATGGATAGATGTGTTAGAGATGGTATGGATTGGTAGAGATGGTATGGAAATGGTAGAGATAGTATGGACATGGTAGAGTTGGTATGGACATGGTAGAGATGATATTCTCTTTATTCTCCTTCTTTTAACTTTATCTTATTTCTCTCTTTCTTTTTCTCCTTTCTTCTTTCCTTCATTCTTTTTGTCTTCTTCTTTTCTTGTTTTCTTCTTTTTTTTTATTTTCTTGTTTTATTCTTTTAATTTTCTTTTATTCTTCTTACTTTTATTTTCTTGTTTTCTTCTTATTTTTCTTTTCTTGTTTTCTTCTTATTTTTCTTTTCTTGTTTTCTTCTTCTTTCTATTTTCTTGTTTTCTTCTTATTTTTCTTTTCTTTTCTTCTTCTTATTTTTATTTTCTTGTTTTCTTCTTATTTTTCTTTTCTTATTATATATATCTATAGAGAGAGAGAGAGAGAGAGAGAGAGAGAGAGAGGAGAGAGAGAGGAGAGGAGAGAGAGAGAGAGAGAGAGAGAGAGAAGAAGAAGAAGAAGAAGAAGAAGAAGAAGAAGAGGAAGAAGAAGAAGAAGAAGAAGAAGAAGAAGAAGAAGAAGAAAAAGAAGAAAAAGAAGAAGAGGAAGAAGAAGAGGATAACTTCAAAAGAATTTACATAAAACAAGGATATGGAGGAATTTTTGTTGTTTGAAGAGAGTATTAAAAAATATGAAGTGTAATGTGAAGGGATATGTACTTGTAAGGGAATTGTGAAAAGATGTGATGGATGTGTATATCACTTGGGAGTGTAATTATCATCAATGAGGCTGAAAATGGGTGTACTAATTGCTGGAAAGGAAAAAATAGAACTAAATGCCTAAAGGGAAAAAGATAGGTGCATAAAGAATTATGACTCATTGCACTCTTTTAAAGGAAAGTTTGGAAGCGAGGAATTCCCACACCAAGTAGGTTCTGCTAATGTAAGGTAGGGGATAGGAATTTTCTTGAACTTCACTCAAAATCTCTCCATGTCAATCCAATAGCACTTCAATCTTTGATTACTCATTTTTCCTCGGTGCCTGTTAGATACCCAACCCCGAAGAAGTCAACCACTAAAAAAGAATCCCATGGTCATGACGAAGCGTTTTGTGCGATCGTTAAATCACACAAACGTCCGTCAAAAAATAAATTTATAAATCCGAACTCGCAATGACAAAGATTTAAAATCAAGTAAAGTGTAAGTATCGGGTCGATTCACAAAGAGCAAGGTTGACTTTTATTGTGAGTTGACTTGGTCAAACTTAGATTTAAAAGAGGTCTTAAAGAAGTAGAAATAAGATGTTATGAATAGATAGGATATAAATATACTTAAAAAGAAATTTTAAGATTTAAGATCTGAGTTTTGATTGATAAAAGTCAAAAGTCAAAGTCAAAGCATAGACTTTGACCAACAGTTGAAGTTCTGTAAAATGAGAGAACCAAAAGATGTTACGAAAATTATATATTCAGATAGGGAAAAATGGAATTTATTGATATAAATATCGTGATTTTTTGATAAGAAATGGATTTACTATGAATTATTGAAAATCAAAGATCAGAAAAATCCCAAAATGAACACTTCAGAGAAAATCTTCAAATGGACTGATCAAATGATATCCAAATCTTGCAATTTATATATCAATAGAAAGCTAAGAACTAGAGGATTTCAAAGAGATCATAATTGTCAAATTTTGATTTATATTTTAAAAGTAATTGACCCCAAAAGTCAACATTCAAATTCGAATTGAAAATGAATAGTGATCGGTCAAACATTAAATCGAGGGGTCAAATGATATTGAAATGTGATGAATTTGCTATCCACGGAAAGCTGATGAAATAAGGAATCCAATAAAAACAGAATCAGTTAATTCAAAATTGTAATCAAAGAGATATCATTTTTTCAAAATCAGCAAAATTTTGGACTAAAATTAGGCAAAATTGAAGAACACTAAGAACTAAAACTCAAAATTAACGATCTAAAACTAATTAAAACTAAAATTACCACTTGATAATCGATCAAATCTCACTAGTTACCCGATTGCTGCAAAGATGGGGCTTCAATTCACGTGGATTGAAGCGAATTTGCTCGATTTCTTCCTCGCGGACGTTTAGCGTTCAAGGGGAAAATTTGATGAAATCCGATGGAAATTCGTGATGAATCCCACTCCAATTGGATCGCAATCGAGTCTAAACGTGAAGGGATCATGAAGAACTCAAGATCTTGCTTTAAAATTTCTTAATTCCTTCAAGATTCAATCAAGAGATAAGAAAGGAAGGGAGAAACATTGATTTTTAAAGGAAAATTCCCATGAGATATGCGGGCCGTTTGATCGGGTGAAAGGCCAATTGATGGCCACGATCACACGTTGATCGTGGGTCACCATTGCCACGATCATCAGATCCCTGCCGTGCGATCTTGTCGAGGTAGTCTGATGCATCCATGTGTCCGATCGCTATCACTTGAGTTTCTAATTTTCTCATGATTGTGAGCCACGATTTCCCCCTCATTGAGTGTCCACCGTCCGATCTCCATCGCCGCGTCGAGGTGAGTCCACGTTTTGCCTTAAATGTCGTCGATGATTTCACTTAAAGCTCCTTTTGCGCACGTGCCTTGATGATGATCGCGTGGACTTGGGTCCAAGCGATCAACGCCCGGCGATCACATCCGACACTCGCGATGATGCCACGTTACCTGCAAAAGAGAACATCCACGAGAACATAGTCCCACACGGAAGAAAAAGTGGGAAGGGGTAAGTATATAAGACCGGGTGGTTTAACACTATTGCGTTACCGCCCCAATCCTATTACCAGGGCCCACTAACCCGTGGACCCATTGATGGATATTATGTGGCCTATAAGCCAATCACACTTTCATGTATCTTGTTTATGTTCATTGAAATGAAATTTATTCATTGTCATTCTTGTGTGATGTTTGCAATGAAGTCCATTGAAATGAAGTCCATGAGCAGGTGCAATGACTAAGTGAATTATGATGAGATCATAATATAGCGATCACTAGTCTTTAAACATATGTTCTAAAAATTTCTATTCGTGGGATATTCGAGAAGGACATCGAATTATCCGAAAAGAATAACACTATCTAATCCAACTCATATGATGAGTATGGCTGATCCTACAACCATCGATGTGGAGACACTAAGGATAGATAGTGGGTGCTCTTTGGAGAAAGAGTTCATTGAATTGATCCGTATGAATCCCTGAATGGTATTATACATAATTGTCAATTAGGTTGATTCGTGTCATGATTGTGTATGTGGTCCTTTGACTTGAGATACCAAAAACATCTTGTGGATGGATGATCGTGTCTTGTGGATGGATGATCGTGTTTAGATAGTGCTAAAAGGTCATGTATTGGGTATGACATAAAGTCCACGAAGATGATTGTGTGATCAAGATGGGATCATCCACCCTCGGTATTTGAGGAGATTGACTCAAAGGAATGAGATGCGATGAAATCCTTGGCCAAGGTAGTAGAAATATCGAAGGAGTTCTCGATGATTTCTACACGCATTAGTACTAACTTGAGTGACCGATTAGGGTTTGACAGTTGACCATACCCTAAGTAATTCATGAGTCTAATGTGGATGAAGGATTATACATACATGGTAATCGATGACGAGAAGGTTCCATAAGAGAGTTCTAATATACTCCATATCTCCTAGAGCACGTGGTGTAGCTTGGCACCCACCAGGCTGGCGACTCAACCTGTCGATTACGTTAAATCGATCCTTAGTCAATTAATCTATATGTTGATATACTTAATTGATGAGGAGGACCAATAAGTGTTATTGGGTTGATAGAGTCATTAACTGGCGAGATATATGGACCTAGACGGTCACACACATAAGGTCAATGGACGTTGGTGGATATAGACATAATAATAAGGGTTTTTGTGAAAATTTCACATTCCCAAAGTCTATAAATAAGGGGAGAACGACCATAATAGAGGTGCCCATGCAAGCCTAGTGGAACTTCTCCTCCCTCTTCTCTTCCTCTCGTGGTGACAAGTGTTCAAGAGGAGATCCGATCGTCTGGAGACTGTGTGGATACTGCTAGAGGCCGGACGCTTGAACGGTTGAAGAACTCTTTCAAATGATCCAATTAAGTATGAATTTTATTCTATACTAGATGATAGGATCACCTAAAATGGTTGATGAGATCATCTAATCTTGGTGATTCAACGATGTTGAATGTTTTGATTCAACACCTTCCGCTGCAATCATTATTTTGGACAAAGATTTGGAGAGCTTTTCGAGCCTCATATGCTAGCACCCTTCACACGCCAGCCCTTCTCACGCCATGTGGTGCCCCTCATGGGCGTACGCGTGGACCCGTGTGGCCCCTGCCACGCGTCCGCACCACCTTCCACCGCGTGGGCTCGCGCGGCGCTGCCACGTGGCCTTGAGTGCCGTGTCGCATCCGCGCAGGTCCCGCGGGCCACATCAGCTCTGCAAGGTCTGTGGAAAATAAAACCCCTTTTTTTATCTTTTTAAGTACAGAATTTACTAAAAATTAAATTAAAAATTGAATTAAAATCCAGAAAACTTGAAAAATTCATAACTCAAGAAATACAACTCCTTTTTAGTTCAAATTTTCTCCATTGGATCACAAATGTCTCCTCTTCAATATTATACCATCTAAAATATACTTTTAAAGAAGAATATAGGATGAATAAAAATAGCATACAGACATTCATTATGATTTAGATCTTTTAATCATCCAATCATTCTTTAAATCGAATTTATCCTTTAGATCATCTACTAAAGTCAACATAAGGCAATTAATTAATATTAATTTAATCTTGTAAAAGATTAATTATCAAGAAAGCACATAATTAACCCTAAATTATGCATAAATATGAACTTTAGTAGAATAACATACCAATGGAGAAAATTCATAAAAACTATGATAACATGCATTATATTCACATGAAATAAGCATGAATATGAGTTAACTATGATAAGAATTTAATATATAAATGCATGTTATCAGGTCTCTCTAGATCACTTGGCTTTAGTACTCAAAATGTAATCACATGGACTGTAAGGCCCTCACTTCTAAATCTCTAGTAATAGGATCTCAAAATTTCAAGACTTGTAAGGTAGTAAGAGTGGTAAATTTTTTGAAAAATAGGAGATTTTAGAAGTTAAAATGACAAAATTTTTGAAAAATTATCAAGTTTTTCTAAGTCCTCACCCCCCAACTTAAAATCTTCATTGCCCTCAATGAAATTACCATGCTTATGAAAAGATGGCAAGAATATCATGCATGACATGAACAAGATAATAAATTGTGGTGAGAAGAAAAAGGGTTTAGAAAAACTGATTGAGGTGTGTTAATGCACATTGGAATTTTTCTTAATTGCACCTTCTACATAGTGTATTTCTTTAACGATGTTTGTGAATTGTAAAAACTAAAAAAAAACAAAAGAAAAGTTAAGATAACCTTGGGGTGCCTCCCAAGAGCGCTAAGTTTTACTTCTTCAGCCAAAAGAAACTATATAAAGCTCACGACTATTGATGAGATGAGGGTGATACCACTGTCACGTCCTCGTGTATCTCGAGAAGATGCAGATTTACCGTGTGATGTAGGATATTTTAGGATAAAGATATGTATGAGAGGTGAAAATGTGAATGTGAATACCTACCTATTATTCCTGAAATATTCCTATAATGAGGGAGGATCTATGAATGATGTCAAGGGAAGTATGTAAATTAATTCAGAGATGACATATAACTATGAATTAATTAGAGTGTGGGGATAAGATAGATAATAGAGAATTTAGGATAAAGAAGATAAAGTAGAGAAATAGAAAATGGAGGATGTGTAGTAAGTAATAAAATAGTGATTGTATATATAGGATGTCAGTAAATAGAGAAGGTAGGAGGGACGATAAGAGAGAAAACGAGGACATGGATGTGGTGAATAAATTCTATTATATAAGAGAGTGGGTGACGAGAAGAGAGATGAGAAAGAATATGGAGATTAAGAAGTACACAGAGGATGGAAGAGCGTTGAAAGACGATGGAAGGGAGAATATTTTAAGAGTGAAGTTTTCGGATAAGAGAGAATAGATAGGACAATGCATTTAACGTGGACTTATAGATTTTGTATTGGAACTACTATCCACCATGAAGAGTAAGGGAGGATGATACCTGACATGGCGGGAAGTGATACCTTTAGATTTCCGAAACGATCCGGATTACTCTCAAGATGCTTCAAACACGATGATTGAAAGAGGACAGAAATGGAGGGAGAATAGAGAGAGGGATAGAATCTCGGAGTGAAGAGGATGCGGGAGAGGGAAGATGGAGATATGGGGAGGCACGAAGAACACGAAGGGTAAGCATACCCAAAGGTAACCAAGTAACCAAACTTTTATCAATAATCAACTATCCTTTTCTTTCTTACAATCGTCTTTTATAGAGTAGAGAGAGTGGGTTAACGGAGAGAGGACGCGTCGCTTTAATTTCCGTTTGCGATCGATTACGCAAATCACGGAAGTCTTCGTCCGTTCCATCGGTTTCCCTAATAACCACCTGATGATAACTCACGTTATTGGCTTGGAATGGCATTGATGGTGACGGTGTCGTAGGGTGGTGATCACGGATCAACTCGGTTTTGAAGTGCTCCTTGCTTTCTAGACGGGAGGCATAGAGACTTGACGTCGGTCAAGGCGGTTGCACCGGTAGTTAGGCTATCTCTTGTGACGGTTTCATGATCATTCGTGATTCCGACGTTGTTCCGTAAGGTTGTGGATGTTGATAGCCGTGGGTAAAAGCCGCTTGAGTGATGTGAAGAGAGGGTAATTTCGCGTACGCTGGTCACATGAATCGGGGAGTCTTTGAACTTCCTTTGAGATCATGTGGGTATCTGTTGATGGGCGAGATATTCTTTTCGCCGAATTCCTCTCGTGTAAGGGGCGGAATAGAACGTTGCCGTTGATTGGGGTTTCCTTCCGATTCTCGGAGCTTCAGCTGCAGGAATCGGGTCGAAGACCGATAGGAGGCAGAGGTGATGGATAGGAAGTGGCCATCCATGGCAATACAGAAGCTCAATGCGGAGGTATTGATCTGCGGTTTTCTCTCGCGATGGGGCCGAGAGGGATTGCTATTTCCAGTGCTGCTTATGTAGATGGGAAGTGATTTCCACTTGTAAAGCTTCAGTAGTCTTGGGTGTCTTGATGATCTTCACTCTTAGAGCTCCTCTCATGTGGGACTCCATGATAAATGCTTGAGTGGTTGTAGCTGAGGACACTTCTCTATCCTCAATTGTGATGTCCTTGCTTGAATAGGAGATGGAGAGGAAAATAATCTCCTTGACTGCTTTTATTAATGATAGCTCTTTTCATGCTGATTAGAGACATATAAAAGCTTTGATCTTAGAAGATATTTTAATCTCATAAAGAATAGATCTCTCCTATGATTCTAACTAGAGGTGGTTGTTCAAAGAAAAGAGGGATATATCACAATGGTGTTCCTACTAATTTTCTTTTGAGATCACTGTTTAAAATGATATAAGGTACCTATGATATGGTGGAGAAGGTTTGGAAAATAAGGAACCTATATCAAAGTGAAAAGGGTGGTTGACTTGGTCCACTCAAGGAACTCTAGGTTTCTAAAGATAAGGGTTCAATGCTTTGACCAAGTCAATCTTTAGATCAGTATAAAATAGGAAGAGAGGGAAAATAAATCCCTTAAGATCTACACTCTCTTTAATTATTTAGAGAGGTCTTCTTCATCCATTTAATGAATGGATAATTTTCAAACTCATTAGTGGGGAGGAGAAGGAGGAGGAGGAGGATAGGTTCACTTAGAACCCTTGTATTCATGTTTCAAAATAATTCTCCATCACCGTGTCTACTGGTGTGGGTGGTCATGGGTATTATGTGGCATGCAAGCTAATCACACTTTCATTTTTTGTTTATATTCATTGAAATGAACTTTGATTCATTGTCATTCTTGTGTGATGTTTGCAAGGAAGTCTATGAACATATGCAATGATCAATTAAATTATGAGATCATAATACATCGATCACTGTCTTTAAACATATGTTATAAATACTCATATTCGTAGGATATTCGAGAAGGATATCAAATTATCCGGAAAGAATAACACTATCTGATCTAACTCATATGATGAGTATGGCTGATCCTGTGGCCATTGGTGTTGAGACACCAAGGATATATAGTGGGTGCTCTTTGGAGAAAGAGTTCATTGAATTGATCCGTATGAATCCCTGAATGGTATTATACCTAACTGTCAATCAGGTTGATTCATGTCACGGTTGTGTATATGGTCCTTTGACCTGAGACACCAAAGACATCTTGTGGATGGACGATCGTGTTTTGATTATGACTTATGAATCCCTAGTCACAAGATCTCCAAAACATCATAGATTGGATACAACATTAAGTTCTCGAAGGTGATTGAGCAATTAAGATGGGATCATCCACCCTTGGTATATTAGGGGATCGCCTCAAGGAATGAGATGCGGTCAAATCCTTGGCCAAGGTAGTGGAAATAATAGAGAAGTTGTTCTCAATGATTTTCTACTCACATCAGTACTAAATTGAGTGATCGATTAGGGTTTGACAATTAACCATACCCAAAGTCATTCATGAGTCTCGTGTAGATGAAGGATTACATGTACACGCTAACCAATGAATCAGGGTTCCATGAAAGAGTTGTAATATACTTCATATCTCCTAAAGCACATAGTGTAGCTTGGCACCCACTTGTTTAGCGACTCAACCTGTCGATTGGGTTAAATCGATCCTTAGTCAATTAATCTATATGTTGATATAATCAATTGATAAGGAGGACCAATAAGTGTTATTGGGTTGATAGAGTCATTAACTGGTGAGATATATGGACCTAGAGGGTCACACATAAGGTCAATGGACGTTGGTAGATATAGACATAATAATAAGGGTTTTTGTGAATATTTCACATTCCTAAAGTCTATAAATAGGGGGAGAACGACCATAATAGAGGTGCCCATGCAAGCTTGGTGGAACTTCTCCACCCTCTTCTCTTCCTCTCATGGTGACAAGTGTTTAAGAGGCGATCCAATTGTCCGGAGATTGTGTGGATGCTGCTAAAGGTCGGACGCTTGAACAGTTGAAGAACTCTTTCAAATGATCCATGTAAGTATGAATTTTATTCTATACTAGATGATAGGATCACCTAGAATAGATGATCTCATCATCTATTCTAGGTGCTTCAACTTTGTTGAATGTTATGATTCAACACCTTCGTTGCAATCATTATTTTTGGACAAAGACTTGGAGAGCTTTTCGAGCCTCAGATCACAGCAGATGGCTCGACTATAATGTAAGGCTTAAGAAGATGGCCATTTAACTTGAATTATTTTCCAGATTTAATGTAACAAATAAGTACAAATCCATTCTCAAACAATTCAATAACCACTTAAGGACCGTCCCATCGTGAGCGCAGCTTCTTGGGAAAAAAGCTTAAAGCGAGAATTCTATAACTGACATATTGATTCCACATGGTCGTTGAAAACACACGGTCAAGGGTAAAAAAAAGGCCAAACTTACCAATTTCAAGATTAATTCACGAATTGAGGAGAATAATGGTAAATAAGGTTCGAATCCATAGGGAATTAGGGAAATTCTTGATGATCTCTTCGAATTTGATCAAATCGGACGATGAATCGAAGATAGAAATTAGGCAATTTGATATTTTAAGAAAGAGGACTCGAAGACGACTCCACGAACTAAAAAAGTAGTGAATTTGACTTTGATTTCGTGTAGAAATCAAAGATTAAACAGATGTGAAATTTCTGAAAAATTAAAATCTTGAAAACCGAATTAAAGACTAAAATTAAATCAAATGACGATTCTAAAATGAAATTAAAAGCTATACGGAGATAGATTAGGATAAAACACGATCCCTAACCCACAATTGCAAAAAAATGGATCCAATTAATTGCCGGAATCAAGGCTATTCATCAAAATTTGGAAAATCGCGATCGTGTAGTTCAAGTGTCAATTTCTTCCTAGTCGATCATCAAAATCTCGCTCTCAAGGACTCTATGGATGCAGAAATGAGTCTAGAAGTGATTGGGAACAATATATTCAAGAGATTTGATGTCTAAATAGTTTGATTTACTCAAATTGCTCTCGAATGCTTTACAACCTCAAAGAACATCTCAATTTATAGGGCGATTTGGGCGTAACCGTCCGATCGGCCTTTAATTCGCGATCAACGGCTCCGATAAAATGCATCGGATGCGAATCGTTACAGTTAAGTCGTGGTTGTTGGAGCTTTGATTGACCGCTGAGATGAAGCCATGTCGCGAGCATTATTAAAACGTATGTAACGTCCACCGTTGGATCGCGATCGGACGTTTCTGATGCGTTTTTTGTTGGTTTTAATCACAACCATTATAACTCCTCTTGATCGACGGCTAAGATTAAACGATTCCGATGAATCCAATCTCACCATGTACCCCCATGCTTTAAGTAAAGATCGACGATCGCAATCTGACCATGCAATCAGACGTCCCACGTTGCGCCACCTCGCATCGCGCCCTTGATCATCGATCGTGATCGATTAGACACTCCAGACTGCGCCACGTCACCTACGCGCTATAAATAATCTGAAATTTTGATTTTAAATTCGAAAAATAGATATTTAATTCCAGAAAATCCTTAAATATTCAATAAAAATTCAGAAATTTTTTATAAAAAATAAAGAAAAATCCCTAAAGATTAGAAAATTCATTAACTTTCAAAATATAATTCTAAATTAATCCAAATTTCTTTCATTTGATCAAAAATTTAATTATCTATAATTCAAAAAAGTCAAATTTAAAAAATAAAAAGAGATTTAATCTATTTCAAAAATACATTCATTTCTTTAAGATTTAAAACTTTAGAAAATTAAATGCATGTTCGTAAAAATGATTTTTCTTATTATTTAACTTTAAAAACTAATTATAATCTCAAGTAAAGATGGTTTATGAAATTATTTATCTTTAATTCATCATAATTAACCCTAAATTAAAGTATTTTTCATTGAATGATAGATAAATACTCATAAAAATGATAACATGCATAGGAATGAATCTTTTATGCCTTAATTCATTTTAATAATCATGTATTATCATGTCTTATTAGCATGTTATCAATGACCAAACCAGATGATTTGACTTGGCCAAAGGGGTTCTTAAATTTTAGGAAAGTGGTTTGACTTGGTCAACGGCTCAAAATTAAAGGTTTTAGGTCAAGAGTAGGGTTTGGTCAAGTCAAGGGAAGTATTTTAAGAATTCTAAGGATTAAGGGATGGCACCCCCATCTTCATGGGCTTGCTCCTCTTCATGTCTTCAAAGTCTTTTGATATAAAAATGTCTTCTAATGATAGAGTCTTGAACTTCTTTGTTAGGATCACCATGTTATTTACTTCATATGGATGACACCGAATCCTTGCATTTGTTCTTAGGTTGTAATGCTTTGTTGCCTCCTTGGGTGCTTCCCTTGTTATTGAGGTGTCCCCACCAATATGAGTCGGAACAGAGACATCCCGATGGGTGTCTTGTAAGCCGTCTGATACGCCCATAAAGCATCAGGAAGCTTGTCTGCCCAATCTTTTCCATCTGGTCAATTGATCTTCTTTGAAATATTCATGACTTCTCGGTTGCTCACTTCAACTTGTCCATTTGATTGGGGGTGGTATGGTGTAGTGACCCAATGATGTACTCTATATTTCTTCAACAATGCACGAAAGTGAGCATTATTGAAGTGTGAGCCTTGATAACATGCTATTTATACACAAATTTACATGATTATTAATGCAATTAAAACATTAATTATTCCAGATGTATGCATGTTATCATATTTTAAGTATATTTCTATCATTTTGTGTAATTTCATGTTATGATCTAAAAATACATCAATTTAGGGATTATTATACATAATTAAACATTATAATTTTTAATCCTATTTATATTTAAGATCATAATGATGTTTTCATGATTAAATGATAAGAAAATGATGTTTATCAACATTCATGTATTTTTATAAAGTTAATTTAAGAAATAAATGAGTGTATTAAAACAATTAAAAATCATTATATTATTATTTTAATAATTTGACTTTTTATAATGATAGATTATCAATTTTTGATCCTACAAAATAAATTTGAACTAATTTGGAGTTGTATTTTGAAAGTTATGATTTTTATAATTTAGAGAATTTTTCTGGAATTGTTCTGAATTTATTTAGATTTATTTTTCGATTTTTAAGTACTTAAATTAATTAAAATAAAAGCAAAAAGGGGGTAATATTCGTGCGAGCCCACGTGGATGCGACTTGGTTCTCAAGGCCACGTGGCGAGCCACCAGGGACCGCGCGAGTGCCTGCGTGACACGGATGTGACATATACATTTATTTACTCGTATTAGTGTGGTTATAGTACATATAAGCATCCATATATTGGATTTAAGCTAACCGCTATATATGGCTCACCTTATATACCCGATGATTCTTCATATTTTCCTCCGTGTGGGACCATTACTCCTCTTTTATTTTGATTGCAGGACGCGTGGCTTGATGAGAAGCGTCGGATCAACATCACGATAAAAGGAATGCGTAGATGCGGTGGACACGAGGTCCACCCGATCTCGATCAACACACATGCTTCAAAATTCACTTTAGTGAATTAATCGCAGCTGTTGATCTCACGAGTTATAACAGCTGTTAATCGCGCGATCGGTGGACTCCTCGACACATCACAATCATTGGACACGATCATTAAAATCCAACAGATGATAAATGACGCGACGTCTCAAATGAAAACACGTGGACTCACCTCAACCCTTGATCATTGATTGGACGGATCGGACTTAATCGCGAAGGTTCAATCAATAGACGCTTCATCGCGACTGTTGATCGTGATGCGCCTCTTCATCGGACGGTCGCGCCCAAAATTACCTCTTTAAATACGTGTTCTTTGTGACGGAAGAACTCGCCCTTGAATTTTCAAGAAATTCAAACTGTCCAGACACCCAATTCATGTGCCATTTGATTTCTTGTATTCTTAATGCATTTCCGCATCCAAGGAATACTTGAAATCAGAATTTGATTGAAAGATAGTGGAGAAATCACATCTTTAACTTCAATTTCGTCTTCGAAAACGTGGAATGAAAAGCCATGCATCCGACGATTAATTGTATCATTTTGAAGGCTACTTTGGGTTAGATTATGTGTTTTCATCTTAATATTTCTTCATTTAGTGTTAATTTTATATTTTGAATCAAAGATTAAGTTTGATTTTGTTTTAATTTATGTTTTAAATCAATTTTGCGATGCGAATTTTCTCTTTACTTCAAACTTTGATTACTCGGCGAATTCTCATCCAAATCACCTGATTTTTTATTCCGTGGATTCACAATTGAGTTATCTTTCTTAATATAATAAATTTCTCAATTTTTAATCTCAATTCGTTGTTCGATTTGATCAAATTTCAAAGATATCTCTCAAAATTTCCTAATTATCCGTAGATTTGACCCTTAATCACCATTATACTCTTTAATTAAATTGACTAATAATAAATTGATAAGTTTAAGACTTTGTTTTGACACTAAATCGTGTGCATCCAAAGACCATACGAAATAGTCTCGTCAAGCCTCGGTCACTAATGATGGCCCTCAAACATCCATATCGAGAGAAGATGTTCCTCGCAACGAATCTGAGCACCTCCCAATGAGTGTTTGTCCTAGTGGGCATAGGCTCAACCCACTTTGACACATAATCAACCGCTACCAAAATATACTATTTCTCGTGTGAAGGTGGGAAAGGTCCCATGAACTCAATCCCCCATACATCAAATATCTTCACCTCAAGGAAAGCCCATACGTTTTGCACCGACATGATGCCTTGCATCCATAAAGAATGAAGTGAAAAGAAAAAAATAATGAGTATATGCACTAATCTACAAAAAGAGATGAAGACATCAACATTGTTGAACATTGAAATTGGCAACCAATGACCAAACATCATCTATTCTCAAGGCTTATTTTTGTAGTTCCAATCCTAATATCCTTATATTTTTAGTTAACTTTTAACTTGCAATTTTCTCTTTCCTCCTAGGCCTAGAAATATTGAGTCCATGTAATTAAATCATTTGGCACACTTTAGTTTGATAGTTTTTAGTTTTCTAAAATGTATGCCCTATCCATCCATTCCACAACACCTGAACTACCATTGCTCTTATCTCCTCTTCTTCTCTATTGCATTATGCATCAAATCGGTATCACAACCTTGTGTGACTCAAGGTGCATTGTTAATCTACATGGGTCAACGCCATAAAATTCTCACATATTGGCTACAAGTCTCATCCCAACTGGAGTGGAGGATCTCAAAAATTCTAGTCATTGCCCAACTGGAGTGGAGGATCTCAAAAAGTCTAGTCCAATCAACTGACACATGCTTCACTTGCTTGCACAAGATGCTTGGTCTCATCCTCAAACAGCTGAACCATGTATGCCCATTCACAATAACTCTAATATTGATTTGCCCAAGTTGCTCCACTACCAAATAACTCCAACCACTCTCACCACTTAAGGTACATTCATCTCTAGCAACATTGTCTCTAGTAGCACTAATTCTAGACTTGTCCTAGGTGGTAATTGATAACATGTAATTTATATGAGTAATTACATGATTAGCAACAAAAACTAAGGCACAAAACATTCCAGTCCTATGCATGTTATCATACTTCGAGTGCATATCTATCACTCTATTTTAAATAATAATATCAAAATTCACTATTTTTAAGGATAATCATACATAATTAAAAAGAGATATTTGATATTAGATTAGAATTAAGTTTTAATTGCAAATAATAAGAGAAAATATTTTTTGTATACACTAATTTATTTTTCTAGTTTTATTTTCCCAAGGAAATGAGTGTATTTCTTAGAGAAAAATGTATTCTCTCGTTATTTATTAGATTTAAATTTTTAGAATGATAGATTATTTAGTTTTTAATCAAACAAAAAAAATTGGATTAACAAGGAGTTATATTTTTGAAAAGTATGAAAATTTTAATTTTTAAAGATTTTTCTATAGAATTTTTGAAAAGTATAAAAATTGGATTATAGAGTTTTTTGAATTTTTTTGAAATTTTGAAATTTTAATTTATTTAAATTTAAAACAAAAAAAATGGTTTTATATGCACATTGGCATGGCAGATGATGTGACGAGTGCTTACATGTCGGCACATGGCTCACGTGTGTGCGTGTCATTGGCACATGTGTGCGTGCATCATAAGCACGCACCATTAGTGGTTATGCACCATGTTTAGGGCATAGATTAACTGGTAAGGGCATTTCCCCTTTTATACCTATCGTTACACTATGATTTTTCCAATGTGGGACGTTGTTTTTATTTCTCTTATGCCACTGAAGTAGAGCGCTCAAAAACGTTTGATCGACGTGAAAGAAGATGAATTCATCTCAACCCTCCACTTTCACTTAAGTGAGGGGATTATGTGGCATGTATTGATTGGACAGTGATTTGCTTTATTAAATGTTGATCAATCCTGGACATTAATTTGGGAGTTATAACGGTCCAGATTGAATGCGCTCGATGGACTCTTTTGGAAGCATAACATTATTTTTAGCATTTGATAGACATTGAATGGTAAGCATTATACAGCGATTGGTCTTCAAACGATGATGTGGCGTAATCTGGACACTTTGTTGAGGATCCAACGATGGCGAAGGATACAACGGCCAGGACTTTAACGATGGCGATTTTTCTCCTACGGATTAATCATGACAATTGATGAAAGAGGAGAAGGCAATTTGAAGACCACACCCTACTTATACCCCTCTTCATTGGCAAAAAACTATATTCTATGGTGTTTTGAATGATTGATCTGTTTGAACATCTTAATCCTTGAATCTCTTGCTTTTTTCTTCTTCTAGACTCATTTCCGCATCCAAGGAGTGTTTGAAATCAAGATTTCATTGAGAGAATAGGAAGAATTTGCTGCTCGAACTTTGGATTTTTGTTTGTTGAAATGTGAAATAAAAAGCCTTGATTCGACGATAAATTGGATCATTTTGAGCACAATTTTGGATTAGATGATGTATTTTCTTCCAAATCTAGCGTTAGATTTTAATTTGGAACATTGGATTACTCAAATTTTATGAATTTTTAGTGTTTTCTCTCTCTTTGCAATCAATTTTTCTATCTTAATTTCTCACCTTGATTTTCCCTCGAATAGTGATCCAAATTTAGAGTTTTGATTTCATGAATTTGTGCTTGAGTCTTCTTTCTAAAAATACTAAAACCCCTTATTTCTCAACTCAAATCGTTGTCCGATTTGATCAAATTTAAAGAACATCCCAAAAACTCTCTTTAATCTCTACGCATTCGACCCTTATTCACCATTATAATAGTCAATTTGTGATATTTATTGTTTGAATTAGTGAGTTTGGTATTTATTTTGACACAAATTTGTGTGTTTTCAATGACCACATGAATGCGTTTCATTAGTGATATTAGATGCTTGTCCACTTGGCATTGCTATTTGAGATCTAGTAAGCACTCCACACTGCATGTAAGTTGGAATGCACAAAATCTTTGTGCACCTAGAGTATTAAAATTTGACTAGCATAAGTCCAAGTGGGGACCACCCCAAGCCAAACACACCTCTAGAGACAATTGGGAGAACAACATCTCAAATATAGCAAAAATTGGTCTTATGATGGGAGAGTTGTTGCGCAGTTTGCTTCAAGCAAAACGTGATCATGAACAAAAGACAAGACTTGATCAAGAATACCATTGAGAGTGTTGGGCTCCTTTATCCCTGCTCAACATGGTCAGGTATTCCCAACCTCCTAGAATTTGATGGGGCACACCATATTACCTTACCTTGAAACTTGAGAGGCGTTCTATTTCCTTTTTCTATAGTCCTTCCAAATTCATAATTGCACGGTTCTCCCCCTCCACTACCCCATTTTTTTGAGTTGCATAAGGGGTAGAAAATTGCCTGATAATGCCATTATGATCATAATATTGTTTGAATTTTCCTTTTCTGAATTCTTCCCCGCTTTTACAGATCTAAAACAATTGCTCTTTTCTTTTTCTTTTTACGTCAACTATTGATTTATATTTCTTCGATGTAATGAAGGCATCTGATATAATTTAGCATACAAGTCCACACCAATAAGAAATAATCATTAATAATTAAGAAGCATTGGCCTCATTGAGACTAACTAGTGGTTGACCAAAAGTGCTATTGGGTCTATGGAATGATAAACTAAGGAGATATAAGGACCTAGATGGTCATACACCTAAGGTCGAAAGACATGAGTGGATGTAGACATAATTTTGAGGTTTTTCCTGAAAATTTTAGACACGCAATATCGATGCAAAAGTGAAGAATGACCAGACCTAATAGTGCCCATATGAACCATTTTTGGAAGTGCTCCCTTTTCTTATCTTTCTCTCTTGTTGAAGAGTATTGAAGAAGAGATCTAATCATCCAATGGCTCTGTGAAAAGAACTAAAGGTTGGACACTTGAATAGCTTCAATAACTCCTTCAGCGATCCTCGTAAGTATGGATTTTAATTTACTCTAGATGACAAAATCATTTGTGTTTTCTGTCTCATCATTTTTTAAAGTTTTATTCAAGGTCTTCTATTGTGTTTGATACTTTGACTTAAATTTCATGGGCTTATTGAGCCTCAAATTCTAGTTATATCAGAACCAAGCTCTAGGCTTCATAAATTTTCAACGAGCCTAAGAACACCCAAAGGGGATGAGAAATGAAGGAGCTATGGGTGATTTCATGATTGGGCCTCAGGGTCTGTGAGAAGCGGTCTAAGGAATATATAGCCTAAGATTATTTGACAAGTAGCATAAAGCTCTCTAAAGATGTTACTTTGAGGAAGAAAGCAGTTTTGATAGGAAAAGTTCTAGAGGAAAAGAGACTTAGAGCTCATTTGACTTATCTTTTTTTTTATTTCCACAATTCACTAGGTTAATGAGGATAATGAACCAACTCAAATGGAAGAAATTGAGCTTGAACTTCAGCAATCTGAAGGCTACACCAATGTGACATCATCTTCAAAGGACATTCAACGATTTAAATGAATAATATTTTGAGAATAATCAAATTTTTTGAAATGCTTGTGTATTGTACGTGTGGATGACCCATAGACAATAGAGAGTTTTAGTGAAAAATTTAAAGAACTCAAGTAGAACATGAAACATATACAAAATGGATAACCTAAGTCTTCTAAAATCCTGTTGGGGTGTTCAATCAGAACTTCTTTGTAGTAATATTTACACAGCCCTCAAAGATTCTTAGAGACTTTGTTTGAATTCTTAAAGAATTTGTTTCACTCAATTGCAATCCTACTCAAACTTCACTCCAGGAGAACCCATCAAACATGTAGACTCCAAAATTTATCAAAGTTTGATTAGTTCGCTACATTATCTTGTGGATCCAGATTTCTTGGGTATTTATATTCTCTACGAATCTGGATGCACTATTCACACCCCGAGATCAGCCAGCCCGTGCACTTCCCAAAAGTCTCTAGTAGCCTATTCTGAGGACATTTAAACTTCTTAGATTGTAACTTTCAAAGGTTAGATTTCAGGACTATGTCCACAAAGGATGACCACATTGTCGGCAATCTTCTCGGTACAGTTTTTCCGCGAGACTTGTGCATTTTTCCACCTCGAAAGGGACCTCTCTTCAAGCCCAATTCATATTAGTAGTGGATAAGTGCGAAACTGCACCCTCCCTAACATTGACCTAGGAGGCCATGTTGATGACATCAGAGTCAAGGAAAACGGCCAAATTTCAAAGGTAACTTCAAAGGACGGAACCAAGCCTTAGGAATAAATCGGACAGGGTAACTTGAAAGGCGCTAGCCTCGCCGTACCGATTTCTTCGTATTTTTTCTTCACAGTGATGGAAGCAAACACGTAGTCAGGCCTGTAAATTTCAGGAAGACGCCAAAAGAGTGGAATTGGCCTCCCCTTCGCGGACTTCTGCGGCCATGTTTACTGCCTATAAATAGCTCCAATGTTCTTTGGATTGAAGCATCCAATCTGCACTATCCTTCTTCCTCGAACCAACCAATCCTTCTTTTCTATCTGAGGTAGCCATGGCATTCACAACGATGAGCTCTGCCGCTAAGGCCGCTACTGTCCTCTTGCTTATCATCGCTGCCTCCACAGTTAGCCCAGTATCAGCCAGCACGATGCGGGTTTACGAGGGGCCGGGATGCGGGAAGAAATTCAAAGACCTTCCTTGCGGGTGCAGCAATCTGACTGGCTACAAGGGAGGCTACTTCTTTAACTACTCTGGTGGCTGGGTCGGCAGGTTCTACTACGGCTCCGGCTGCGGGGGGCGTTATGATGCTTTTGGCCGCGACGCCCGCCGTTGCTCTCCTCACTCGTATAACAGCGTCTACATCCCTTGCTGAGTGTTATCCGCTGAACTTAACTGGCCGCACTCTCGTGCTTACCGGCCTTTTAAACAGATAAATAAATACTGGTGTGCCACGATACGAATAAATGAAACCAGTTTTCTGCCAAGCTCCTCGTACAAAGTGAAACAAGAACAAACCCTAGGAGAATAGAGTTCGATTTAAGAAGCAAAGAAAGGTCGGAAGTCTCTGTGCAACACGCCTGCAGAGTAGCGCCTTTTATAAGGCCCGTCCTTGACCTAATGTGATTTGATTCAGCGTTGATTCCGGACCTCGTTGAATTCAGCGGTGATTTTGGTCCATCTTAGATCGCTAAAACAAGAAAGGACGACGTTTGTGAGTTGAAACGAATAGCTTCTATCCGCTACTGTTGCTTTCTCCGTAAGAGGCAAAGACGTGTTCGCCGAATAAATTTTCTCTTCTTCTGCATCCTTCTCTGAGAAGAAAAGTCTGTAGTTTATAACTAAACTTCAAAGAATAAACTATCAATACGAAAAGATTTTTATCGAAATATTAATGGCATGTGATGAAGAAAGATTCAGCGGCATGGTCCAACGTAATGAATCTATACTAGACATAAAATTTTGACCTCTGAATGGAATAACATATCTATCAATTCATCATAACCCGGATAGGGATAGCCAAACCCTAATTTGGGTCACATAAAACATTAGCCGCTCGAAATCCGGGGACCAAGTCTTAGGAATAACTCGAAAAGAGATAACTTCAAAGGCGATAGCCTCGCCGTACCAATTTCTTCGAATTTTTTTCTTCAAGTCATGGAAGCAAGGGAGAGTGCGGCCAGTTAAGTTCGGAGGATAACAGTCAGCAAAGGATGTACACGGTGTTATACGGGTGAGCAGAGCAGTTGGTGTTCGAAGATACTGTGAAGAAATACGGGTGTACGACGATACATGTAAAGTAAATTCGTTTGGCATGTCTACGTTGACCTCCTTAAGGGCATTATACATGCCGTCGGATATCGATTGCTGTCAGATGATGCGTCCATGATCTAGCACTGTTTAGTCTTTTACACGAGGACAGCCACGAGCTTATAGATGCGGAGACTTCCCTCTTTCTTTTGCTCTTGGTTCCGAGAAAAATCAAGGTGAGGGGCTTCCTTGACTTTCGACTCCTCAGAGACCAAGTATCAAAAACGAGAGAAGGGCTTGGTTGACCAGGTTTTGTCCATAAATTTTGCTACTTACGCAGTCACTTCGTAAATTGAGGCTAATGTCTCGGATAACTGATGTCACAAACATCGTGAAAAGATGCATTTAGATTACAATCTACATGTATTCATTTCTGGGATAATCCTACACATGGATTCATTTCTGCACGCAGATCACAATCAGTCTGCACTATAGATACCAACTAAACAAGCAGCTTAAATTATGAACGACGGATAAAGCTCTCCATGACCATCTCGAATATCATCTAGACTGAAGAATTGCACTCAGGCGTATCCTTTTCCTGACAGCTAATGAGACTAGAATAAGAAGAAAAAAGGAAAACAAAAAGGATAGCAGTTCAAGATAACGTAGAGAGGAGGAGAACGGGAGCCGTGAGACGGCAAGAGTTGGTGGAGACAAAGAGGTGCCGTGGAGTGCCGGTACAACTTTGCATAGGTATAAACAGTGAATGACAGAGAAAGTGAGATGGAGAGAGAGAGAAAGAGAAAGGGTGGGGTTATAAGGAGGTATCAAAAGAGAATGAAAGACAAAGTCACCGAGATAGAGAGAGAGAGAGAGAGAGAGAGAGAGAGAGAGAGAGATAGAGAGAGAGAGAGAGATACTGGCTCTTTCGAGTTCAGGTGATACAGTAGGAAGGAGCATAAACAGAGAACGAAACTCTGTGGCTTGGCACGAATGATTTTTTTTTTCTTCTTTGCTCTGACAGGACACAGATGGATGAAAATCAAGAAATCACTCGACGACCACTGAGAAAATTCTAAAAGCTGCGTAAGTGGGAAACCGCGGTACCACTTGCGAGTAAATGAAATCCCCACGCGTAGGATTCAGAGTTGACACAAGTAGGCTAAGGTCTAGAATATAGACGATCTCCTAGCAGACAAGAAATAACCGATGCAAATCATCGAGACTGAAGAAGAGCTGGTAGATATAGCATGACGTGGAGGTACTGTTGTGATAACTCGTCCAGTTATGAACCTTTTCTGTCTTTGTCTCTTTGTCCCATTGTCCGGCATTGAATGGAGAACGGGAATAGCAGGCCTGCGCCGTCATTCCTTCTGTTGCAAGCGAACATTGCCACATTTATTAAGAAATTTCTCCTGTTCCATGCTTGCATTTCCCAAAAGTCTTTTGTAGCCTTTTCTGAAGTCATTTAAACTTCTTAGATTGCAACTTTCAAAGGTTAGATTTCAGGACTACGTCCACCAAGGACGACTAAATTGTCGGCAGTCTACTCGGTACAGTTTTTCCTCGAAACTTGCGCATTTTTCTACCTCGAAAGGGACCTCTCCTGAAGCACAGTTCATATTAGTCATGGATAAGGGCGAAACCTTTTGACGCTTCATCCTGCTATGCTATTATATAATCGAAGGAAATCTATTTTATTCGAAACTCCTCGTGTAAAGGTCAATTCTTGCCTCAGCCGACCGCTCTCTCGCCACTAGCATCCTCTCCTTCGGAGACAAGATTTTTATTGAAATATTAATGGCATGTGATGAAGAAAGAATAGTGGCATGTTTCATCATAACTCGGATAGGAATAGCCAAATCCGAATTTGGGTCACATAAAATAATAGCAGCTCCGAATCCGGGGACCAAGTCTTAGGAATGAATCAAACAGACATGACTTCAAACGCGCAAGCCTCGCCGTACCAATTTCTTCGTACTTTTTTCTTCACAGTGATGGAAGCAAGGACGTAGCCAGGCCTGTAAATTTCAGGAAGAGGTCTAAAGAGTGGAATTCTGCGGCCTCCCCTTCGCGGACTTCTGCGGCCATGTTTACTGCCTATAATAGCTCCAATGTTATTTCGATTGAAGCACCTAATCTGCACTATCCTTCTTCCTCGAACCAACCAATTATTCTTTCCTAGCTGAGGTAGCCATGGCATTCACAACGATGAGCTCTGCCGCTAAGGCAGCTACTGTCCTCTTGCTTATCATCGCTGCCTCCACAGTTAGCCCAGTATCAGCCAGCACGATCTGGGCTTACCAGAGGCCGGGATGCGGCGGGAATTTCACAATCTGGCCTTGCGGGTGCCTCAATCTGCAAGGCTACAAGGGAGGCTACGCCTTTAACTACTCTGGTGGCAGGGTCGCCAGGTTCTACTAAGGCTCCGGCTGCACGGGGCGTTATGATGCTGTTGCCCGCAACGTCCGCCATTGCTCTCCTTACCCGTATAACAGCGTCTACATCCCTTGCTGAGTGCTATCCGCTGAACTTAACTGGCCGCACTCTCCTGCTTACCGGCCTTTTAAACACATAAATAAGCACTGGTGTGCGACGATACGAATAAATGAAACCAGTTTTCTGCCAAGCTCCTCGTACAAAGTGAAACAAGAACAAACCCTAGGAGAATAGAGTTCGATTTAAGAAGCAAAGAAAGGTCGGAAGTCTCTGTGCAACACGCCTGCAGAGTAGCGCCTTTTATAAGGCCCGTCCTTGACCTAAGGAACCCTCCGGCCAAGCTTAACATTAGCAGTTGTAACTCGACAAAAGGACGGTGAGGAACAGAAGGAGAAAGAGTAAACAGTTACGCAAAATGACAAAAACAGCCACACCAAGGACCCCGAACAGACACAAACACAGCTAACTACGTCGTGAAGAAGTGCTATGAATGGTTTACCCTCCATTTCCTATTTTTTAATATAATTCATTTTTTGTGAGTTAAGTTAATAGAATTTAAGGTTATTATCACCAGCTACCCCAACCTTTCCCCAAACCGTCAGATCTACCCCAACCTTTTAAAACCCCCAGATCTACCCCAACCTTTTAAAACCCCCAGATCAATCCCAACCTTTCAAAAAGCTAGTAAGATCTAGGGGTAATAGTCTAGAAACCCCCGATGTTTGGGGTTTGTCTTCTTTTCACCCCAACGTTTCGAAACAGCCGATAAAACCCCAATGTTTGGGGTTTTGTCTTCTTTTCACCCCGAGGCTTCTATCGCGCACAGCTGGCAGCGACGTGGACGCCACGGCAGCTGCTCACCGGACGCGGAAGCCACGTCTCTGCCATGTCAGCACCGGACGCGTCTTCACCAACGACGGCTCCTGCGACGGCGTTACCCGCACCAAGAAGAGAAGGAGAGAGTGAGAGAAAGAAGAGAAAAAAATTCTCTTCTTCTCTCACTCTCTCCTCTTCCTCATATTCTTCCTGCGCGTCTCTCTCTCTCTCTCTCGCGACGGAAATTTCCGTCGCGAGGAGAGAATTTTTTTCTCTCTTCTCTTCTTCTCTCACTCTCTCCTCTTCCTCATATTCTTCCGCGCGTCTCTCTCTCTCTCTCTCGCGACGGAAATTTCCGTCGCGAGGAGAGAATTTTTTTCTCTCTTCTCTTCTTCTCTCACTCTCTCCTCTTCCTCATATTCTTCCGCGCGTCTCTCTCTCTCTTCTCTCGTACACAGCCCAATCGACATTATTCGATCTCCAACAGCCGGCTATTGTCTCCACCAGAGCTGCAGCAGCAGACCACAGGCCACGCCTTCGGTGATGAAGAGGCCGAGGAAAGCTCCCATCAAAGAATCCCGATAGAACCCCTCAAGGTAGAAGCCTCTACTTTCTGCTGCTGACAAGCTCATGGAATAATAATCGATTCATGTGCATGTTTTACAGCCATCAGAGGAGGCGGGTCTTCCTGATGACAAGATCTGGCCTTTCCTTCTGCGATTTCCAGTCTCTTCGTTCGGCATCTGCATGGGAGTGGGAAGCCAGTCGATCCTCTGGAAAACCCTAGCGCAGTCACCGTCCACAGAATTCCTCGGAATAAGCCCGGCAGTCAACTTTGTTCTCTGGTGCTCCGCCGTTTTCCTCGTGGTGGCCGTCTCCGTCACTTATGCCCTCAAGGGTTTCTTCTATTTTGAGGCCATTCTCCGAGAGTTCGACCATCCCGTCAGGGTCAACTTCTTCTTCGCGCCCTGGGTGGCTTGTCTCTTCCTCCTCCTGGGGCTTCCCTCGTCGATTCCAGTGGATCGCAAGGGTGACGGCGTTATCGTGGTGTGGCACGCTCTCATGGCGCCGATCCTCTGCCTGGAGCTCAAGATCTACGGGCAATGGATGTTCGGCGGAAGGAGAAGGCTCTCCATGGTGGCCAATCCGTCGAATCCGTCGAAAAAAAAAAAAATTTCTCTTCTTCTCTTCTTCTCTCACTCTCTTCTTCTCGCATTCGCCACCAACTTCGTCCCCGGCAACTGAGCTGTCCCGAAGAGTTCCTCATGCAAGAGGGGAGATGTCTTCTGTAGACGACGATTCATTTGATTATTTACCATGAAATTTCATCATCTTTGTCCGCCTTTTCCCCCCTCGGATCGTTCATCGTCCTACCGTCATTCCCTGATGACATCTCGAATGTGACCGCGTAACTTGGCAGGCGTCACTGTCCAACGTTCAAGAGAGACACGCGGAAGAATATGAGGAAGAGGAGAGAGTGAGAGAAGAAGAGAAGAGAGAAAAAAATTCTCTCCTCGCGACGGAAATTTCCGTCGAGAGAGAGAGAGAGAGACGCGCAGGAAGAATATGAGGAAGAGGAGAGAGTGAGAGAAGAAGAGAAGAGAGAAAAAAATTCTCTCCTCGCGACGGAAATTTCCGTCGCGAGAGAGAGAGAGACGCGCAGGAAGAATATGAGGAAGAGGAGAGAGTGAGAGAAGAAGAGAATTTTTTTCTCTTCTTTCTCTCACTCTCTCCTTCTCTTCTTGGTGCAGGTAACGCCGTCGCAGGAGCCGTCGTTGGTGAAGACGCGTCCGGTGCTGACATGGCAGAGACGTGGCTTCCGCGTCCGGTGAGCAGCTGCCGTGGCGTCCACGTCGCTGCCAGCTGTGCGCGATAGAAGCCTCGGGGTGAAAAGAAGACAAAACCCCAAACATTGGGGTTTTATCGGCTGTTTCGAAACGTTGGGGTGAAAAGAAGACAAACCCCAAACATCGGGGGTTTCTAGACTATTACCCCTAAGATCTAACCCAGCTGCTGACATGTCAATTTCGGAGTCCATTGTGCATGACGTGGAGTCCACGACGGAGGCTGACAGGGACGGAAGCCAACTGGCCGCCACGTCAGCCAAGGGAAAAAATAAATTGCAGGGGAGATAGAGCGGCAAGAGAGAGTGGCGGAGGGGACATCGGCAAGGGAGAACGGCAAGGTTAGGGAGCACTGCCGTAAGGAAAGAACAGAAGTTCTTCCTTCCCTACACGCCTAATGTATTGATTTGGGGTTAACATCATATATTCTCTCACATGTGCTGCCACATGGTCCTCCTTATTCTCTCTCTCTCTTCATTATCTTCCTCTCTCTTCATTCTCTCTCTCTTCATCTCACGTGGTCCTCCTTCCCCTCTCATCATTCTCTCTCTCTCTCTCTGGCCAGTGTACAGGATCACCGGATCAGCAGAAATCCCTCGGAGGAGCGGTCAACGAAGACGACGACGACGATGACGATAGATTTTCGGATTCTGGATTAAGGCTCAAGAGGAGAGAAAGGTCGCGACGACGACGACGATATCCTGTGGAGGAGAGAAAGCGTGACAGCGCTGAAGACTCTAATCTGTACCGTTGGATCGGATTTAAGTGGCTCAGATCAACGTGAAGAGGTAAGAGAAGATAGAGCGCTCTGGTGACCGTCGGATTCAAGCGATTATAACGGCGATCGTGAGGACACGTCATCGCCCAGACCGTTACGGTCGTTATTTCTCCTTTAATGTTCTGTTCTTTGTTTTTGCCTATTTTAAGGCGTGTACGCGAAGAACTCAAGTGAGTGTGTGTGATCAATAATACAAGAATTAATTCTGGTTTCTTCTTCCTCCCAACGCCGATTGTGAGTGAGTGTGTTTCCGAGTGCAAGAAACCAACAAGCGCGACGACGCTGTGGAGGAGAGACAATCTCTTCGTCGCTGCGGAAGTCTGCCACGCCATTGGCATTTCTCTTCTCATCTACAAGCTCACCAAAGAGAAGACTTGTGCCGGTGAGCGATTTCATTTACTTCGTTTTCGCTCTCGCTTGATGTTTGGATTTTTGTTTTGATCGCCTTGGTTACTAGACTGGTGTTTTTCTGGGCTTTTTTTGGGATTTTATTTACGTAGATTTTCTTCGATCTTAGTTTCGAGTTTTTCCATGACGAACATAAATAATTGCTTTCGTAACTTGTTGCTCTAATGGCGTTGGATTTCACCTTTGATCAAAGTAAAAATCGGGATCATTGTTTTGATCACTTTGCTTACTTGGAGTTCTCTGAATGCTTAGATCACTTTGCTCAATAGAGAAGGGAAGTTTGGATTACCAAATCGCTGAATCATCGATCCAGTGATCCTATCAACAAGTTCGATCATAGCATCTGCCTAGTCAATCCAGATAGATGATCTGATCATCTGGATCAATTAGCCCTGATTATGGGCAGTTGGATGCGATCTGACAGATGAGAATCCTTAAGTAATGTGGTAGATTGACTATTTTGTTGATCTGATAATCAAGCACAATTCCCGAAGAGGCATATCAATCAGATCGTCGAGCATGGATCAATGTGGATCAAGTCTACATCATTCTAGATCAGTTCATCAGTTTGATCAGGATCAGCGTTTGCTAATTTTCAAGTCTAGGCCGCATCCAAAGACAGATATATAAATTCTAGGCCGCATCCAAAGACATGATCTTGATGGATCAGCCGATCATGATCAGTGGATCCCCAAATATCATGGAAGCATATTTGAAATATCTAGCATTTAATTAATCTTTTTGGACTTAACTCTCCAACTTTCCTCCCCACAGAACATTTCTCCTTTTCTTGTGATATTAATAGGGAGATCTCAGAGTTTTACAGATAAGACTTTGTTTCAAGATGCCAGAATAAGCAAAATTCAGATCACAGAAAGCGTAAATTAGACATAGATCTCATCGGGATGCTCCACGAAATACCTTCACCGGAGCGCTGACCAAAGAAAAAAGTCAGATAGGGGACCAGTAGGAAACGTTGATAGAAACACAAAAAGTCAACCTGACCACGAGACTCCACAGTATGCGATTCCAACAACCTCCACTGGGCCATCTACAAAAGTCAAACAAAAGGTCAGCTATGCATAAGTCAATGGACTGGTTATCCCAATTTACCACGTAGTTGCTCTTGATGGCGGCATTTTTAGGGTCCAGATGCATCGCTGCAAGAAGTTTGGCCGTCGGGGTCAACAAAACTGGCAGAAAAGAAATAAACCACATGACATGAGGATACTGACCTTTGTCAAAGGCAGTTAAAGCTGACCCGTACTCCCCCTGTTCGTAGTAAACCAGCCCAAGCCGGTTGTAAGCTTTAGTGTAGGAAGGATTCAGAGCTAATGACCTTTTACAGTCTTCGATGGCGTCTTCATAATTTTTAAGACGAGTGTAAGCGGCCGCCCTGATCAGAATTTAAATTAGTTTGCCCTTTTTTCTTAGAATTTGTGAAGTTTTGACTTCATGCCTGTTGCAGTAGAGTACGGCGTTTTTCTCATCAAGAGCTATGCCACACGTGTACAAGTCAACAGCTCTGGGGTACAACTTTGAATGAATCACATTATTCCCTGAGAGTGAAGATACCCGATTAATTTTTTATAAAATTAGGAATAGCGGAATTAAAAATTATAATAAGTACTAAAAACCTAGCACTTTAAATGATGAAGCCAAGCTGTGCGTGCTGATTTCTTCAGCACCCGATCTTTCCAGGTCCTGAAATGGAAATAAAACAGATTCGATCCTAAAAGAGAACATAATTTTTTAGAGGGAAAAGCTAAATATACAATTTCGCATCCAGCATAATAATTATAATTCTCTCTCGGGATATCTCTGAAGCGATATAGAGATCTTCAAAACAAGATTCACATATATCTTTCAAAATCCGATTATCCACTCTTTTCTTCGTCGATTCGAGCGACACGGTTAAATATAGGACGAACACGATAATCGAAATCAGCTGACTATATCCTGAAAATCGCAACACATACATTGAAAGAAATACAGAAAACTCCAAGCCGATCGCTGAAAAAAAGGCAGGATTCATAAGAAACATGCAAATCAGGAAAAAACACGGAAAGTAAGAGATACCCATGAAATTCTCTTCTAACAAAACGCAAGCCGGCTGCGGAGAAGAGGAGTAGAAGAACTGAAGAGACGTGGGAGGGGCTGACGTGGCAGAAGAGAGAGGAAAACACTCTTGCGCTGCGTCGGAGACGAAAGCGGCGGGATCCAATTGCCATGACGCGTCGAGATCGAGGTCCAAGTCCAAGGATTCTCAACCGATCATCGAGCGGGGCGCTTCCTCGAGCTTCTTGTCTCCGTCTTCCGCCATGACACACTGCGAATGCCAGGTGGATTTTTCGGCTGGTGGAGATTCCGCGGCTAGAGAGTTCTCCAGCGCATAGTAGTGGCGACAAAAGAAGGCGGCGAAAGATCTAAGAGATTATCAACGAGATCGACCTTTCTCTCCTCCACAGCGTCGTCGCGCTGTCACGCTTTCTCTCCTCCACAGGATATCATCGTCGTCGTCGCGACCTTTCTCTCCTCTTGAGCCTTAATCCAGAATCCGAAAATCTATCTTGAGCCTTATCGTCGTCTTCGTTGACCGCTCCTCCGAGGGATTTTTGCTGATCCGGTGATCCTGTCCACCGGCCAGAGAGAAAGAGAGAATAATGAGAGGGGAAGGAGGACCGCGTGAGATGAAGAGAGAGAGAGAGAGAATGAAGAGAGAGGAAGAGAATGAAGAGAGAGAGAGAGAATAAGGAAGACCAGGTGGCAGCCAGGTGGGGGAGGAAAGAATAAAAAATGCCAGTATTTGAGCGTGGAAAAAGGTCGTGCCAGTATTTGATGATTGCCCTAAAGGTGGTGCCACTATATGATGTAACCCAAAATAAATCGCAGGGGAGAGAGAGCGGCAAGAGAGAGTGGCGGAGGGGACATCGGCAAGGGAGAACGGCAAGGTTAGGGAGCACTGCCGTAAGGAAAGAACAGAAGTTCTTCCTTCCCTACACACCTAATGTATTGATTTCCTCTCCCTTCTGGTGGAGCTTCGATCCCCCCCGACCTCCGGCGGTCCGATCAGAGCAGAGGACTGCACCGGCGAAATCCAGATCGCGGTGGCGGAGGAGGACGATCTCCCGATGGCACCGCCGCCGGAACCTCCGGCGGCTAAGATGAGCATTATGGAGCGTAGGGCGGTGGCGGGAGGTTTCTGTGCGCCGAGAATTGATGTGGAGAGGTTTCGGTGCGGAGGGAGTCTGCCTTCTCCGTGTTTCGTACTTCCTCCCAGTATTTGTCCTAGCGTGCTCCTGGATTCTCCCGTGCTTATGACTTTCTCTCAGGTTCGCGGCTCTCTCTCAACCGTCACCTTCGTTTTTTCTTCATGATCGTCTCGTTCTTCGTTGCCTCGTGATCTTCTTCGTCTTCTTTTTTATTATTTGTGATTTCGTCATTATTCATACCCCTCGCTCTATCTTTCGTCTCTTACTCTCTCTCTCTCTCTGTATCAATCGTCGTCGTCATCTATTTCTTTATGAATGTCTCGTTCTTCTCTGTCTTGCTATCTTCGTTTTATTCGTATTTTATGATTTCGTTATCATTCATACCTCTCCACCCCATCATCTTTGGCCTCTGTTTGTCTCTGTCTTTCTCGCAGAGTTGATTACTTGGAATGAGTGAAGCTCACTAGCGCTCCTGTTTTCTTCCTCTTTTTCCTGATCTGTCTTCATTTAGCTTTCTCTCTATCTGTCTCTCTATCTCTCCGCGTCTCTCATGTTAAGTAACCGGCAATATATGTTTGTCTCTGCCTCATCACTCTCTCAGTCTCTCTCTCTCTCATGATTCATTTATCCTAATGAGTACTCTCTCATGAATCTCTCTCATGATTCAGGGCCCGCGCTTTTTCTCTCCACGAACCATGATATCTTCCTCTTTTTGAGAGTCTGTGTCACCATTTCTTATCATCTTTGCCTCTCTATTTTTATCTCGCAGGCTCCACAATCTCCCACGACCGGAGTCCTTCCCCTCGTCACGCAACCGCCTATTTCCCCCGATGAAGAGATCTCGGCTCTCCTTCCCGCCAAACCACCCGCTGAGGAGAACTTCAATTGGCGCAAATACGGCCAGAAGCAGGTCACGGGCTGCGAGTATCCCCGCAGCTACTACATGTACAAGCAACCCGACTGCCCTGTCCGGAGAAAATTGAGAGATCTCACAATGGAAAAATCACAGAGATTGAGTACAAGGGGACGCACAACCATCCGTCGACTCTCCCATCTCGCCGCCTCACTCCGACGGCTCATGACGAGTCAGCCTCCGCCGCGTCAGACATCTCCGATCCGCAGCTCTCCGCCGTGGAGAGGGAGTATTACGAGCTCGACTTCCCGGAGGATGGCCTAGGGCCTTCGAACATAGATATGACCGCGGAGGACGAGCTCAAGTGCGGGAGAATGTGAGCCTAATTCTTGGGGATCAAGAATTATTTTGATCCCCCTTGCCGTTGTCCCCTCTACCCTAACCTTGCCGCTGTCCCCTCCGCCGCTCTCTCTCCCCCGCGATTTATTTTTTCCCTCGGCTAGGTGGCTTCCGTCCCTGTCAGCCTCCGCCGTGGACTCCACGCCCATGCACAGTGGACTCCGAAATTGACATATGAGCAGCTGGGTTAGATCTGACTAGCTTTTTGAAAGGTTGGGGTAGATCTGGGGGTTTTAAAAGGTTGGGGTAGATCTGGCAGTCGGGGGAAAGGTTGGGGTAGCTGGTGATAATAACCCTAGAATTTAAAAAATTTTAATACATTTATTTCAAATAAGGTTTATGTAAAATTTGAAATAGAAATTTAATGTATATAGACTAGAGTTAATTTAATATATCAAAAAAGTAAATTCAATATAGAACAAACATATAAATATAAATTCTAAAAATCAATTTAATCAAGTTATTTAAATTAAAATTTATTTACTTAACAGAAAACGAACATCTCATTTCACAAACTCTCCCTCACTCTCTCTATCTTTCTCTACCCCTTTTCCCCCTCTTTCCCTGCCTTGTCTCCCACTTTCCCCTTCCTCCTCTCCCCCCTTCTCTATCTCTATCTCCATCTATCTATCCATATATCTTTGCTTCTACGAATCTGGATGTAACTTGTGCATTTTTCCAAAATTCTCTTGTAGCCTATTTTGAGGTCATTTAAACGTCTTAGATTGTAACTTTCAAGAGCTATACTTGAGGACTATGTCCACCAAAGATGACCAAAGTGTCGACAATCTTCTCGGTACAGTTTTTCCTCCAAACTTGTGCATTTTTCCACCTCAAAAGGGACCTCTCCTCAAGCACAATTCATATGAGTCATGGATAGAGGTGAAAATGCACCCTCCCTGACATTGGGAGGCCATTTTGACTTGGGAGGCCACGTTGATGACATCAGAGGCAAAGATAACGGTCAAACCTTTTGACGCTTTGTCCTGCTATGCTAGGATATAGTTGAAGGAAATCTAATTTATTCGAAGCTCCTCGTATGAAGGTAAATTCTTGCCTCAGCTGACAACCTTGTCGCGACAAGCATCCTCTTCTTCGGAGACTAGATTTTAATCCAAATATCGAAAAAGACCCGTGACCCCTTGGGGTTACCTACACTTGGCAAAAGAAATGGCATGTGATCAAGAGAGATTCAGTGGCATGTTTCAACATTATGAATCTATACTAGACATAAAATTTTAACATCTGAATGGAATAACATATCTATCAATTCATCATAACCCGGATAGGAATAGCCAAACCCTAATTTGGGTCACATAAAAGACTAGCAGCTCCAAATCCCGGGACAAAGTCTTAGGAATAGCTCGGACAAAGATAACTTCAAAGGCGCTAGCCTCGCCGTACCATTTTCTTCGTATTTTTTTCTTCACAGTGATGGAAGCAAGGACGCAGTCACGCCTGCAAATTTCAGGAAGAGGTCTAAAGAGTGGAATTGGCCCCCCCTTCGCGGACTTATGCGGCCATGTTTACTGCCTATAAATAGCTCCAATGTTCTTTAGATTGAAGCATCCAATCAGCACTATCCTTCTTCCTCGAACCAACCAATTCTTCTTTCCTATCTGAGGTAGCCATGGCATTCACAACGATGAGCTCTAACGCTAAGGCGGCCATTGTCCTCTTGCTTATCATCGCTGCCTCCACAGTTAGCCCAGTATCAGCCAACACGATCTGGGCTTACCAGAGGCCGGGATGCGGCGGGAATTTCACAATCTGGCCTTGCGGGTGCCTCAATCTGCAAGGCTACAAGGGAGGCTATGTCTTTAACTACTCTGGTGGCTGGGTCAGCAGGTTCTACTACGGCTCTGGCTGCGGGGGGAGTTATGATGCTGTTGCCCGCGACGTCCGCCGTTGCTCTCCCCACCCGTATAACAGCGTCTACATCCCTTGCTGAGTGTTATCCGCTGAACTTAACTGGCCGCACTCTCGTTCTTACCGGCCTTTTAAACAGATAAATAAATATTGGTGTGCGACGATACGAATAAATGAAACCAGTTTTCTGCCAAGCTCCTCGTACAAAGTGAAACAAGAACAAACTCTAGGAGAATAGAGTTTGATTTAACAAGCAAAGAAAGGTCGGCAGTCTCTGCAACACGCCTGCAGAGTAGCGCCTTTTATAAGGCCCGTCCTTGACCTAAGAAACCCTCCGGCCAAGCTTAACATTTGCGGTTTTAACTGGACAGAAGGACGGTGAGGAACAGAAGGAGAGAGAGTAAACAGTTACACAAAACGACAAAAACAGCCACACCAAGGACCCCGAACAGACTTCTTGAAGAAGTGTTATCAATGGTTCACCTTCCATTTTTTTTATTAATATAATTCTTTTTTTTTCAGTTAAGGTAATAGAATTTAAAAGAATTTTAAGATACTCTTTATCAATAAGATTTTATGTGTTTTATTTAAAATCAGAAATAGAAATTTAATGTATGTACACTAGTCTCAATTTGATATATCAAAAAAGTTTATGTAATATATATAACAAACATATAAATATAAATTCTACAAATCAATTGAATTAAAATTGTGTGATTTAATATAAAATTGATAGAATAGATATAATGACAATTATTATATAGTTATAGATAAGAATAATTACTATAATAAGAATAATAATAAATACTAATTAATAGTCTAATATATAACCTATCTAAAATATACCTATTATATACCTACTTGATAAAATAGAAATAAATGGGTAGTAATAGATGTAGCCTCCAGAGATTTAGTTAGAATACATACCTTGATCTACTATGATTTGCTGGATTTGTTGTAGCCTCAAGAGATTTAGTTAGAATACATACGTTGATCTACTATGATTTGCTAATAGTAGATCAGGTCATGTGTGTGTCATATATCTCAAGGATCCCATGACTTTTATAATGAGAAGAATCAATAAAAAAGTACCATCATCATTCTGGTTAAACTTTAATTTCACGTCAGTATTATTGAATTCCTCCAGAATTTTCACTACAAAAAACTTATGAGATAACACAATCTCATTTTTAGCTTGCTTGACTTGAATTCGCAAAATAGGAGCTAAGAAGGCCAAGGTTAGACTTTTCAAATATGCTCATCATCCTTTGCTTGAATTCATTTATTTTTCTCCTCTGAGCTTCTTGTCACTTATAGGTCATGAACATAAACACCTACACGAATGTGAGAATTCTCTATCATCTACAGGTAGACAGTAGGCTCAGAGCTACTCAAATCCCATGCTCATCAAGATTTTGTCACGTTTGGCATACCATGCTTTGGGTGCTTGTCTCAATCTGTATAAAGACTTTCAAGATTTATAGACCTTTTTTAACTCATCTCCAAGCTTGATATAACCCTCAAAGATGATGTCCTCCTTTAAATCATCATTTAGAAATGTAGATTGCACATTTAGATGATGCACATTGATAACATGCAATTTCATGCATTAATATCATGGATTTTATGCATTTCTTATTAAAAATTTTATCATAAATGCATGTTATCATAATTGAAAAGGATTAAAATGATATTTTTTATAATTTAGAGGATATTCTTGATTTTTCATAAATTATTAACATTTTATGAGCATTTTAATGATATTGATTCATCAAGAATATTTTTTTATATATATAATGAATTAACATTTTTTATGGATAATTTTAGAATTTTATGGGAATTTTCAGGAATTAAAATCATTAAAAATGATTTCTTTAAAGAAAATTAAATTAAAAAAAGGAGAGAGAATCATTCTCTCTCTCCCTCTTTCTGTTTCTATCTCGGTTCTGATCGCTCTCTTTCCTTGATCGCTCCCACTCTCTCTCCCTCTCTCTCCCTCTCTTCCACAATTTCTCATCTCTCTTTTCTCTCTCAAGCGACAGATTTCTCTTTCGTCACATGTAAAACCTCTCTCTTGAGCCCTACTCTCCTTTCTCCCTCCCTCCTTCTCTCCTGCACGCCCTCGTGTACGCGCGTAAGAGGGAGGAGGAGGAAAATTCTTTTCCTTTCCTCCTTTCTCTCGAGCGATGGAAACAATTTCTGTCTCATGGTAGCTTTTTCTCTCCTCCGCGTCCTCTCTACGGTAGCTTTTCTCCTATTCTCCTTCCTTTTTTCTTTTATTTCTGCCTTTCACTCCCTCTCTTCTCTTGCAAAGGAAAATTTCCGTCGCAAGAAGAGGTGTGTCTCCTTCTCCTCCCACAACGGAAATTGTTTTTGTCGTGAGGAGGGAAGGATCATGGGAACTCTCTTGTGATCTCGTGGTGCCACACTGCTACTTGCTCACTCTCAATGAATAGAAAGAGAAGCTTCAGGGAAAAAAAACTCAAGAGGTGTATTTCTATTTCAGAAGTGAACTACATTTATAAACCCAATGGGCAACAATAACTTTACCGAGAAACTCAATTGTTCCTCGTCCCACAGCTCAAAAAATGGATCTCCTTAATTCTGGAATTGATTGTCCTCAACAAAAACTCCTTGGACCAAACGCAGGATCAAATAACCCAACAATCAACCTCTTAATCTTGTGTCTAGGCAATCTTCCACCATTGTCTATAGGAGAGCACTCCCAACTTTCTCCTCCTTTTCTGCAAGGTAGGACGTCTTATCTTCGTCATTGCTGATTCAGCAAGCAGCTGCATAATGCCCATAATGATGATAGTTGAAACATTTTACCTCGTCACGATCCTTCTTCTCACACTCCCCTTTGCATGTATTGACAAAACAATTTCATGTGGTCATCGAATTCACACAAAATTGTGTCAAAACTAATACCAGACTCACCAATTAGAATGAAAATATCATGAATTAAGAAGTATAGTGGTGAATAAGGGTCGAATCCATGAAGAAATTAGAGAATTTTGAGATGTCATTTGGAATTCAATCAAATCGGATAATGAAATGTGGTGAGAAATTAGGGAAATTGATATTTTTAGAAAGAAAACTCGAAGACGAATCCACGAAATCAAAAATCACGGAATTTGGATCAAGATTCGCAGAGATATCGTCGAGTGAATGAGATAGAAATTTCTGAAGTTTAAAATTGTGAAAAACCAAAATTCAATATGAAATTGACTAAAATTGCGATTCCAAATTAAAATCTTAGGTTATACAAATGAAGACGAAACTCAATATCTAACCCAAGATTATGCTTGAATCGATCCAATTTCTCGCCGGATTTGCTTTATTAAATGTTGATCAATCCTGGACATTCATTTGGGAGTTATAATAGTTCAGATTGAATGCGCTCGATGGACTCTTTTGGAAGCATGACATCATTTCAAGCATTTGATAGACATTGAATGATAAGCATTATACGGTGATTGGTCTTCACATGATGACGTAACATAATCTAGACACTTCGTTGAGGATCCAACAATGGCGAAGGATACAACGGCCAAGACTTTAACGACGGCAATTTTTCTCCTAAGGATTAATCACGAAAATTTGACGACCAGACCCTATTTATACCCCCCTTCATCGACAAAAACTATATTCTTTGGTGTTTTGAATGATTTATCCGTTTGAACATCTTAATCCTTGAATCTCTTCCTTTTTCTTTTCTTCTAGACTCATTTCGGCATCCAAGGAGTGTTTTTGATGATTTTAAGCATCAAGATTTCATCGAGAGAATAGGAAGAATTTGTTGCTTGAACTTTGGATTTTTGTTTGTTGAAATGTGAAATGAAAATCCTTTATTTGACAATAAATTGGATCATTTTAAGCAGAATTTTGGGTTAGATGATGTGTTTTCTTCCAAATCTAGCATTAGATTTTAATTTGGAACAATGGATTAGTCAAATTTTATAAATTTTTAGTGTTTTCTCTGTCTTTGCAATCAAATTTTCTATCTTAATTTCTCACCTTGATTTTCCCTCGAATAGTGATCCAAATTTAGAGTTTTGATTCCATGAATTTGTTCTTGAGTTTTCTTTCTAAAAATACTAAAACCCCTTATTTCTCAACTCAAATTGTTGTTCAATTTGATCAAATTTGAAGAACATCTCAAAAACTCTCTTTAATCTCTGTGCTTTCGACCCTTATTCACCATTATATTAGTCAATTCATGATATTTATTGTTTGAATTAGTGAGTTTGGTATTTATTTTGACACAAATTTGTGTGTTTTTGATGACCGCATGAATGTGTTTCATTAGTAATATTAGATCCTTGTCCACTTGGCATTGCTATTTGAGATCTAGTCAACACTCCACACTTCATGTAATTTGGAATGCACAAAATCTTTGTGCGCCTAGAGTATTAAAATTTGACTAACATAAGTCCACGTGGGGACCACCCCAAGCCAAACACACCTCTAGAGACAATTGGGAGAACAACATCTCAAATATAGAGAAAATTGGTCTTATGATGGGAGAGTTGTTGCGCAGTGTGCTTCAAGCAAAACGTGATCATGAACAAAAGACAAGACTTGATCAAGAATACCATTAAGAGTGCTCAACATGGTCAGGTTTTCCCAACCTCTTAGAATTTGATGGGGTACACCATAATACCTTACCTTGAAACTCGAGAGGCGTTCTATTTCCTTTTTCCATAGTCCTTCCACATTCATAATTGCACGGTTCTCCCCCTCCACTACCCCATTTTTTTGTGTTGCATAAGGGGTAGACAATTGCCTCATAATGCCATGATGATCTTAGTATTGTTTGAATTTTCCTTATCTGAATTCTTCCCCACTTTTACAGATCTAAAACAATTGATCTTTTCTTTTTCTTTTTACGTCAACTATTGATTTATATTTCTTCATTGTAATGAAGGCATCTGATATACTTTAGCATACAAGTCCACACCAATAAGAAATAATCATTGATAATTAAGAAGTATTGGCCTCATTGAGACTTACTAGTGGTTGACCAAAAGTGTTATTGGGTCTATGGAATTATTAACTAAGGAGATATAATGACCTAGATGGTCATACACCTAAGGTCGAAAGACATGAGTGGATGTAGATATAATTTTGAGGGTTTTCCTGAAAATTTTAGACATAATATCTATGCAAAAGTGAAGAATGACCAGACCTAATAGTGCCCATATAAACCCTTTGTGGAAGTGCTCCCTTTTCTTATCTTTCTCTCTTGTTGAAGAGTATTGAAGAAGAGATCTAATCATCCAATAACTCTGTGAAAAGAACTAAAGGTTGGACACTTGAATAGCTTCAACAACTCCTTCAGTGATCCTCATAAGTATGGATTTTAATCTACTCTAGATGAAAAAATCATGTGTTTGCTCTCTCATCATTTTTTAAAGTTTTATTCAAGGTCTTCTATTGTATTTGATACTTTGACTTAAATTTCATGGGCTTATTGAGCCTCAAATTCTAGTTATATCAGAACCAAGCTCTAGGCTTCATAAATTTTCAATGAGCCTAAGAACACCCACATGGGATGAGAAATGAAGGAACTATGGGTTTTTTCATGATTGGGCCTCAGGATCTGTGAGAAGCGGTCTAAGGAATATATAGCCTATGATTCTTTGACAAGTAGAATACACCTCTCTAAAGATGTTGCTTTGAGGAAGAAAGCAGTTTTGATAGGAAAAGTTCTAGAGGAAAAGAGACTTAGAGCTCATTTGACTTATCTTTTTTCTATTTCCACAATTCACTAGGTTAATGAGGATAATGAACCAGCTCAAATGGAAGAAATTGAGCTTGAACTTCAGCAATCTGAAGGCTACACCAATGTGACATCATCTTCAAAGGACATTCAAAGATTTAAATGAATTATATTTTGAGAATACTCAATTTTTTTGAAATGCTTGTGTAGTGTATGTGTGGATGATCCATTGACAATAGAGAGTTCTAGTGAAAAATTTAAAGAACTCAAGTAGAACATGAAACACATACAAAATGGATAACCTTAGTCTTCTAAAATCCTGTTGGGGTGTTCAATCAGAACTTGTTTGTACTAATATTTACACAGCCCTCAAAGATTCTTAAAGAGTTTGTTTGAATTCTTAAAGAGTTTGTTTCACTCAATTGCAGTCCTACTCAAACTTCACTCCAGGAGAACCCATCAAACATGTAGACTCCAAAATTTATCAAGGTTTAATTAGTTCGCTACATTATCTTGTGGATCCAGATTTCTTGGGTATTTACATTCGCTACGAATCTGGATGCACTATTCACACCCCGAGATCAGCCAGCCCGTGCATTTCCCAAAAGTCTCTAGTAGCCTATTCAGAGGTCATTTAAACTTCTTAGATTGTAACTTTCAAAGGATAGATTTCAGGACTGTCCACCAAGGATGACCAAATTGTCGGCAATCTTCTCGGTACAGTTTTTCCTCGAAACTTGTGCATTTTTTCACCTCGAAAGGGACCTCTCTTCAAGCCCAATTATATTAGTAGTGGATAATGGCGAAACTGCACCCTCCCTAACATTGACCTAGGAGGCCATGTTGATGACATCAGAGTCGAGGAAAACGGCCAAATTTCAAAGGTAACTTCAAAGGACGGAACCAAGCCTTAGGAATAAATCGGACAGGGGTAACTTGAAAGGTGCTAGCCTCGCCGTACCAATTTCTACGTATTTTTTTCTTCACAGTGATGGAAGCAAGGACGTAGTCAGGCCTGTAAATTTCAGGAAGACACCAAAAGAGTGGAATTGGCCTCCCCTTCGCGGACTTCTGCGGCCATGTTTACTGCCTATAAATAGCTCCAATGTTCTTTGGATTGAAGCATCCAATCTGCACTATCCTTCTTCCCCGAACCAACCAATTCTTCTTTCCTATCTGAGGTAGCCATGGCATTCACAACGATGAGCTCTGCCGCTAAGGCAGCTATTGTCCTCCTGCTTATCATCGCTGCCTCCACAGTTAGCCCGAGATCAGCCCAAAGCACGATGTGGGCCTACAAGAGGGGATGCGACGGGCCCTTCATAAGCTGGAGCTGCGGGTGCCGCAATCTCTCCGGCTACATGGGAGGCTACGTCTTTAGCTACTCTGGTGGCGGGGCCGCCAGGTTCTACCCCGGCATCAACTGCAAGGGCCCTTATGATCCTGTTCGCCCTCCCCCCCGTCATTGCTCTCCTCACCGGTATAACAGCGTCTACCTCCCTTGCTGAGGGCTATCCGCTGAACTTATTTGGCCGCACTCTCCTGCTTACCGGCCTTTTAAACACATAAATAAATACTGGTGTGCGACGATACGAATATATGAAACCAGTTTTCTGCCAAGCTCCTCTTACAAAGTTAAACAAGAACAAACTCTAGGAGAATAGAGTTCGATTTAAGAAGCAAAGAAAGGTCGGAAGTCTCTCTGCAACACGCCTGCAGAGTAGCGCCTTTTATAAGGCCCGTCCTTGACCTAAGAAACCCTCCGGCCAAGCTTAACATTTGCGGTTTTAACTCGACAGAAGGACGGTGAGGAACAGAAGGAGAGAGAGTAAACAGTTACACAAAACGACAAAAACAGCCACACCAAGGACCCCGAACAGACTTCTTGAAACACAGCTAATAGTATTTGGTGAAGAAGTGCTATCAATGGTTCACCCTCCATTTCATATTTTTTAATATAATTCATTTTTTGGTCAGTTAAGTTAATAGAATTTTAATAGATTTATTTCAAATAAGATTTTATGTGTTTTATAAAAAATCAGAAATAGAAATTTAATGTTTATAGACTAGAGTCAATTTAATATATCAAAAAAGTAAATTCAATATAGACCAAACATATAAAATATAAATTCTACAAATCAATTTAATGAAATTATTTAAATTAAAATTTATTTGTTTAATAGAAAACGAACATCTCACTTCACAAACTCTCCCTCACTCTCTCTTTCTCTACCCCTTTTCCCCCTGTCTCCCCCTCTCTCCCCACCTTGTCTCCCACTTCTGCGCCCCCTTTTCTATCTCTATCTCGATCTCGATCTATCTATCCATCTATCTTTGCTTCTACGAATCTGGATGCACTATTCACACCCGAGATCAGCCAGCCCGTGCATTTCCCAAAATTCTCTTGTAGCCTATTTTGAGGTTATTAAAACGTCTTAGATTGTAACTTTCAAAGGCTATAATTCAGGACTATGTCCACGAAAGATGACCAAAGTGTCGGCAATCTTCTCGGACAGTTTTTCCTCAAAAACTTGTTCATTTTTCCACCTCGAAAGGGACCTCTCCTCAAGCACAATTCATGTGAGTCATGGATCGAGGCGAAAATGCACCCTCCCTGACATTGGGAGGCCATTTTGACTTGGGAGGCCACGTTGATGACATCAGAGGCATAGATAACGGTCAAACCTTTTGACGCTTCGTCCTGCTATGCTAGGATATAACCGAAGGAAATCCAATTTATTCGAAGCTCCTCGTATAAAGGTAAATTGTTGCCTCAGCTGACCACCTTCTCGCCACTAGCATCCTCTTCTTCGGAGACTAGATTTTTATCCAAATATCGAAAAAGACCCGTAACCCCTCGGGGTTACCTGCACTTGGCAAAAAAATGGCATGTGATGAAGAAAGATTCAGTGGCATGTTTCAACATTATGAATCTATACTAGACATAAAATTTTAACATCTGAATGGAATAACATGTCTATCAATTCATCATAACCCGGATAGGAATAACCAAACCCTAATTTTGGTCACATAAAATTCTAGCAGCTCCAAATCCGGGGATCACGTCTTAGGAATAGCTCGGGCAGAGATAACTTCAAAGGCGCTAGCCTCGCCGTACCATTTTCTTCGTATTTTTTTCTTCACAGTGATGGAAGCAAGGACGCAGTCACGCCTGCAAATTTCAGGAAGAGGTCTAAAGAGTGGAATTGGCCCCCCCTTCGCGGACTTCTACGGCCATGTTTACTGCCTATAACTACCTCCAATGTTCTTTAGATTGAAGCATCCAATCTGCACTATCCTTCTTCCTCGAACCAACCAATCCTTCTTGCCTATCTGAGGTAGCCATGGCATTCACAACGATGAGCTCTGCCGCTAAGGCCGCTACTGTCCTCTTGCTTATCATCGCTGCCTCCACAGTTAGCCCAGTATCAGCCAGCACGATGTGGGCCTACCGGACAGGATGCGCCGGGCCCTTCATACGCTGGAGTTGCGGGTGCCGCAACCTGGGCGTCTACAACGGAGGCTACGTCTTTAACTACTCTGGAGGCTGGGTCGGCAGGTTCTACCGCGGCTTGAACTGCAGCGGCCCTTATGTTGCTGTTGCCCGCAGCGTCAGGCATTGCTCTCCTCACCTGTATAAGAGCGTCTACATCCCTTGCTGAGGGCTATCCGCTGAACTTAACTGGCCGCACTCTCCTGCTTACCGGCCTTTTAAGCACATAAATAAATACTGGTGTGCGACGATACGAATATATGAAACCAGTTTTCTGCCAAGCTCCTCTTACAAAGTTAAACAAGAACAAACTCTAGGAGAATAGAGTTCGATTTAAGAAGCAAAGAAAGGTCGGAAGTCTCTCTGCAAGACGCCTGCCGAGTAGCGCCTTTTATAAGGCCCGTCCTTGACCTAAGAAACCCTCCGGCCAAGCTTAACATTTGCGGTTTTAGCTTTGAGGAACAGAAGGAGAGAGAGTAAACAGTTACACAAAAGGACAAAAACAGCCACACCAAGGACCCCGAACAGACTTCTTGAAGAAGTGTTATCAATGGTTCACCCTCCATTTCTTTTTTTTTAATATAATTCTTTTTTTCATTTAAGGTAATAGAATTTTAAAGAATTTTAAGATACTCATTATCAATAAGATTTTATGTGTTTTATTTAAAATCGGAAATAGAAATTTAATGTACATAGACGTCTCAATTTGATATATCAAAAAAGTTTATGTAATATATAACAAACATATAAATATAAATTCTACAAATCAATTGAATTAAAATTGTGTTATTTAATATAAAATTGATAGAATAGATATAATGACAATTATTATTTAGTTATATATAAGAATAATTACTATAATAAGAATTATAATAAATACTAATTCATAGACTAATATATAACCTATCTAAAATATACCTATTATATACCTACTTGATAAAATAGAAACAAATGGGTAGTAATAGATGTAGCCTCAAGAGATTTAGTTAGAATACATACGTTGATCTACTATGATATGCTGGATTTGTTGTAGCCTGAAGAGATTTCATATATACCTTGATCTACAATGATATGCTGGATTTGATGTCAAAAATAATCTTCACCAACTTAAGCTCATTCCTAGTCAACTCAATCACTAGATCCCTCAGCCACACTCCTTGATGTGCCTCCAAAGGGAGAGCAAAGTATTTTACGTCAGAGGAAGAGTGTGCCACAGTTTTTTGCTTGTGCGAAGACCATGTGACAACATTACCTCCAAGATAGAAAATCACACTCCATGTGCTTTCCCTTCAACAAAATCTCCAGCATACCTCAAACACCTTCCAAGAAAAACACCTCCCTCTCTTGTATGTCAAACTGAAATTCATTATGCCTCTGACATACCTCAAACTCTTTTTGCACATTTCAAGTGCTCAGATATTAGTTAATCTAGAAATCAACCTAAAAACCCTGCACTGAATAGTAGATCAGGTCATGTGTGTGTCATATATCTCAAGGATCCCATGACTTTTATAATGAGAAGAATCAATATCAAATTACCTTCATCATTCTGGTTGAACTTCAATTTCATGTCAGTATTATTGAATTCCTTGAGAATTTTCACTACAAAAAACCTACAAGAATGTGAGAATTGTCTATCATCTACAGGTAGACGGCTGGCGCAAAGCTACTCAAGTCCCATGCTCATCAAGATTTTGTCACGTTTGGTATACCATGCTTTGGGTGCTTGTCTCAATCTGTATAAAGACTTTCAAGATTTATAGACCTTTTTTAACTCATCTCCAAGCTAGATATTACCCTCAAAGATGATGTCCTCCTTTAAATCGCTATTTAGAAATGTAGATTTCACATGAAATTTCATGCATTAATATGATGCCTTTTATGCATTTCTTATTAAAAATATTATCATAAATGCATGTTATCATAATTTCAAAATGATTAAAATGATAATTTTTATATTTAAGAGGATATTCTTGATTTTTCATAAATTATTAGCATTTTATGAGCATTCTAATGATATTGATTCATCAAGAATATATATTTTATATATCTATAATGAATTAACATTTTTCATGGATATTTTTAGAATTTTCTGGGAATTTGAAGAAATTAAAATCATTAAAAAATGAATTCTTTAGAGAAAATTTAATTTTAAAAAAAGCGGAGAGAGAATCATTCTCTCTCTCTCTTCCTCTTTCTGTTTCTATCTCGGTTCTGATCGCTCTCTCTCCCGTGATCGCTCTCACTCTCTCTTGCTCTCTCTCCATCTCTTCCACAATTTCTCGTCTCTCTTTTCTCTATCGTGCGACGGATTTCTCTTTCCTCACGCGTAAAACCTCTCTCTCGAGCCCTACTCTCCTTTCTCCTTCCTTCCTTCTCTCCTGCACGCGCTCGTGTACGCGCGTAAGAGGGAGGAGGAAAATTCTTTTCCTCTATTCCTTTCTCTCGGGCGATGGAAACAATTTCCATCGCATGGTAGCTTTCCCTTTCATCCGCGTCCTCACTATAGTAGCTTTTCTCCTCTTCTCCTTCCTTTTTTTTCTTTTATTTCTGCCTTTCACTCCCTCTCTTCTCTTTCGAGGGAAAATTTCCATCACAAGAAGAGGCATGTCTCCTTCTCCTCCCACAATGGAAACTGTTTTCGTCGCGAGGAGTGAAGGATGACGGGAACTCTCTTGTGATCTCAAGGTGCCGCACTACTACCTGCTCACTCACACTAAACAGAAAGAGAAGCTTCAGGGAAAAAACTCAAGAGGTGTATTTCTATTTCAGAAGTGAACTACATTTATATACCCAACGACCAATGATAACTTTACCGAGAAGCTCAATCGTCCGTCGTCCCACAACTCAAAAAAATGGATCTCCTTAATTCTGGAATTGATTGTCCTCAACAAAAACTCCTCGGACCAAACGCAGGATTAAATAACCCAACAATCAACCTCTTTATCTTGTGTCTAGGCAATCTTCCACCATTGTCTGTAGGAGAGCACTCTCAACTTTCTCCTCCTTTTAAACAAGGTAGGACGTCTTATCTTCATCATTGTTGATGCCACAAGCAGTAGCATAATGCCCATAACGATGACAGTTGAAACATTTTACCTTGTCACGATCCTTCTTCTCACACTCTCCTTCACGTGTATTAACAAAAGAATTTTGCATGGTCAATGAATTCACACAAAATTGTGTCAAAACTAATATCCAACTCACCAATTTTATGAAATTATCACGAATTAAGAAGTATAGTTGTGAATAAGGGTCGAATCCACGGAGAAATAAGAGAATTTTGAGATATCTTTTGGAATTCAATCAAATCGGACAATGAGATGTGGTGAGAAATTAGTGAAATTGATCAATTTTAGAAAGAAGACTCAAAGACGAATCCATGGAATCAAAAATTACAGAATTTCGATCAAGATTCGCAGAGAAATCGTCAAGTGAATGAGATAGAAATTTTTGAAGTTTAAAATCGTGAAAAACCAAAATTGACTAAAATTGCGATTCGAAATTGAAATCTAACGCTATACAAATGAAGATTAGTATGAAACTCGCTATCTCACCCAAGATTGTGTTGGAATTGATCCAATTACTCGTCGGATCAAAGGCTTTTTTGATGGAGGACTAGGCTGGTAAACCCGGTCGTGCACGAAAATACTCAAGATGAATCGAAGGGATGGATATCATAGGGTGAACTATTATGATGTAATGACCTAATCAGGCCAACAAGCAGCTGCCTTCCCGCACGTTGTCTCCGGAACTCCTCGAGTGCGCAGTGTAGTGCAAGTCCGGGAGTCCTCCAGGTCCACGTCCTCACAGGCGCTGAGCCTTGGGTCGTCGAGGAGAGCTCGACGATCAACCCGACGAATTGGACAAGGGTCACGATCCACTCGAATTGTCCTCAATAGGCCTACTCTAAGTCCCGATGGCGGAGGAAGCAAGAGTAGGAAATACTTCAAGAAATAATGGTACCCCAACGTGAAGAGAAGGGGATCCGTGCCTAACTTGCAGGGCGCGAGCCCGGTCAGTCGTGGCGGGGGAGGTCGTTTGTACGCAGCACCGACGGTCAGCAGAAGTGGCAGCCAATCGGGGTATGTAGAAGAAGGCGAGTGGTGGATCGCGGCGGACGGGCGAGTGTACTCGAGAGCGATCGAGCTGCCAGGTGGGGAGCAGGCGGGCACGACTTGCGGGCCGCGAACGATGTGAAGCGAGGGCGAGCAGGCACGAACAGGGGCGGCGCAGAAGAACGCGATCGGGGGCGGTGTGCACAGACGCGATCCAAGCGAGATACGAGCAAGATCTGTGTCGGGAGCAGGCCCAGCCTGGACCCCATGTGGACGTAGCTTTGATCAGGAATGGGGCAACGCAGGCGTGGCCTGGACTGATGCGGGCGATGGCGTGTTGCGAGGGGACGCCAGTCAGGTGTGTGGACGGGGTATCCCAAGGAGGACACGGATGGGACACCTTGGATTGGTGGGCGCAGGTGCAGGCGACGCGAGTTGGGGTGCGGCTGACGGATTCGCGAGCAGGCAGGTCGAGGAGTGCTAGGGCGTGAGCGATTTCCGCTTGGAAATCGCGAATTCCGTCGAGGGCGAGGTGGCTAGGTGGTAATAGCGGGGGCAATGGGGTAGGGAATGGGAAATTCCACGAATAGAGAAGAGGTGGTGGATGACGGCGAGGTCCATCGAGTCGTGAATTAGGCTGGGGGGAGGGGAAAGAGAAGAGAGAGAAGGTCAAGATGCGCGGAGGAATTCGTGAGAGTGATGGAGGGACTTTGGCCGGTTGCGTGGGTGAATTCGGCTATGGGGGAGGTTGAGCCGGCGAGCGAGGGGAAGAGGTTGGGGTTTGGAGGGAAAGGGGGCAATGGCTGACCTCGGCAATTCGCGGTCCCATCCGAGTTTTGCAATTCGTAATTTGCAATTCGCGAATTCGTGAATTAGGCAAATCGGCAATTCGGCAGTTCGCGATTCAGTGATTTGAAACTCACAAAAATGGCAGTTTGCGAGGATGATTTAGCACCTTGGAAGCAGGGCATTGGCGGGGTGGTGTCGAATGGATGTCGTTGGGGTGACGGATGAATTCGGCAAGGCGTGGTGGCGGAATCAGTAGTGTGAGAGGTGACGATCAGTAGGGACGGAGGACATGGTCTTGGGGGTAAAGGATTCGAATTCCCGTGGGGGCACTGGGTGGAGTTTGGGAGGAGCATGATGACTGGGGGAAGAGGAACGTAGTCAAGGTCAAGATTGGAATTGGGAAATTGGGGAAGGGCGGAGGTGGCAATCGCGAGCGGGAGGGGAGGGAGAGAGAGGAAGCTGGGAAGACATGAGATTCGGCTGGGAAATCAGGAGAGGGTGGCGTGATGGGTGGAGTGTGCAAGGGGAAGGGTGCGACGGACGAGTAGGACGCAAGGGAGGGAAACTCGGGAATGCTAGGCAATGGGAAGATGGCCAGTGTGGAGAAGGAGACTGGGGAGGATCGTGGGGCAATGGGGAGAGGGGAGGAGATGCGGGTAGGGGAGGGAGTTAGGTGTGGTGGTGGCGGTGCTGGTCAAAAGCGGCGGCAGCGCAAGGGCGGTGGCGACAGATGGACAACAACCGGCGGAGGTAGCGGGATCAAGGCGAGGGGAGGCGGAGGCATCGGCGGCGGGCGCGACGGCGGCATGTATTCGTGCGGCGGCAGCGGCAGCGGCAACGGCAGAGGTGGTGGTAGGTCTCTTTCCCCGACCTTCCTTGAGCATCCACTTGAGAGGGAGTTTACTCCTTTCCTTCTTCAAATGACGGCTAGGGTATGTGGGAGGGTCCCTTCCCCTCTTATATACACCAAAATGGGCCGAGAGGGGAAAGGGTTCACTTGAGGCCCGTGACCCAAAGCGTAAACATACTCATAGAAATAAGAAGGTTCACAAAGAAGAGGGGCTACACGAATAGGATACCGAAAAGGGAAGAACCCACCCGGAAGCTTAAAAGGGAGAGGAAAAATAAGCAAGCAACAAAAAAGTTTATAATAACAAAAGAAAGCGCATAGGTCCATGCGCACGCGAGGCCGGGGTGTAGTAGAAGTCTGCATCCTTCGTCTTTGGTCGTCGAGGGGGCTGGATGCGCGCGGGTGTCGGCTCCTCCGGCGTCGTGATGTCATGCCTTGGTGGCGACGGGGGTCGTACGCCACCATTTTTATTCCTGAATCAAAAAAGAATTATTGATGTTCAAGAGCCGATTTCTTCCTATTCTCTCATTAAAACCTTACTCTCAAGCACTTTGTGTATGCGAAAATTGATCTAGAAGCAATTGGAAGCACGAGATTCAAGGGATTTGGCGTCTAGATAGTTTGATTACTCGAAGAACCCAAGAATGATTTACAATGTCGAATAACATGTTAATTTATAGGGCAAATTGGCCGTAACCGTCAGATGAAACGCTTGATCTTCGATCAACAACTCACATGAAACACAGGAGTGTGAATCGTTACAGTTAAGTCATGGCCATTGGATCGTAGATGAACTATTAAAATTTCGCCATGTCGCGTGTGTTATATGTAACGCATCAAGCACTCGTCGTTTGATCTTGATCAGACGCTCCAGATGTGTTTCGTCGATTTTAATCTCAGCTGTTATAATTCCTCAGATCAACGACTGAGATTAAATCATTTAAAAACTGATTAACTAATGAATAGGATTGCACCGCATACCCCCCACCGTAAGTGAAGATCAACGATTCATCTTCAACGCATGCATCGGATGCTCCCCGTGCTACCTCGTCACCTGCGCACTTTAAAAAAAGAAACATAGTCCCAAATGACTTTAAAAATTAATTCCAGCACATATATTAGGTGCGGGCTTAAGAGGGAGATAACATTATTGATGTAGGATAATTTTAGAATGCTATGCTAGGTATGAATATGATGGTGTAGATATGGAGAAGTGAGAGGAGTATGATAAGAGCTTATAGTGATGGTAATTGCTAATTATCCTACAAGTGTGTGAGGACTGGCGAGATGGGACCGCGAGGTCGTTGATTTCACACGGTCTCGTGTCAAAAATATTTCCGAACTTACCAATTTGATGATTTAATAGTGAATTGAGGGGTATAATGGTAAATAAGGGTCGAATCCACAGGGAAATAAGGAAAGTCTTGATGTTTTCTTCGAAATTGATCAAATCGGATGATAAATCGATGGTAGAAATTGGGGAAAATGGTATATTATGAAAGATAACTTCAAATCAATTCCACGGAATCAAGAATCATCAAAATTGATCTTGATTTCGCGGAGAAATTGAAGATCGAAGTGGAAGGAATTTCCGAACGTTAAAAATCGTGAAACTGATGAAATTAAAACAAAATTAAACCTTAAATCCTAATCTAAATTGCAATTAAACATGATAGGATGGTAGATTATGAAAAACCGCTTCATCTAATCCCAAATAGCGATCAAATTGACGCGATTAAACCTCTTAATCGCCGAAAACGTAAAGAATGCGATGTGGAGATTCAAGCGTCGATTTCTCCTACACTACTCAACCAAATCTCGAGTTCTTGCCCTCCGTGGATGCGGAAATTGGTGTAAAAGAAGCTAGAATCGATTGATTCGAGAAGGGAGGTGTCTAAACAAATCAATTGGATTGACTTCTAACTCAAATGCTTACAAATCGGAAGAACACCTTTTTTTTTATACGGCATTTGGGCGTAATCGTCCGATCAAAACGATCAACGGTTACGATGGAACGGTCCATCGTGGACCGTTTTGAAAATATCGTGGCCGTCTGATCTTGATGAAGGGCTCAGATTAAGCTTGATGAGATGCGTTATAAAACGCATCGTCTTGTTGCTGTTGGATCGTGATCCGACGCTCTGGATCCCATCCCGAGCAATAGATCACCGTCGTTATAACTCCCTTTAAATAGCCACGTGCGTGTTTGGGATGCGGTGGACTGGGGGTGCACTCGATCGACGCGCTTCGATTGTGATCAACGCCTCACTTTTAGCCACGTCACCTGCATAAAAAATAAACTCCGTGGATTTTAGTCCCACACGGAGAAAATTAAAAGAAGGGGGCGGGTTTATAATACGCGACAGAATAAGAGAGGTAATAATTATCTTCCGATAATCGGAAGACTATAAGTACTATAACCTATATATATATAAATAATGTGTATGTCACATCGCCGCATAGGTGTCGCGTGGGCCCGCGTGGCGCTGCCACGTCGCATCCACGTGGGTTCCGCACGAAAATACCCCCTTTTTTAGCCTTTTTTAATTAGTTTTTAATCTTTATAAATAAAAAATAATTCAGAGAAAAATCCAGAAAAATCCCTAAAAATTAGAAAATTCATAACTTTTAAAATATAACTCCAAATTAATTCAAATTTCTTTCATTTGGTCCAAAATTTAATTATCTATCATTATAAAGATTCAAAATTAATAAATAGTGAGAGTTTTAATCTTCATTTCAAAAATACATTTATTTTTTAAGGATTTTAACTTAAGAAAATATAAATAAATGTTTATAAAACATTTCCTCTCATTATTTTCACTTTAAAAACCTCTATAATCTCAAGTAAAGATGGGCTATTAATTATTAATCTTTTAAATCATCATATTTAACCCTAATTTATTATATTTTTTACATTATAATTACTTTTTCATGGAATGATAGAAAAATACACATAAGTATGATAACATGCATGGAAATGAAATCATTTATGCCTTAATATGCATCAATAATCATGTTTTATCATGTTAATGTAGCACGTTATCACACCCCCCCCAACTTAAATTATTGCTAGTCTCTTACCAATTCACTATATGATCTCCCTAGAAGGTCTTTTCATCCTTTGATCTTACTACTAAAAAAGTGAAGTGTATAAATGTATGATCACGTTTTCCTCATAGTGTAGGCCATAATGATCTAGATTCCATCTCTAGGTTGACTTCTTTAGTGCATGTTAGGGTAGTGCTCAACGGCTAATGCTCAAGTCTAATTCTTGATTATAATCAAGGTGAGCATATCTGGTGGCGTACGACCCCCGTCGCCACCAAGACACGATACCACGGCGCCGGAGGAGCCCTTTTGCGCGCGCGGATCTATCCGTTTATTTTTATTTCTTTATTTCTTTATTATGAACTTTTGACCCGCACGTGTTTAAGCGGGTCCTCGCTTATTTCCCTCTTTCTTTTAGGCTTTCAGGTGGGTTCTTCCCTTTTCGGGATCCCATTCGTGAAGCCCTTTCTTTTGTGAACCTTTGTTTTCTATGAGTATTTTGGGTTTTGGGTTGTGGGCCTCAAGTGGGCCCTTTCCCCTCTCGGCCCATTATGGGCTCTGTAAGAGGGGAAGGGACCCCCCCACAAACCCTAGCCGTCATTTGAAGAAGAAAGGAGTGAAATCCCTCTCAAGTGGCTGCTCAAGGAAGATCAAGGAAGGAGACCAACCGCCGCCTCCGCCGCCACCACCGCCGCCGCACATCCACGTGCGGCCGCCGTGCTCGCCGCCGAAGCCGCCGCCTCCCCTTGCCTTGATCCCGCGAAAATAAGACTTCTGCTGCCTCAACCTCTGCCGCCGCCATAGTGCCGTCGCCGCCGCTCCGAGCCGCCGCCGCCGCCCTTGTGCCGCCGCCAAGGTTGCCAGCACCACCCTCCCCTCCTTCCCCTTCATCGTCTGCCTCCACGAGCCCTCCCTACCCCACCATTTCAGGCCAGATCACCCATCCCCGAACTCCCGCTTCCCCCATTCCCCCCCCTTCAACATCCGGTCAACCCCTGCCTGCACCTCCTCCCTTCCAGGATCTCTCCACCCTCCACCATTGCCCGATTACTCCAATTTTCCCGTCTCCAGCCGCTTCACACTTCCTCATCCGCATCACCCCGGGTCTGAATCGATTTCCGCCGTCCTCACCATCCCGGAGGACCTCGGTTCCTTTTCCCATCGTTTCCTCTTCCCTGCCAAACCGTCCTCCAAATAATTTTCCCCACCTCTACTCCTGCGAATTCGATCGGTCGCCACCCCCGATTCCGACCCGTGGCAAACCGCCAATTGTGAGACCTTGCTCCTAATTCCCGCTCGTCGATTCTCTCTCCTCCGAGCACGATCCCTCTCCTAACCCTGAATTGCCGCTACTCTCTCCCTCTCTTCCCGGACGGATCACGACTTCACCCCATCCTCCACGTCCGAGCTCGCCTCGCCCTCCCGACATCCTCTGATCGCTTCCGACCCACCTTACCACTCCTCCTTCCCCTTTCCCGAACTTCCCCTCCCCTTGGAATCGCCCGAGACAGCCCGACTTACCCCATCCTCATCAGCGCGATCGGCGGGCATTCGGCGATCATTCTCCCTGTCCCATCTCACACCCCGGCTACCATCTGCGGAATTTCACGCCCAGGCCAACAATTGACCCCGGACGGTGGTCAGCGGTGATATTCCGCCTCCCCGCCTAGTCCAGCATTACACACGTCCCGTGAGATTCCTCTTTCCCCTCTCCCCTGCTATCATCTCCACGCCACCAGTTCCCACCTCCGCGATTAATCGGGAATTCCACACTCCATCCTATCCTCACTCCACGAAGACGTTCCGCCCTCCGCCAAAATCACGAATTCGGCACCTGAACTCGCCCACCTTCGGATTTGATGCTCCCAGCCAGGACGATCATTCACGTCGCCCGTGCGGTGGATTTCCGGATCACTCTGACGGCCTGCCGTCGTCGCCGAATGCACCACTCCAGCCACTCCCCTACATAAAAAGGTAAGAAAAAGTCTTGCAGAATCAAGTCGCCGCCGAACGAGGGTCTTCCTCGACAGCTTCCCCAAGCTGACGCAGCCACCCATTGTGAGAACCATCTGTCCGACGCCCATCAAAGGGCTTGATGCCCCTTGGCCCTTGCGCGGCCTGCTCGTGCTCGCCACACCTGACCGCGAGTGAGTCATCCCGCCACGCCACACGCCATCGACATCGCCGATCCGATTCTCCCCTTTGCTGCCCGACCGTGCTATGTACAAAGGACCTCCATCATCACAACCGACCGGGCTCGCGCCCCGCAGGTTAGGCGCACATTCCCCCCCCCCCCCATTTACTTCGAAGTTTATATCTCCTACAGTGTTTCCCGCACTTGTCTCCACCGCCATCGGAACTTAGATTAGGAAGAGTGCTTAGACGACTTGATAGGATTCCTCGCGGTCCAACCCGTCGGGTTGACTGTCGAGCTCCCCTCGGCGACTCACGGCCCTACGCCCGCGAGGACGTGGATCGGAAGGCATCCCGGACGGACTCTACTCGGCGCACCCCAGGGTCTACGGAGGCGACGTCCGAGACGACATTCTGCTTGGTTGCATCATCAGTTTAGTTCATCATATTAGAATTTCCCTAGTTCACCCCTAGTATCGCGGTGTTGGGCCGGTTTCGCACCCGGTCCTACATCAATATATAAGGTATGATGCTATGGTGATGAAAATATACTCACTCTCTCATGAGTGGATGTAATTCCTTACCCTCTCCATAAATACATCACTCCTTCCCTCAAAATGGAGGCTACTTAGTACTTAGAATTCCCCTCAACTCGCTTTCCTCCTTAAAAGAGTGCAATTCAAAAGGATTCCTATCTTTGGATGCATCGTGTGAGGAGGCTGAATGAATTAAAAGATACTATTTCTAAAGGTATGACTTGGCTAAAAGCAAATATGCTGATAAAACAAAGTGGATTATAAAAATCAAATAAGGTACCACTTATGATAATTATACTCCCAAGTGAGGTGGATGGTGATGGATAGGTGACGGCTCGTTTTCGTGCGTCGTTAAAACACAAATACGATGGTCAAACAAAATTTATAAAACCGAACTCACAAAGACAAGATAGAATAATCAAGTACTGGGAAAGTATCAGGTCGATCCACAGAGAGCAGGGTTGACTTTAATCGCAGAGTTGACTTGGTCAAACTTAGGTTTAAAAGGAGATTTAAATAATAGAAAATAATATTTAAGATAGGGAAATGATATAAATAAGGTAAATAAGAAGTTTTAAGATTTGAAATCTCGGATTTGACAGAGAAAAGTCAAAAGTCAAAGTCAAAGCGTTGACTTTGACCAGTAGTACGTGTTCTGCAAAATCAGAGAATCAAACCGAGTCATAAGATTACGAAAATCAGATATTTGCAAACTAGAGAGAAAATGGAATTTATTGATATAAGTTTTGTAATTTTTGGATAAGAAATGGATTTATTATGAATTATTGAAAATCAATGATCAAAAAATCCCCGAAATAAACACCTCAGAGGATATCTTCAAATTGAATACCCAAATGAAATCCAAATCTTGAAATTTATATGTCAATAGAAATCTAAGAACCAGAGGAATCCAACAAGACCAATATTATCAAATTCTGATTTGTCAATAAAAAGTAATTGACCCCGAAAGTCAACGTTTGACTTCTGATGAAAGATGAACAGTCCGTGGTCAAACGTTAAATTGAAGGGTCAAATGAACTCGGAATTTGATGAAATTGCTATCCACGGAAAGCTGATGAAAAGAGGAATCCAATGAAATCAAAATTAAGTGATTTGGAATTATAATCAAAGAGATATCCTATTTTCAAAATCAGCGACTTTTCGGACCTAAAATTGGGGAAAATGAAGAACACTATGATCTAATTTGCAAAATTAAAGATCTAAACCTAATAAAAATACAAATTACCTCTTGATAATCGATCGAACCTCACTACTAACCCGATTGCCGCAAGAATGGGGCCTCAATTCTCGTGGATTGAAGCGAATTTGCTCGGATTCTTCCTGGTGGACGTTCGGAATTCAAGGGGAAAATTCGATGAAATCAAGAGATGAAATCGTGATTATCATGCTTCAATGGCTGCGTCTCTACACTCTTGGAAGCAGAGGATCACGAGAACTTAAGACCTTCCTCGAAACTCGCTTAATTTCTTCACGAGTCGATCAAAAGTTGAAGAACAAAAGAGAGAGTACATGAGTTTTTTAAAGAGAGAATTAGGTCCGAAATCGTGGGTGATGGAGCGGGTCGTGGACCCGGATTTGCAGCGTCAAGGGAGCGGTTTCACTTGAGCGGTGTTGAGGCTTCAAATTCGGGCCGAGTTGGCTTGAATTTTTCTTCAATTTCGCTCCGAAATAGCCGTTCATTTGGCCACGATCGGGCCACGATCGGGCCACGATCGCGCCGCGATCGGGCCACGATCGTGGTCCTGGCCTTCCGTCGTTCGCCCTCTGATCGACTGGCAGCGATTCCCCCATGTCAACCTTCCGATTGCGGTTCGATCGGACCGCGATCGTGGTGTTCTTCCACGCATCGCCATCGCCGTCGGATTAGAATCCAACGCTCCCGATTCCCGCGAAGAGAGAGAAGACCGGTCTTCATCTTAGCCGTCGGATGAAGAGTAAATCGCGATCCACGGTGCTCCACGCGCTACGCTGTCGTCCGCACGATGGAGATCGGACGCCCCAGGAGGCTCCACGCGTCACCAAGGTTGTCAGCGATCACGGCCGTCCGATGATGATCGATGCCTCCTCGATTTGCCACGTGTCGACCACTTGTCGCGTTGCATTTAATGCACGCGGTTTCGTGCATTTAATGCAGCCATCATTACCTGCGGCGTAATTAATGCATCAGACGCGACCGTCGGTTTGTCCTATTAGGCGGGAAAAGGGCCGCCTTTTTCTCATTGGTCCACGTCCTCTCAAGCTTAACGGTCCTGAAAAAGAGGGCATTAAATGCTTCTTGTCTTATTAGGCGCCGCAAGGAATCTCGTCTTCTCATTGGTCCACGTCGCCTTGACCGTTAGTCCTAAAAAAGAGAAAGCATTAAATGCAATTTGTCCTGTTAGGCGGGGAAAAAGACCGTCATTTTTTTCATTGGCCGCCGCCTCCTCGACTGGCGTGCCTCGAGTCACGCAGAAGAAAGAGATTTTTGTCTTGTTAGGCGCCCTTTTAATTGGTCGCCGCCGTGCCTGCCACGTGTTTTCATCTCCGCCGCTCTGATCCGATCCGACGCCTGCCAAGCCGCCACGTCACCTGAAAGGTAAGACCCGTGCGGAAACATAGTCCCACACGAAAGAGAAAAACGATTTTCGCCCCTATGAATTAGGGGGCGGATAACGCCTAATGCGTTACCGCCCCTAAAATCTAACCAGGGCCCACTATACCCGTGGGCCCTCCACATGCGAACCTCTCCTGCCACGTGGCGCCCCACACGGGCGCCCACGTGGACTGTCCGTGTGGCCTCCTGCCACGCGTCAGCGCCACCTGCGCCCCGCGTGGGCCACACGCGCCCTGCCACGTGGCCTCAGCGCCACGTCGTAACGGCGCGGTGGAACCGCGCGCCACGTCTGTCCGTCGCCTGGGCCCGGTCGCCACGTCAGCTGGCGCGTGCCACGTCAGCTGGCGCGTGCCACGTCAGCTCCGCAGGTACGTTTTCCCTTTTTTCGCGATTTTTCTACTAAAAACTTAAATAATTCAATTAAAAAAAATCAAATAAAAATAGGAAAAAATCAGATAAAACTTTAGAAATTCATATTTTTCAAAATACAACTCCTTTTTAATCCAAATTTTCTCCATTGGATCACAATTTCTTTTCTTTTTAATATCATGTCATTTAAATTATATTTAGAGAGAAGAAATCAAGATGACTTATAATTTACTCAAATCATTTTTCATTAAACATTCCAAATCATAAATTCATCCTAAAATCATCCTTCTAAACATTTAATGAAGTCAACATGCATCTATAACAGAGATTAACTTCTATTACTTTAAACCAAAGATTAATCATCGATTAACATGAAATTATCCCTAATTTATGCATAAATATCAACTTTAGTGAAATGACATGCCAATGGAGAAAATTCCTAAAAAGTATGATAACATGCATCATATTCACATAAAATAAGCATGAATATGAGTTAATTAGGGTAAGAATTCAGGTTATAAATGCATGTTATCAATAGGGTAGATGGTGGAGATGATAGTGGAGGTAGAGATAAAGGTAGAAGATGTTCCCACTTATTTTCCTTCTTATAACTTCTTATTTCTCTCTTTCTTTTGACTTTTCTCCTCTTTCTTTTCTTCTTCTTTTTTTTAAGCATTTCAGAAGACTAGAATGATGATGTGGAGGAGTTTTAGGATTTCTGAAGAGAGTGTGTAGCAAATGAAGCGTAGTGAAGGTAGAAGTACATGTGGGAGGAAAATGGAAGGTGAGATGGATATGTGATTTCACTTGGGAGTGTTCATCATCAAAAGTGAAGTTTTAAAATAAAGGGGTGTAACTACATGACTGCTTTGGAAGAGAAAACTACATGCCTATAAGGAAAGATAGGTGCTACAAGGATTATGGATCATTGCACTCTTTAAAAGGGAAAGTCTAGAATCGAGAAATTCCTTATACTAAGCATTTTTTACTAATGATAGGTAGGGAATGGAATTTAATTTTCTCTCAAATACTCTCCTTTTCAATCCCATAGCATTTCAACCTCTGATTACTCTTTTTCCTTGGTGCCTGTTAGGTAGCCAACCCCAAAAAAGTCAACCACTAAATCTAATCCATTGGTCTCTCTAGATCATTTGGCTTTATTACTCAAAATGTAATCATATGGACTATAAGGTCCTCACTTCTACATCTCTAGTAGGTCAAATCTCTAGATGAAAAGACTTCTAAGATGGGGTAGATTAGATCAAAGTTTTTGAAAAATAGGAGTTTTTAGAAGGTAGAATTTTAAAATTTTGAAAATGGTAGAGCTTTTTCTAAATCCTCACCCCCCAACTAGAATCTTTCATTGCCCTCAATGAAAACTACATGCTCATGTGAAAAACTCATCGAATCATGTCATGAAAACAACATAAAAGTGTGGTGAGATAGGTTTAGAAAGGCTCATTATTCCGTGATGCTTGTGGGATTTCCGGTGTAGGTGCGCCCTTTCCTAATGTAGTTCTCTGATATCTATAAAAACTGAAATAAAAACATAAAACTAAAAAGGTTAGGTAATCTTGGGGTGCCACCCAAGAGCACTAAGTTTAACGTCTTTATCCAGACTAAACAAAAATAAAACCTACAACTACTGATGGGTCGAGGGTGATATCATCACGTCGTTGAGTGCTCGGGAAGATACAGATTTACCTTATCTGATGGTGCGGGTGGCTCTGAGGTCAGGTACGGCTTGAGACGATGGCCATTTACCTTAAATTGTCCACCGGTTTTAAGGTCAGAGATGAGTACCGCTCCGCCGTCGAACAATTTCAGAACCACGTAAGGACCATCCCATCTGGAACGCAGCTTTCCCGTCAGAAGGTGGGAAAGGTCCCATGAAATCTATCCCCCAAAGGTCAAAGATCTCCACTTCAAGGATTGGCCGCATCGGTATCTCATCTCACTTGGAGATGTTTATCGCCACTATACATTGTAGGCACTCCGTGTAGAAGCGGTGGGCGTCCTTGAAGATGGAGGGCCAGTAGAAGCCGCTCTGCAAGATCTTGTCTGCAGTCTTTCGTGCCGCGAAGTGTCCTCCACATGTCGATGAGTGACACATCGCCAGTATGTCTCCTTGCTCCTCCTCCGGTACGCATCGTCGGATGATCTGATCGTATCCTAGGTGGAAAAGAGGTGGTTCTTCCCATAAGTAGTACTTGAGCTCATGGAAGAACTTATCTTTTTTATGCCAGTTCCAGTGGCTCGGGATCGATCCAGTGACGATGAAGTTGACGATGTGTGCGTACCAGGGGGAGTGACTCGAGATGGCAAGGAGATGCTTGTCTGGAAATGTATCTCCGATGTCCTCTCCTCCCAAGATGTGGAGACGCGATAAATGGTCTGCCACCGAGTTTTCGCTGCCCTTCTTATCTTTTATCTCCAAGTCAAATTCTTGACGGAGCACCACCAATCTTATTAGTCGTGGTTTGGCCTCTTTCTTGGAGAGCAAGTACTTCAAGGCCGCATGATCAGTGTAGATTATGATCTTGCTCCCCAAGATATAAGGCCGAAACTTCTCAAGAGCGTAGACCACCGCCAGAAGCTCTTTCTCCGTAGTCGTATAATTAATTTGAGCTTCGATGAGGGTCTTACTTACATAGCATATGGTCGTCGGCTTCTCTTCTAGTCGTTGCCCCAAGACCACTCCCACCACGTAGTCCGAAGCGTCGCACTTGATCTCGAAGGGTAAGTCCCAATTAGGACTTTGAAGTATCGGTGCCTCGATCAGTGCTTGCTTCAGCATCGTGAATGCACACTTCCCTTCTTCGTCGATGATGAAGTCTTTGTCTTTGCAAAGAAGGGTGGTGAGTGGCTTGGAAACTTTGGCAAAATCTTGAATGAATCTTCGATAAAAGCCGACGTGCCAGATAAACCTCCTTAAGTCTTTAACGGTACTTGGTAGAGGAGGTTTTGGATGACCTCTATCTTGGCCTTGTCCACTTCTAAACCTTTGCCCTAGACGATATGCCCGAGCACTACTCCCTCTCGTACCATGAAGTGGGATTTCTCCCAGCTAAGCACCAGTCGTTTCCTGACACATACCTCCAGTATCTTCGTCAGGTGAGCAAGACAACTTTCAAAGTCGTTTCCAAAGACGAAGAAATCGTCCATGAAGACTTCTAAGCTATCGCCAAGAAAGTCAGAGAAGATAGCCGTCATACATCGTTGGAAGGTACCGGGGGCGTTGCACAGTCCGAATGGCATACGTTTGAAGGTGAAGGTGCCAAAAGGACAAGTGAACGTTGTCTTCTCTTGATCGTCGGGGTGGATAGTAATTTGATTGTAGCCCGAATATCCATCGAGGAAACAGAAGTAACTCGATCCTGCCAGTCGGTCCAGGATTTGGTCAATGAATGGTAGCGGGAAGAGGTCCTTCTTGGTCGCGGAGTTCAGCTTCCGGCAGTCAATGCAGACTCTCCACTTCGCCAGTAGGCGCGTCTAAATTTCCTCGCCCTTCTCGTTCATCATAACCATTACTCCGGCTTTCTTCGGAACAACGTGTACCGGACTCACCCATTGGGTATCGGATATGGAATAGATAATTTCTGCATTTAGCCATTTAAGAATTTCTTCTTTTACGGCCTCCCATACCCTTGGGTTGAGTCATCTTTGGGCTTCCCTGACGGGTCTTGACTCATCCTCTACGAAGATGCGATGAGTACATAGTGAAGGGTCCAACCCTTTTAGGTCCGCAGGGTCCATCCGATTGCTTCTTTATTTTTCCTTAGTACTTCCAACAATCTTTCCTCCTACTTGGTATCCAGCATGGACGAAATGATCACCGGCTTCGCTTTTTCTTCATCAAGGAAGGCGTACTTGAGTGTTGATGGGAGATTTTTGAGCTCCAAAGTTGGCTCGTTCATAGGAAGCTCCTCATATCATGCTTCCTCGTCGATCATCATGACTTCCTCTACGCAGGCGTCTATATCCTGGTCATCGGCGAAGTCGATAGCGCCCAAGTCTTCGGAAGCTCGTGAAGGGTATTTCATAAGCTTGTTGATATCGACCTTCACGGTGTGTTCTCCCACCTTGAGAATTACTTCTCCTTTCCCCCAGTCGATTACGGCTTTTGCAGTAGATAGGAAGGGTCGTCCTAAGATGATTGGGGCTTGTCTCAGCTCCTTAGTCATTTTCATATCGACCACTAAGAAGTCTACCAAGAAATAACAGTCTTCTATCCTTACGATGACATCTTCTACTATTCCATAGGGTTTTCTAACTGATCCATCGGCTAAGTATAGTTCTACTAGAAAAGGTTGTAGCTCCCCTACATGATGATGATCAAATACGGCTTTAGGGAGGATGTTGATACTAGCTCATGTATCTAGTAGGGATCTAATGAAGGACATTCCTCCTATTTCACTCATGATCATGGGTGCTCCCGGATCTGTCTTTTTTACGGGTAAGGAATTCATCATAATGGAGCTTACTGTCTCACTAAGTTGTATCCTTTTAGGGTTTCTATGGGGACTACATATACCTTTAAGTAATTTTGCATAGGAAGGGATATGCTTGATGACATCTATTAAATGAATGGTTATCGTCACCTTTTTAAAAGCATCTAGTAGGTTGTCATCGGTTTCGCTATTCTTGGCTTTTGGTCGATTTAGGGCTTGAGCATAAGGCACACGGGGCTTGTATTTTTCAGGATTAGGCTCAGCCGTAACCTGTTCTTCCTCGCCCTCCGAATCACTGTCTTGCTCGACGATAATTGGCACTTCTTTTTCTTCATTTGAGCCTTGGTGGAAAGGATGATCCTTGTATGGATCCGGAAGAGCTTTCCCACTCTGAAGGCTTGATATGGCCAATGTTGTTTCTACGACTTCCTCGTCGACATGTACATGGTTAATATTGTGTGTCTGGTTTGACGAGGCCCCTTGATTTCTTGGGTTTGCCGTGGCCTACAAGGGTAATTGGTCAGTAAATGTTACTTGCTTACCCTTTTTATTCGTCGTTGGTTGGACATTCGTCTTGACAAAGTGTTGAATTTCGTCCACGCATGAGTTCATCCTCGTCATTTGCTACATTAGTTGCGAGATAGCGCCGAGGATCGGGTCGGATGTCGGTGTGGTCTTGCGTGGAGCTTGCGTGTATGCTTGTGGTTGAGTTGGCGGGACGAACGACGACTATCTTTGATTAGGATAGGGTTGCTGACCGTTGTATTGTGGAGGATAGGGTTGATCATTGTTCCTCCTATATCCGTTATTCTGCAAAGAATTGTTAAAAACAGGGGTATTATATTGGTTAGGATATGTACCTAGATAATTAGGTCGTCCCTATTGACTTGGTCCTCCCGATGGACCTCGTGATGGAGAATTATTTTGAAACATGAACACAAGGGTTATAAGTGAACCTATCCTCCTCCTCCTCCTCCTTCTCCTCCTCACTTATGAGTTTGAAAAATTATCCATTCATTAGATGGATGAAGAAGACCTCTCTAAATAATTAAAGAGAGTGTAGACTCTAAGGGAATTACCTTCCCTCCTTTCCTTATTTTATACTGATCTAAAAATTGACTTGGTCAAAGAATTTCATCCTTATCCTTAGATACTTAGAATTCTTTGAATAGACCAAGTCAACCATCTTTTATCTTTGATATAGGTCCCTACTTCCCAAACCACCTCCACTACATTTTAGGTGCCTTGTGTGAATATATGATCTCAAAAGAAAATAATAGAAACATCTTTGTTGTTATGAACCCTTTTCTTTGAAACCACCTTTAGTTAGAATTCAGAAGAGAACTATATGTGATAACTTGTGGAAGAGAGCTATCTTCTTGCTCTTAAGCAAGACAAAGCCTTTTGCATGACTAACCTATGCAAGTAGGAAGATACATCAACAAGAAGAGTCATTAAATGTTGATAAAAGCCTGAAGAAAGATGCCACTAGAGAAGATTACAGCAAGGAGAGCTGTCCAAGGACCATTCTCCTCATTATTCAAAGCTTATAACACATCTCCAGGCCATCTAAATACACTATTAAGTAAAGAAGACAACAAGCTCAGTCAAAAGAGCTCTCGAGCTCTAAAGACCTTGAAGATTCTTCAGGAAAGCTGGTGCAGATAGAGTAAACCCTAATGGCTGTTGGATCCTATATCTATCGGGATCAAAGCTGCCCACGATGTTGTCATTACTACTGAGAAGAAGCTACCGTCATTCCTAATGGATGAAGAATCGTCGGAAGCAGCCACGTCAATGTTACAGTTTAAGAATCGTCGAGCTCGCAGCGATGAACGTAGCAGAAGTTTTGCGGATACTCGTCGCCAATAGCGCGGGAGCAGAAGACCTGTAGAAGTCAACGCATATTCTTGGTATCCAACCGTCGACGCTCCCAAGAAAGAAGCCCGTTGAGTTTTCTTTCTCGTCAAAGCGCCTCACGTCTGCTTCTGCCGTCTCGTCACCTCGTCAAAGGAAACAACCCGACGGCAGAAATCTAGCCGAAGTTAAATCGCGAAGAAGTTCCCACGAGCTCTACTCTCCTTCGTGCACCCGACAGACTCTGCCGACGATGAACACAACGGAAGACGATGCCCCGAACGAATTGGAAGAAGACTACCACGTGATAGTTCGCCCCTGCCTAGCTTTCTCTGTCTTCCATATCACCAGCCGACCAAGCGACGGATAAAATCATCGATGATGCCAAGCATCGCGTCCACCACGGGATCACAGACTTATCCACGATGATACGGATGGAATTCGCCCGGTCAACGCTGTCGACCACAGCCATAACGCAAGGACGGCGACTCTCCCTTTCGCCCACCCGTCCGACAGATAACCCCCAAGACGAAGCTCACTCCGACTCCACGAATCACCGAATATCCACGCCAATAGTATATTGAGAAGGAATTGACCCGGACGCAACTACTTCTTCGCGAACGGGATTTACCGCGATCCGACGCCTCCCATAACTGCTCTTTTCTATTTCTATTTAACGAAATCTGTACGAGAACAAAGGCAGTATTATTGAATGAAAATTTGGGTTACCCTTGGTTCGTTTTTTTTTACCTTTGTGTTCCATTGTTTCTCCCGGTATCTCCATCACTCCTTTCCGCTTCATCTTCTTCTCCGATTCTACCTTCCTCTCTTTTCTCCCTCCTCTTCTGTCGTCTTCATCACTTTCCTGTCAGAGGCTATTCGAGACGTACCTGTGTCATTGGAGCGATTCGGGAGCATCGCTTCTTCCTTCCGTCAGGTATTCATCCTCACTTCTTTTATCGTGTGTAATAGTTCTTCTCTTAGGATCCTCTATAAGTCCACGTTGACCGGTAATTATCATTGTTTCCGTCGCGTCTCAGTGTCCTTCCGAGATCTACTATAACACCTTCTCTCTGCGCCTCCTCTCTCTATTATCGCCTACTTATTTTCGTAACTCCTTCACTCTTCCTCTGTCTGCAGTATTATAATATATATTGTACTCTCTTCCCCAATATCCATTTACAACACTCTCTACCCTTTCCGCCTCTTCTGTTTCATCCGAAAACCCTACTGAGTATTCCATTAGCTTGCATTATTATAATCAAATAATATAGGTATTATTATCTTATTCCTTATCTCTTTTCTACACATCCATTATTCTCCATTATAACACCTATCCTTTCCTCCCCTCTCTTTTCATAAATTATCCAATAAACTAATCCTTACTTATTCTATTCTTAAATATTCTATATATTCATCATCATTCTCATTGATATCAACTCATAGATCCTCCCCTTATTGTAGGATTTAGATAACTCTTCTAAATTATCCTACATCACCTTGTCTATACATGTTTTGCCCTTGGATTGCCATTACGGGGCAATCTAATTCGACATGGTCGAATCTTGAGAAGGTTGCACATGGTGACGCTTCTTGGAGTGAGACGGGGGCGAGTCCTTCAGAACCGTTGCGGATGTTGAGTCGGTCCAGTAGTAAGTTCTGGACTTCCACCATTTTGTCGATTCTTTCGGGGAGCATCCCCGTCTCCGCTGATTTTGCGTCGATAGATTTTGGCATTGCACCTCTTCCAAATGGTTTCGCCGCATTGTGGTGACTATTTTCCGCCACCGTTTCAATGAGTTCCATCGCATTGTCTTCGTATTTTCTCATGAAGGTGCTGCCGCTAGCTGCATCCAAAATATATGCGTTACTTCATGGTTAGACACTCCATGGTGTGGATATTCCCTCGTTAGGTCTCTTAGTCGTTCCCAGGCCTTGTGGAAGGTTTCACTCAAGCCTTGGGTGAACTCGCGGATGGCTTTTCAGACTGAGGTGGTTTTCTGATGGAGAATAATTTTGAAAACATGAACACATGGGTTCTAAGTGAACCTATCCTCCTTCTCCTCCTCCTCCTCCTTATCTACCAATTTGAGAAATTATCCATTCCTTAAATGGATGAAGAAGACCTCTCTAAATAATTAAAGAGAGAGTAGATCTTAAGGGAATTAATTTCCCTCCCCCCTATTTTATACTGATCTAAAGATTGATTTGGTCAAACATTTTATCCTTATCCTTAGATAACTAGAATTCTTTGAGTGGACCAAGTCAACCACCCTTTTATCTTTGATATAGGTTCCTTATTTTCCAACCTTAGCCACTATATCATAGGTACCTTGTATAAACCAATGATCTCAAAATCAATAGGATGCATTTTGTTTTAAACTCTCTTATTCTTTGAATACCACCCTTAGATAGAGTTTTAATAGAGATCTATATATTAATTACATAAAGAAGACATTATATCCTTGCTCTACCTCAAGACAATGTCAAGCATGACTGTCCTAGAACCAAGACTGATCACGCAATTAAAAGATCATCCACTTATGAAAATTCTCCATTATCCAAGCATTTATGAGGATAACTACAACAAAAGGAGCTCCACAATTTAGAGTTTGAAGATAGCAATCCATGAGGAAGACAGCCAAAAGAATTAGTCAAGAAGAGCTTAGAGAAAGCCTCCATGCTGAAAACTATTTCCTACATGAGTGAAGCTCTATGAAGGTGGAATATCAAAGACGATGGTGTGCTTAAGACAACTATGAGAATAGTTACATCCCAAAGCCCTGCTCAAAAGCTCGGGGAAGAAGATATCCGACGAAGACTCGCGAGTGATGGTGTTTGAGAAGAATATTGGCGGTCTTCTTAAGAAGACGTCGTCCCTCGAATCCATCACTGTTCCAAGCGACACGATGCATGTCATCCTCGGGAACTCTTTACTGGAGGACTATCGTACAATACCGATGATCAGGGTTTGAGGGAGGCATTTACCAACTTTGGACAGGTCTTCCAGTACTCGCTGGAAAAACTGAGGATCTTTAGCTTCCAGTTCTTCTCTTTCAAGAAAATAAGATCTATCAACCCGTGAGCGACAAGTCCGACGATAAAGAAAGGAAGAAGAGCTGACTGAGGTGCAACAGTAAATCCATTGGTTCGAGAGTAAATTTCCGAAACAGAATCCGACAGATTCCCACAGACTAAGAATCCGTGATAGCATCGCGAGAGACGACGAGAGCACGCAAACGTGTGGTCCGCAAACGTCCCGTCGGCAATCTTCCGAGAGGCGTTGACTTACGTAAGCACAAGAAGGAATTATTTATGTCCTTATCCCGAGTCACTGACAGCACCAGCTCTCTACGACACCGTCAACGCTCACTCGAGTCAAAGAACGTGAAATTTTTACGGAAGCTCGCGAGAAGACAATAGGAAATCAAAGAGTTTCCCAAGTTGTTGGATCTACCGACGAGCAGTATCCGGCTATGTTTACTCCAAATAAAGAACTCAGCATAACTCCAGCCCCGAAGGTTCGTCAGACGGTAAACGCGGAGTTACTAAAGACAAAACAAAATTTCCGACGCCTGTTTAACTGCCATTCGCGAAAACAATTTCCGCAAAACGACGCGTCGCCCTAACATCCTTCTCTTTCTCTCTATAAGACAGACGATTGTAAACAAAACATGATGATGTTGTTTATGAAAACTTGGTTACCTCTGGGTTTGTTTACCCTTTTTGTATTCGTGTTCTTCCCCCGTATCTCCATTATTCTTCCCGCATCGTCCTTCACTCCGATTCTACCTCCCTATCTGTTCTCCCCCCATTTCTGTCGCTTTCATCCACTTCACGTCTGAAGCAAACCGAGGAATATCCGGACCAGTGGAGCGATTCGGGAGCATCGCTTCTTCCACTTCTTTCAGGTACTCTCCTCTATTATTTTATCGTGATGAATAGTTCTCCCGAAGATCATTTATAAGTCCACGTTAGATGCGTTTCTTATCTATTCCTTCTATTTCCTATATATCACTTCCGTTAACCCCGCTTTATTCATTCTCTTCATCTTCTCTCCGTCTCTCTATCTATTTTCGTCGCTGTTTCACTCTCGTTATTTCTTTATTATAATATATCCCTGTCCATCTATTCTGTCTTCTCTCTCCCTATTTCTATATTAAAATATATCATATCGTCCTCACTTCATCTTTATTCTTTCCTTCATCACGATCACCGTCTCCTTATCATCCCTTTCATCTCAATCTCTAACACGCATCATCCATTCCTACATTAATTAAACTCTTCTCTTCATACTTCTGAATTATTCTTCCATATATCCTCACTGAATTATAAATTCATGTCATAGTGATATCATTCATAGATCCTCCCTAATTTGTAGGAATATTATCCACTTTAGAAATATCCTACATCATATTTGGTATCAGAGCCCAGTTTGAATTGATATCATTTTAAATGGGAATTAGTATTATCCATAAGATATACTGATCATCATGGGTACTATATCAGAAGCCATTGCCTCTAACACTACTGCTGATGTGTATGTTTTTAACAATACCCGATATATCATTACAGATGAACCCACACCTTCTTGGGCAGTAGAACTTATAGAGAATTTGGAAGCCATTAATATTAGAATGCAATCCCTTATTGATGAAAGCTGATCAACATGATCATGAAAATGAGAACCTAGAATCTGTCAGAGGAACCGATGCCTTCTTGGGCTAAAACTCTTTTAGAGGATATACAAGCCCTTGATATTAAACTTGATCAACATGACATTAGACTGAAGAACCTAGAGTCTCTTGATGAATCTGATTCTTTGGAAGATAATTCTCCTCAAATAGAGAGTCCAAAAGAGCCTATTAATGATCACCTTGATTCCTATAATGTTGTGCCTTCTACTGATTATTATCCAAAGGATATGAATGATTATGAGTATAATGAAGTTAAAGTGGACATCCCTATGATTAAGGAAGTAGATGATCCAAAAGAATACCTCAATGAGGATATGATTAGCAGCCTTCCAAAGACCATCCAATGTATAAACCCTACCCCTAGAGCAAATAGTACCATTAGGTGTTATAAATGCTGGAAAGTAGGGCATGTTAAGGCTGATTGCTCAAAATTGATCATAATTATGGATGATTCCAATCCTCTACCTACTAATGATAGTAAGAAATATGAATTAGAAGATGAAGTTCATGAATTAGATACGACAATATCCCTTAAGCATGTTCATATCATTCATGATATTGTTTTGAAAGAATTTGCATCATCATATAAGCGATATAAAACATTTATTGCTTTTCCTAGAAGATATAAAATTCTTAAACAAAGTGATTTAGTAGATACTAAAATTCACCCTCCTAAACTTCTTAAAATTTCTTTTAAATTTCACCTAAAATTTATATTCCTTTTAAAACTTTTCTCAAAACTAATACACATATTTGGTATCATATTTATTGGGGCATATCTACTTCATTTACTTTTCTGAATTTGTAGAATTTCATATACCTATAAAATTTTTTCATCTCCCCATCCTCTTGAAAGTGAACTTTTTCAAAATTCTTTTCTTTCTCCTACTCTTGTGTCTAATGTTGGACTTATAGATATGATCATTGATCATCGAACTATTATCACTGATCTTAAAGAGGATGATTACTTAAATTTTATTAGAATGGAAAGACAATAGAATAAGTGATGCTTCTTGGATTACTTCTCATGATCCATTACATTATGCCCCTCATTTGCTGCTGACTTTTATTATATATGAAAGACACTTCCTCGGAGATGAAGTCCTCCAACCCCGGGGGAATGATGGAGAATAATTTTGAAAACATGAACACATGGGTTCTAAGTGAACCTATCCTCCTTCTCCTCCTCCTCCTCCTTATCTACCAATTTGAGAAATTATCCATTCCTTAAATGGATGAAGAAGACCTCTCTAAATAATTAAAGAGAGAGTAGATCTTAAGGGAATTAATTTCCCTCCCCCCTATTTTATACTGATCTAAAGATTGATTTGGTCAAACATTTTATCCTTATCCTTAGATAACTAGAATTCTTTGAGTGGACCAAGTCAACCACCCTTTTATCTTTGATATAGGTTCCTTATTTTCCAACCTTAGCCACTATATCATAGGTACCTTGTATAAACCAATGATCTCAAAATCAATAGGATGCATTTTGTTTTAAACTCTCTTATTCTTTGAATACCACCCTTAGATAGAGTTTAATAGAGATCTATATATTAATTACATAAAGAAGACATTATATCCTTGCTCTACCTCAAGACAATGTCAAGCATGACTGTCCTAGAACCAAGACTGATCACGCAATTAAAAGATCATCCACTTATGAAAAATTCTCCATTATCCAAGCATTTATGAGGATAACTACAACAAAAAGGAGCTCCACAATTTAGAGTTTGAAGATAGCAATCCATGAGGAAGACAGCCAAAAGAATTAGTCAAGAAGAGCTTAGAAAAGCCTCCATGCTGAAAAACTATTTCCTACATGAGTGAAGCTCTATGAAGGTGGAATATCAAAGACGATGGTGTGCTTAAGACAACTATGAGAATAGTTACATCCCAAAAGCCCTGCTCAAAAGCTCCGGGGAAGAAGATATCCGACGAGACTCGGCGAGTGATGGTGTTTGAGAAGAATATTGGCGGTCTTCTTAAGAAGACGTCGTCCTCGAATCCATCAACTGTTCCAAGCGACACGATGCATGTCATCCTCAGAACTCTTTTCTGGAGGACTATCGTACAATACCGATGATCGAGGGTTTGAGGGAGGCATTTACCAACTTTGGACGGGTCTTCCAGATGCTCGTTTGGAAAAAGCGAGGATCTTTAGCTTCCAGTTCTTCTCTTTCAAGAAAATAAGATCTATCAACCCGTGAGCGACAAGTCCGACGATAAAGAAAGGAAGAAGAGCTGACTGAGGTGCAACAGTAAATCCATTGGTTCGAGAGTAAATTTCGAAAGCAGAATCAGACGGATTCCCAACGGACTAAGAATCCGTGATAGCATCGCGAGAGACGACGGAGCACGCAAGCGTGTGGTCCGCAAAGCGTCCGTCGGCAATCTTCCGGGGAGGCGTTGACTTACGAAGCACAAGAAGGAATTATTTATGTCCTTATCCCGAGTCACTTGACAGCACCAGCTCTCTACGACACCGTCAACGTCACTCCGAGTCAAAGAACGTGAAATTTTTTTACGGAAGCTCGCGAGAAGACAATAGGAAATCAAAGAGTTTCCCAAGTTGTTGGATCTACCGACGAGCGAGTATCCGGCTATGTTTACTCCAAATAAAGAACTCAGCATAACTCCAGCCCCAGAAGGTTCGTCGGACGGTAAAGCGCGGAGTTACTAAAGACAAAACAAAAATTTCCCGAGCCTTTGTTTAAGCGCCATTCGCGAAAACAATTTCCGCATAAACGACGCGTCGCCCTAACATCCTTCTCTTTCTCTCTATAAGACAGACGATTGTAAACAAAACATGATGATGTTGTTTATGAAAACTTGGTTACCTCTGGGTTTGTTTACCCTTTTTGTATTCGTGTTCTTCCCCCGTATCTCCATTATTCTTCCCGCATCGTCCTTCACTCCGATTCTACCTCCCTATCTGTTCTCCCCCCATTTCTGTCGCTTTCATCCACTTCACGTCTGAAGCAAACCGAGGAATATCCGGACCAGTGGAGCGATTCGGGAGCATCGCTTCTTCCACTTCTTTCAGGTACTCTCCTCTATTATTTTATCGTGATGAATAGTTCTCCCGAAGATCATTTATAAGTCCACGTTAGATGCGTTTCTTATCTATTCCTTCTATTTCCTATATATCACTTCCGTTAACCCCGCTTTATTCATTCTCTTCATCTTCTCTCCGTCTCTCTATCTATTTTCGTCGCTGTTTCACTCTCGTTATTTCTTTATTATAATATATCCCTGTCCATCTATTCTGTCTTCTCTCTCCCTATTTCTATATTAAAATATATCATATCGTCCTCACTTCATCTTTATTCTTTCCTTCATCACGATCACCGTCTCCTTATCATCCCTTTCATCTCAATCTCTAACACGCATCATCCATTCCTACATTAATTAAACTCTTCTCTTCATACTTCTGAATTATTCTTCCATATATCCTCACTGAATTATAAATTCATGTCATAGTGATATCATTCATAGATCCTCCCTAATTTGTAGGAATATTATCCACTTTAGAAATATCCTACATCATTTTCCCTACGGAATAGTATTTTCTAAGGAATTCTTCCTCCATCTCGGTCCAACTTGTGAATTCTTTCCCTAATTTCAAAAACCAATCTTTGGCTCTATATCTAAGCGTAGCGGGAAAGAGTTTCATTTTCATTGTGTCGGCGGGGACATTTTGAAGATGATTTATATCACAAACTTGGGAAAGCTCATCTACATGTCTATATGGGTCTTCGGAAGGTTTACCATGGAAGATAGGAAGCATACTCATAACATGGGAGTCTATTCTAAAATTTGCCCCTCTTCCTAGGGGTGCGTGAATTCTAGTGACGGGTCGCTAGAGGACGGGTCTAGCATAGTCACTCAAACGTTTCCTGGCATTTCCCTCATCGTTCCGGGCCATTTCTATTGGTTCGATTGGATCAAAACTTGAATCGGTCTCAGTAGTGTCGGTCTCGGTAGCTTCAGGAGTTTGCGAGGATCGTTCAAAGAGGTCTATTCCTAGGGGATTATTCCGTACTCTCCAAGCTGTTCGTCTTCTCATGAAGAGAGGATCGGATACTTAGATGGATAATAAGTTATAAATACTTATAATATATTAAAAAGTGAAGTCAATCGTACCTGAATATCGGTATCCGTGACAGTTACACGTTTTTAATGCGATTTTGAAGAAATGATTGCCCGTAATCCTTAGAAAAGGGGTGAAATCACTTAATCTTATCGAATTAAGGATCTCAAAGATTGATTTCTACTTCGGATCACTCAAAATACAATTGAATTGCGTGAATTTTAAGAAATTAAGAGAAAAATCCGAGTTGACCAAGTCAAAATTAACTAAATGGATAAAAAATTTGCCTTAATTCCCCGGCAGCGGCGCCATTTGACAAGACGGGACCGCGAGGTCGTCGAATTTCACACGGTCTCGTGTCAAAAATATTTCCGAACTTACCAATTTGATGATTTAATAGTAAATTGAGGGGTATAATGGTAAATAAGGGTCGAATCCACAGGGAAATAAGGAAATTCTTGATATTTTCTTCGAAATTGATCAAATCGAATGATAAATTGATGGTAGAAATTGGGGAAAATGGTGTATTATGAAAGATAACTTCAAATCGATTCCACGGAATCAATAATCATCGAAATTGATCTTGATTTCGCGGAGAAATTGAAGATCGAAGTGGGAGGAATTTCCGAACGTTGAAAATCGCGAAATTGATGAAATTGAAACAAAATTAAACCTTAAATCCTAATCTAAATTGAAATTGAACATGATAGGATGGTTGATGTAGGATAATCTAGAAGAGGTATCTAAATCCTACATATGATTGTTGGACCTATGAAGTGATATCATTATGAAAAGAGATTAGGAGATTAGTGAGAGGATTTTAAAAGGAGTATATGTTAATAGATAGAAAGTATAGAATCGATGAAATAGGACAGCGAGGTAGATGAAATATGATAAGAATATTAGGGGAAATAGAATGAAGATTGGGAATATCTAATAGAATATTATTTCTGGATAGTAGATATACGATATAGAAAATAGGTATAGAGAGGAGAATGGATAGGATAAGGATAAAATATTAAGGGCGAATAGAAGGAGAATAGGATATTAATTATAGATAGAAAACACGGATCGGAAGAGAGAGATTGATAATGGTTAAGAATAAGTGAAACGGTGGGGTGAGAAGAGGGTAATAAATATTTTGGTTTACGAGAAGACGGATGTGAATAGTGGTAGGAATATTAATAAGGTTAGAGTAATGATTGGAAAGAGAAGAGATCGGGAGAGAATAAGAGCAGGGATGGATCGGAAGGAGGAATCTTTTGTTGGACTTATGATTCGTGTAGAGAACTATTATTCACGATACGATGGAGAGGATGATATACCTGACAGACAGAGAAGACGCTGCTTCCGGATTTGCCGATCGATCCAGGTTATCCTTCGTTTGCGCTGATGTGAGATAGTTGAAGACGACAGAAAGGAGGGAGAAATGGCGAGGGAGATAGAACGCGGAGATGAGGAAGAAGCGGTAGGAGTGATGGAGATACGGGGGAAGATCACGAACACAACGGGTAAGCATACCCAAAGGTAACCAAGTAACCAAACTTTTATCAATAATCAACTGTTGTTTTTGTTTACAAATTCCCATTTTATAGAGGAAGAAGAGGGCTTATGGCGAAGCGTCGCGACGGGTGTACTCGTATAAGAATTTACGCAAGTTCGCGATACTTCCTTCCTCCGTACGTGGACCTTTAGATAACCGTTGGTTGAGGTTATTCTCTGTGGATGGTGAGGTCAACGGTTGCAAGCGTAGTGAAGTTATGCACTCGCACGAATTTGCGTAACTGCAGGTGTATCATGAGGCTACACGGAGATTTTCGGAAGCTTCCGACACTACATCTTCTTTGTATACGTGTTTGCAGAAGTTGCGCACGATGTTGGACATTCGGTGGGATTGTTCATAGGCGGGGAGAGGTGTGTGTGGTGAGGTTTGTCCTCTCTCTTATCTTTTAAAGTCCCTGGTTGATGCCTGTGAGAGCCTGCGCATTTCAACCGAGCGGGGTTCTTCTCGATGAGGGAATATTAGGATATCTTCCCTTGTTGATCTTCTCTGCTCGTCAACTGCAGGGGAGCAGATGGAAAGTAGGTTTGACTTTCCGTTGATTTGGGTTGTTTCCCATAATAGTGATGACGAGAGGACGTCACGTTATTCATATATCATTCTCGGTCCGGAGAGAGACCATCGTAGTTATTGTTGTTGTTGGGTTCGCCGCCGGAAGCTTTGTACTTCAGTATAAGATGAGAAGGATTCGCCCGTGCGGGGAATCCGCAGGCCAGTCCATGACCTTGGAGATTTATTTGCTTACTTTGGTGGGTTCGGCGTTGTAACTGTGTGCTGGAGGGGCAGAATTCTTTGTTAAGCCTCGTGCGCTATCCCGATGTACAGATATGAACGGGTTAGTTCCTCTTTATATTGTTTCAAACCGGCTATAATAAATCTTGGGCGTTGACTTCCTGTTGCGGTCCTTCGGCCGAGAAGGTAAGGATAGATTTTCTTTCTTCTTGGAGATTTTCTGATACTTCCTCTTTCTTCTATCCTGTCCTGCAGATCCATCGGTGAGGAATATCGACTGAGGAGCTGAGGAACGGGTTAGTCTCTGCTCAGGAGGTAGAGACACTGCGTGGGAGCTTATTAGAATCGCCTTCTTGATCTGTGACCGTTGCGAGGAGAAGCGCGAGCGAAGAACGAAAGTCCTTCGACTGAAGAAGTCCATTCTATTGGCGAGACAAGTCTCCGATATAAGTCTCAATTGGTGGAGACTTAGGCAAACGCTATAAATGCTGCTTCATCCACGTTTGATGATGATGTAGGCAGAAGTTTTGAAGTGTCATGATCCTTCTCATATATTTCATTCCGATTGAGTTCTTCCAAAACTATGAGTAGGACTAGCTTCAATTAGAAGTGATCATAGCTTAATCTTTGAAGAGGTCTTCATGACTATTTTCATTATTGATAGCTTTGACTTGAATTGTCACCAAAGGTAGTTTCTTCCATAATTACTAATATTTAGATCTCTCCTAAATCGCTAACTATAGGTGGTTTCAAAGAGAGTAGGAATTTAATAACAAAGATGTTCCTATTAATTTTCCTTGAGATCATTATTCATAACTATACAAGGTCACCTATGATATAGTGGATATAGTTTAGAAATTAGGAACCTATATCAAAGGAAAAAAGGGTGGTTGACTTGGTCCATTCAAAGAATTCTAATTATCTAAGGATAAGGCTAACTTCTTTTGACCAAGTCAATCTTTGGATCAGTGTAAAATAGAGTAAGGAGGGAAGGTAATTCCCTTAAGATCTACACTCTCTTTATTTATTTAGAGAGGTCTTCTTCATCCATTTAAGTAATGGATAATTTCTCAAATTGGTAGATAAGGAGGAGGAGGAGGAGGAGGAAAGGTTCACTTAGATCCCTTGTGTTCATGTTTCAAAATAATTCTCCATCATTCCCCCGGGGTTGGACGACTTCATCTCCGAGGAAGTGTCTTTCATATATAAGAAAAGTCAGAAGCAAATGAGGGGCATAATGTAATGGATCATGAGAAGTAATCCAAGAAGCATCACTTATTGTATTGTCATTCCATAATGCTAAAAATAAGTAATCATCCTCTTTAAGATCAGTGATAATAGTTCCATGATCAATGATCATATCTATAAGTCCAACATTAGACACAAGAGTAGGAGAAAGGAAAGAATTTTTGAGATTAGGAAAAAGGAGAATTTGGAGAGAATTCACTTTCAAGAGGATGGGGAGATAAAAAAGATTTTTTATAGGAGTATCATTCTCATGAAATTTTTATAAATCTGAATTAGTAAATGAAGTAGATATGCCCCAATAATTAAGAATATCCATAATGTATTATACCAAATATGTGTATTAGTGTTTAAGAGGTGTTTAGAAGGAGCATAGTTTTTGAGTTGAAATTTAAAAGAGAAGTTAAGAAGTTTAGGAGGGTGAATTTTAGTATCTACTAAATCACTTGGTTTAAGAATTTTGTATCTTCTAGGAAAAGCAATAAAGGTTTTAAATCGTTCATATGATGATTCAAATTGTTTCAAAACAATTTCATGAATGATATGATCATCCTCAATGGATATTGTCTTATCTAATTCATGAATTTCGTCTTCTAATTTAAATTCCTTGTTATCATTAGTAGGTAAAGGGTTGGAATCATCCATAACTATGATCAATTTTGAGCAATCAGCCTTAACATGCCCTAGTTTCCGGCATTTATAACACCAAATGATCCTATTGGATCTAGGGGTAGGGTTTATGCATTGGATAGTCTTTGGAAGGCTAATAGTCATATCCTCATTGAGGTATTCTTTTGGATCATCTACTTCCTTAAACATAGGGATGTCCACTCTAACTTCATTATACTCATAATCAGTCATATCCCTTAGATATTGATCAGTAGAAGGAACAACATTATAGGAATCAAGATGATCATTAATAGGCTCTTTTGGAATCTCTATTTGAGGAGAATTATCTTCCAGAAAATCTGATTCATCCGGAGGCTCTAGGTTCTTCAGCCTAATGTCATGCTGATCGTGATCGCACGCGTGAGAGGAGGCCACGTGTTGATGCGTTATAAAACGCATGAAACGCCATCCGTCAAATCTTCATCGAGCGTTTGACATGCGTCTTGATGAATCGATGAGTCCACCGATCACGATTAATCTCGACTGTTATAACTCGATTGATGAACGGTCGAGATTAATCTGACGAGCTTCACTTAAGTGGACTTTAACGCACGTGCATTGTTCGGTGATCCGATGGTCCTCGCGTCCACCGTATCGACGCGCGATGCATCAAGCGCTTTAATCCAACGTTCGGTCTTACCTGAAATAAGGGAATTAGTCTCACATGGAGTAAATTAAGAAATCTATCGCGTTTATAACATGTGACGGACGTGAGGGTTAATAATTCTCTTTCGATAATCGGAAGACTATATGTACTATAACCATATATTAATACGATTAAATATAAATAATGCCACGTGTCACCTCCGCTCCACGCAGGCGCTCGCGTGGGCCCGCGTGGCTCTGCCACGTGGCCTTGCATGCCACGTCGCACCCACGTGGGACCCGCGCGAAAATAAACCCCCTTTTTATCATTTTTTATTGTTTTTAATAGATTTAAATCGAAAATGAATTCGGAAAATTCCAGAAAAAATCTAAAAAAATCCCTAAATATTAGAAAATTCATAACTTTCAAAATACAACTCCAAATTAATCCAAATTTCTTTCATTTGATCTGAAATTTAATTATCTATCATTCTAAAAAGTCAAATTATTTAAATAACAAGAGATTTAATTCTTATTTCAAAAATACATTTATTTATTAAAGATTTTAACTTTAGAAAATTAAATGAATGTTCATAAAGATGATTTCTCTTATTATTTAACTTTAAAACCACTTATAATCTCAAGTAAAGATAGGTTATGAAATCATTTATCTTTAATTCATCATAATTAACCCTAAATTAAAGCATTTTAAGATTATAACATAAAATTGCATGAAATGATAGAAATGCACTCAAAGTATGATAACATGATACAAATGGAATGTTTTATGCCTTAATTTGCATTAATAATCATGTTTTATCATGTTAAGATTGCATGTTATCACCCCCCAACTTAAATTATTGCTGGTCTCTTAGCAATTCATTATATGATCTCCCTAGAAGGTCTTTTCATCCTTTGATCTTACTACTAAAAAGGTGAAGTGTATAAATGTATGATCACGTTTTCCTCATAGTGTAGGCCATAATGATCTAGATTCCATCTCTAGGTTGACTTCTTTAGTGCATGTTAGGGTAGTGCTCAATGGCTAATGCTCAAGTCTAATTCTTGATTGTAATCAAGGTGAGCATATCTAAGGTATGATGCTATGGTGATGAAAATACACTCACTCTCTCACGAGTGGATTGTAATCAAGGGGGCTTGTATGTATCAGAGTTAGGTTCGGCCTTGGTCTGTTCTTCCTCATCCTCCGAATCGCTATCATGCTCTACAATAACTCGTGTTTCTTCATCGATCGGGCTTTGGTGGATTGGATGATCCATGTATGGATCCGAAAGGTCTTTTTAACTTCGAAGGCTCGATATTGCTAGTGTCATTTCCGCATCTTCCTCGTCGACGTGTATATGGCTGATATGATGTGTCTGACTTGACGAAGCCCCTTGATTCCTCGGGTTAGCTGTGACCCGCCAGGGTAGTTGGTCAGTAAAAGTTACTTGCTTACCCTACTTATCAGTCGTCGATTGGACATTCGTCTTGACGAAGTCCTGTATTTAATCCATGCGTGAGTTCATCCGCGTCATTTGCTCCATCAATTGCGAGATCGCGCAGAGGATCGGGTCTAATGTCGGTGCGGTCTAGCGTGGGGCTTGCGAGTAGGCTTGCGGTTGCATCTGTGGGACGAACGATGATTGTCTTTGATTCACATAGGGTTGTTGATATTTTTGGTTACCATTATATGATGGAGGATTGGGTTGATCATTATTCCTCTTAAATCCTGCATGATGTGAAGGATTATTGAAAATAGGGGTATTATAATAATTCGGGTATGCGCCCAGGAAATTCAGTCATCCCTTTTGAGTCGGTCCTCCTGATGGACCTTGTATGAACATGCCTTACCCTTGGATCGTCATTACGGGACATTCTAATTTGATGTGATCGAATCTAGAGCAATTGGCACACGGCGACGCTTCTTGGAGTGAGACAGGGGCAAGTCCTTCAGAACCGTTGCAGATGTTGAGTCGGTCTAGGAGTAGATTTTGCACTTCCGCCATTTTATTGATTCTTTCAAGGAACATCCCCGTCTCAGCTGATTTTGTGTCGATCATCTGTCCATTCGACATCGCACCTCTACCAAATGGTTTAGTCGCGTTGTGATGGCTATTCTTCCCCACCGTCTTGATGAGTTCCATAGCGTCGTCTTCATATTTGCTCATGAAGGTGCCGCCACTTGCTGCATCTAAAAGATATCTATCTTGCAGGCCTAACCCGTCACAAAATATTGCGTTAATTCGTGGTTAGACACTCCATAGTGTGGACATTCCCTAGTGAGGTCTCTTTATCGCTCCTAGGCCTCGTGAAAAGTTTTACTCGTGCCTTGGGTAAACTCGTGGATGGCCTTTCAGATAGAGGTGATTTTCCCTATGGAATAGTATTTTCTAAGAAATTCTTCCTCCATCTCGGTCCAACTAGTGAATTATGTCCCTAATTTTAAGAACCAATCCTTGGCTCGGTCTTTAAGGGTAGCAGGAAAGAGTTTCATTTTCATCGTGTCGGCGGGGACATTCTGAAGATGATTAATTTTACATACTTAGGATAGGTCGTCTACGTGTCTATATGTATCCTTGGAAGGTTTACCATCGAAGATAGGAAACAAACTCATAACATGGGAGTCTAGTATAAAATTTGCCCTTCTATTTAGGGGTGCGTGAATTCTTGTGACAGGTCTTTGGAGGACGGGCCTAGCGTAGTCACTAAGGCGTTTCCATGCATTTCCATCGTCATTCTAGGCCATTTCTACTGGTTCTACTGGTTCTATTGGTTCTATCGTGGACGAGGTCTCGGTGGTGTCAAGGGATTGCGAGGATCGTTAAAAAAGATCTAAAATTAAAGGGTTATTCCGTAATCTCCGAGTGGTTTGTCATTTCATGGAAGGGTGGATCGAATATTTAGATGAATATAATTACAAAAACTTATAAAATTCTCAAAAATAAACGTCAATTGTACCTGAGTATCAGTATCTGTGAGAGTGAAGCCTTCTTAACGCAAATTTGAAGAAATGATCGCCCGTAATCATTAGAAAAGGGGCAAAAATTGCTTATTCCTATCAAATTAAGGATCTCGAAGACTGATTTCTACTTCAGATCACTCGGTGTAGGATCGATATGAGTGAATTTCAAGAAATTAACAGAAAAATCCGAGTCACCCAAGTCAAAATTCACTAAATTGAACAAAAATTCGCCTTACTTCCCCTACAGCGGTGCCATTTGACACATCGAAACCATATGGTCGTTCAAAACACAGTCAAGAGTCAAAATAAAGTCTGAACTTGCCCATTTAAAGATTAAATCACGAATTGAAGGGTATAATGGTAAATAAGAGTCAAATTCACAGGGAATTAGGCGAATTTTGAAAGATCTCTTCAAATTTGATCAAATCGGACAATGAAATGGTGACAGAAATCAGGAAATTTGATATACTAAGAAAGAGGACTCGAAAACGAATCCACGGAATCCAAAATCACTAAACTTAGATTTGATTTCGCGACGAAATCATCAAATGAACAGAGGTGAAATTTTTGAAAATAAAAATCGTGGAATATCAAAATTAAGAACAAAATTAACTCAAATTACGATTCTAAAACAAAATCAAAAGCTATATGATGATAGATTAGGATGAAACACCATCCCTAACCCGCAATTGTGCTCGAATTGATCCAATTACTTGCCAGAATCAAGGCCATTCATCCAAATTCAGAAAAACGCGATAGTGGAGTTCAAGCGTCGATTTCTTCCAATTCGATCGTTGAAATCTCACTCTCAAGCACTCTATGGACGCAGAAATGAGTCTAGAAGAGATTGGGGGCAAGAGATTCAACAGATTTGGTGTCTGAACAGTTCGATTAAGTCAAATTTCCCTCGAATGCTTAACATCGTCGAAGAACATCTCAATTTATAGACTAATTTCGGCGTAACCGTCCGATCTTCATTTAATCCACTATCAACGGCTCTGATGAAACGCGTCGGATGCGAATCGTTCCGATTAAGTTGTTGCCGTTGGATCTTTGATCGACCGCCGAGATGAAGCCACGTCGCGAGCATTATAAATAATGCATGTAACGTCTGTAGTTGGATCTGGATCTTACGCTCAGATGCGTTTATCATCGGTTTTAATCGCAGCCATTATAACTCCTCTTGATCAATAGCTGAGATTAAAACGATTCCCAACGAATGAGATCACGCCACGTACCAGCAGCGCCTCTATGTGACGATCGACGATCGTGATTTAATCGCGCAATCAAACGTCCAACGGTACGCCACGTCACATCCCCCCTTGATCATCGATCACGATTGATCGGACGCTCCAAATAGCGCCAGTCACCTGCGCACTAATACTAATCCAGAAAATTGATTTTGAATTAGAAAAATCAATTTTAAATTCTGAAAAATCGTGAAAAATTCATTATAAATTCAGAATTTTTTTTTAAAATTCATAACTTTCAAAAATGTAACTCCAAATTAATTCAAATTTATTTCATTTGATCAGAAATTAAATTATCTATCATTCTAAAAAATCAAATTTAATAAATAACAAGAGATTTAATTTCTATTTCAAAAATACATTCATTTCTTTAAGATTTTAACTTTAGAAAATTAAATGAATGTATATAAGATGATTTCTCTCATTATTTAACTTTAAAAACTGCTTATAATCTCAAGTAAAGATGAGTTATAAAATTTTTTATCTTTAATTCATCATAATTAACCCTAAATTAATGTATTTTGAGATTATAATGATTTTTCATAGAATGATAGATAAACACTCATAAGTATGATAACATGCACGGGAATCAAATTATTTATGCCTTAATATGCATAATAATCATGTATTACATGTCTAATTAGCATGTTATCAAATTTCAGAAGCAAAGAATTCTCACACTAAACAGGTTTGGCTGATGTAAGGTAGGGGATAGGAATTTGACATTAACTTCTCTAAAGAAACTCTCCATTTCAATCCCATTGCATTTCAACCTCTGATTACTTATTTTTCCTTCTTGCACGCGAGATACCCAAGCCCAAAGAAGTAAACCTTTAAATAATCCCTTGCTTTCTCTATATCACTAAGCTTTATTACACAAAATGTAATCATATGGGCTATAAAGCCCTCACTTCTACATCTCTAGTAGATAGGATCTAAAATTTCAAGACTTCTAAGGTGGGCTAGAGTGGTAAAAATTAGGAAAATAGGAGTTTTTAGAATTAATAATTTTAATTTTTTGAACAAAATGATTTTTTTGAGTCCTCACCCCTCAACTAAAACTTTTCATTGCCCTCAATGAAATCGCCATGCTCATGAAAATGATAGCAAAAATACCAAGTATGTCATGAAAAATATATAAAAATATGGTGAGAAGGGAAGGGTTTAGAAAAACTCATTGATGCGTTGATGCACGTTCATGTGATTTTTTCGCGCATGCACACTCTCCATAATGTAGTTCTTCGACATCTACAAAAATAAATAAAAAAGGTAATATAATCTTGGGGTGCCTCTGAAGAGCACTAAGTTTAACGTCTTCAACCAAAAAAAACTCTAATAAACCTACAACTACTCATGGGGCGAGGGTGATACTGTTGTCACGTCCTCGTATACCTCTGAAAGATGTAAATTTACCATATCTACTAGTGCGGGTGGCTCTGATGTTAGGTACGGCTTGAGATGATGGGCATTTACCTTGAATTGTGTGTCGGATCTGATGTGGGAGATGAGTATGGATCCGCCCTCAAAAAACTTTAGAAGCACATAAGAACCATCACATCACTATCGGAAAGAGCTTAAGGCAAGAATTGTAGAGCTAGATCATGTCGTTGACCTGAAAAGTTTTTCTTCTGATGTGTCGGTCATGAAAGGCCTTCATCTTTTCTTTGTAAATCTCTGCGTTCTCGTACGCATCGTGCATTAGCTCTTGTAACTCCTACAGATGGAGAACTCGTTGTTTCCCTACTTCTTCCAAAGATAAGTTACACTTTTTTATTGCCCAATAGGTTAGGTGCTCATGCTCAAATGGAAGATGGCAGGGTTTCTCGAAGATTATCTAGAAAGGAGACATCTCATTTGGTGTCTTGTATGCAGTCTGGTACGCCCATAGTGCATCAAGACGCTTGTGTGCCCAATCCTTCCCATCTATTCGAATAATTTTCTTTAAAATTTTCTTGACCTCTCTATTAATTACTTCTACTTGCCCATGATGGATATTATGTGGCCTATAAGCCAATCACACTTTCATCAATCTTGTTTATGTTCGTTGAAATGAAATTTATTCATTGTCATTCTTGTGTGATATTTGTAATGAAGTCCATGAGCATGTGCAATGACTAAGTGAATTATGATGAGATCATAATATAGTGATCGCTAGTCTTTAAACATATGTTCTAAACATTCCTATTCGTGGGATATTCGAGGAGGACATCGAATTATCTGGAAAGAATAGCACTATCTGATCCATCTCATATGATGAGTATAGCCAATCCTATAGCCATCGGTGTGCAGACACTAAGGATAGATAGTGGGTGCTCTTTGGAGAAAGAGTTCACTGAATTGATCCGTATGAATCCCTGAATGGTAATATACCTAATTGTCAATCAGGTTGATTCATGTCATGATTGTGTATGTGATCCTTTGACTTGAGATACCAAAGACATCTTGTGGATGGATGATTGTGTTTTGATTATGACTTACGAATCCCTAGTCACGGGATATCTAAAACGTCATATATTGGATACGACATGAAGTCCACGAAGATGATTGTGTGGTCAAGATGGGATCATCCACCCTCGGTATATGAGGAGATCGACTCAAGGAATGAGATACGGTTAAATCCTTGGCCAAGGTAGCGGAAATATTAGAGAAGTTGTTCTCAATGATTTCCTACTCACATCAGTACTAAATTGAGTGATGGATTAGGGTTTGACAATTAACCATACCCTAAGTCATTCATGAGTCTCGTGTGGATGAAGGATTATACGTACACGGTAACCAATGACGGCAGGGTTCCATGAAAGAGTTCTAATATACTCCATATCTCCTAGAGCACGTGGTGTAGCTTGGCACCCACCGGGCTGGCGACTCAACTTGTCGATTGGGTTAAATCGATCCTTATTCAATTAATCTATATGTTGATATAGTTAATTGATAAGAAGGACCAATAAGTGTTATTGGGTTGATAGAGTCATTAACTGGCGAGATATATGGACCTAGAGGGTCACACACATAAGGTCAATGGACGTCGGTGGATATAGACATAATAATAAGGGTTTTTGTGAAAAGTTCACATTCCCAAAGTCTATAAATAGGGGGAGAACGACCATAATAGAGGTGCCCATGCAAGCCTAGTGGAACTTCTCCTCCCTCTTCTCTTCCTCTCGTGTTGACAAGTGTTCAAGAGGAGATCCGATCGTCTGGAGACTGTGTGGATACCGCTAGAGGCCGGACGCTTGAACGGTTGAAGAACTCTTTCAAGTGATCCAAGTAAGTATGAATTTTATTCTATACTAGATGATAGGATCACGTAGAATGGATGATGAGATCATCTATTCTTGGTGCTTCAACGATGTTGAATGTTTTGATTCAACACCTTCCGCTGCAATCATTATTTTGGACAAAGATTTGGAGAGCTTTCAGAGCCTCAGATCCCATCAGCCCATGTGCCTGGGGGTGGTATGGTGTGGTTACACGACGGTGTATTCTATATTTCTTCAACAATGCTAGAAAGTGTGCATTATTGAAGTGTGAGCCTCCATCACTGATGATGGCCCTCGAAAAACCGTATCAGGCAAAGATGCATCTTATAATATGAATATGAGCACCTCCCGATGGCTGTTTGTCCTAGTGGGGATCACTTTGACCCACTTGGACACATAATCCATGGCTACCAAGATAGATTATTTCCTGTCTAAAGGTGGGAAAGTCCCATAAAGTCGATCCCCCATAAATCAAAGATCTCCACTTCAAGGATGGGTCGAATCACCATTTCATCTCGCTTGGAGATGTTCAATGTTGCTTGACATTTTAGACACTTTGTGTAGAAACGGTGGGCGTTCTTGAAGATGTGGGCTAGTAGAAGCCGCTCTATAGGATTTTTTCTGCGGTCTTGCATGCCAAAAAATGTCCTCCGCACATCGATGAATGACACAACGCTAAGATGTCTCCTTGCTCCTCCTCTAGAATGCATCGCATAATGATCTGGTTGTATCCTAGATGGAATAGAAGTGGTTCTTCCCAGAAGTAGTACTTGATATCATGGAAGAACTTCTCTTTTTGGTGTCGATTCCAATAATCTAGGGTTGATCTATTCACGATGTATTTGACGATGGGGGCAAACCAGTGAGCGTGGCTTGAGATGGCAAGGAGATGCTCGTTGCAGAATGAGTCACCGATGTCTCTTGCACCTAGAATGTGGATATGCTATAAGTGGTCTACCACCGAGTTCTCACTACGCTTCTTGTCTTTTATCTCCAAATCAAAATCTCGAAGAAGCAGCAACCATCGTATGAGTCGTGGTTTGGCCTCCTTCTTGGAGAGCAAGTATTTTAGGGCCACAAGATTCGTGTAGATAATGATCTTGCTCCCCAAGATGTACGGCCAAAAATTCTCTAGTGCGTAGACCACTGCTAACAGCTCCTTCTCCGTTGTCTTGTAGTTCATTTAAGCTTTGGCAAGGGCCTTGCTTAAATAGCATATGGTCATCGGCTTCTTGTCTATTCATCTCCCCAAGACTGCTCCCACTGCGTAGTCTGAGGCATTACACATGATCTCGAAAGGTAAGTCTCCATTAGGACTTTGGAGAATTGGTGCCTTGATTAGTGCTTGTTTTAGCATCACGAATGTTTGCTTCCCTTCTTTGTCAATGATAAAGTTTTTGTCTCTACAAAGAAGGGTGGTGAGTGGCTTGGAGACCTTTGCAAAGTCTTGTATGAATCTTCAATAGAAGCCAACGTGCCCAATAAAGCTCCTTAGATCTCATATGGTAGCCGGGAGATGGAGGTTTTGGATGACCTCTATTTTGGCCTTATCCACCTCTAATCCTTTGCTGGAGATAAGATGTCTAAGCACTACTCCCTATCGTACCATAAAATGGGATTTCTCCCAACTTAGCACTAGTTGTTTCTTGACATAGACCTCGAGGATCTTAGTCAGGTCAGCCAGATAGATGTCAAAGTCATTTCCAAAGATGGAGAAATCATCCATGGAAACTTCTAAGCTGTCATCAATAAAGTTAGAGAAGATTGATGTCATGTATCATTGACATGTCGCAGGGGAGTTGCATAGTCCAAAGGGCATGCGTTTAAAGGCGAATGTGCCAAAAAGACCTATGAACATCGTCTTCTCTTGATCATCCGAATGAATCGCAATCTTATTGTAGCTCGAATATCCATCCAAGAAGAAAAAGTAACTTGATCCTGCCAATTTGCCCAGGATTTGGTCGATGAATAGTAGAGGGAAGTGATCCTTCTTCGTTGCGAAGTTCAGCTTTCGATAGTCGATGCAGACTCTCTATTTCATCGTAAGGCATGTCTAGATCTCCTTGCCTTTCTCGTTCATCGTGATCGTTACTTGACAGATCAAAACTGTATGGTCGTTGAAAACACACGGTCACTTGTCAAAATAAAGTCCAAACTTACCAATTTCAAGATTAATTCATGAATTGATTGGTATAATGGTAAATAAGGGTCGAATCCACAAGGAATTAGGGAAATTTCTAATGATCTCTACGAATTTGACTTTGATTTCGCGAAGAAATCGAAGATTCGATACAGAGGATTTTTTTAAAAATAAAATCCCAAAATTACCAAAAAATAAGAAATAAATTAACTCAAATTACGAATCTAAATTGAAATTAAATGCTAAATGAAGATAGATTAGCACAAAACATGATCCCTAACCCACAATTGTAATCAAATTGATCCAATTAATTGCTGAAATCAAGGCTATTCATCAAAATTCAGAAATCGCGATTTGTGGAGTTCAAGCGTCGATTTCTTCCTTATTGATCGTCGAAATCTTGATCTTAAGCACTCCGTGGATGCGAAAATGAGTCTAGAAGCGATTGGGATCAAGAGATTCAAGAGATTTGGTGTGTAAACAGTTCGATTAAGTCGAATTGCTCTCGAATGCTTTACAATCTCGAATAACATCTCAATTTATAGGGCGATTTGAGCGTAACCGTCCGATCTCCATTTAATTTGTGATCAACGGCTCTGATGAAACGCATCGGATGCGAATCGTTACTGTTGAGTTGCAGCCGTTGGATCGCCGATCAACCACCAAGATGAAGCCATGTCGCATGCGTTATAAAACGCATCAAAAAATGCTCGGCGTTAGATCGTGATCAGACGACCTTGATGTGTTTTTCGTCGATTTAATCTCGACCGTTGTAACTCCTCTTGATCAATGGTTGAGATTAAAATGCACCCGATGAATCCGATGTCGCCACGTACCCCCCTAACTTAAGTGAAGAAGAACAGCTTAGATTCTTCGCGCGATCGGACGCTCCACAGGCTGCCACGTCGCCTCCCCACGTTGACTGTTGATCGCGACACGATCGGACGATCGAGATCACGCCACGTCACCTGCGCACTTTAAAAATATGAAAAATTTGATTTTTAATTCCGGAAAATCCTTAGAAATTCACTAAAAATTCATAAAAATTCAGAAAAAATCCAAAAAAATTCCTAAAAATTAGAATATTTATAACTTTCAAAATAGAACTCCAAAATAATCCAAATTTCTTTTCTTTGATTAAAATTTAATTATCTATCATTTCAAAAACTCAAATTTAATAAATAACAAGATATTTAATTTCTATTTCAAAAATACATTCAATTCTCTATGATTTTAAACTTAGAAAATAAGAATGAATGTATATAACATGATTTCTCTTATTATTTAACTTTAAAAATTACTTATAATCTCAAGTAAAGATGTTTTATGAAATTATTAATTTTCAATTCATCTTAATTAACCCTAAATTAATGTATTTTGATATTATAGTGACTTTTTCATAAAATGATAGATAAACACTCATAAATATGATAACATGCATAGGTATGAAATCTTTTATGCCTTAATATGCATTAATAATCATGTATTATCATGTCTTATTAGCATGTTATCATTACTCCAGCTTTATTTGGAACAACGTGCACCGCACTCACCCATTGGCTATCGGATATGGGATAAGATTATTTCTGTGTTTAGCCACTTAAGAATTTCTTGTTTCACGGCCTCCCTAATGGGTCTTGACTCATCCTCTAAGAATATGCGATGAGTGTAATCCCTTTAGGTCTATCAAGGTTCAACCGATTGCATCTTCATTTCGTTGTAATACTTCTAGTAATTGTTCCTCCTGCTCCTTATCAAGCTGGGATGAAATGATTACCAATTTTTCTTTCTTTGTATTAAGGACGTCATACTTGAGTGTCGATGGGAGATTATTGAGCTCCAAGGTAGGCTCGTCCATTGGTAGCTCTTCAAATCTTTCTTCCTCATCGATCATCATCACTTCTTCTATACATGCATCAATATCCTGGTTGTCGGAGAAGTCGATGGTGCCCAAGTTCTCAGAAGCTCGTGAAGGGTATTTGATAAGCTTTTTGATGTTAACCTTCACAGTGTGCTCTCCCACTTTGAGAATTACTTCTCCTTTCCCCCAATCTGTGATGGCTTTCGCGGTAGCTAGGAAGGGTTGTCCTAAGATGATCGAGGCTTGGCTAAGCTTCTTAGTAGTTTTCATATCAACGACTAGGAAGTCTACCAGGAAATAAAAGTCTTTAATCTTAATGATTACATCTTTTGCTATTAATTAAAAATAGTAAGAGAAAATATTTTTATAGAGACTCAATCATTTTCCTAGTTTTATTTTCCAAAGAAATTGTGTACTTTTCAGATAAAAATTAATTCTCTTATTAGTTATTAAATTTCACTTTTTAGAATATAGATTATTTAACTTTTGATTAAAAAGGAGTTATATTTTGAAATTTATGAATTTCTTAATTTTTAGGGATTTTTTGAAAAGTTTTACATTTTTTTTAATTTATTTTTATTCAAAAATTTACAAATAGTTTAATATGCACATGTTGACTTGATAATTGACATGGCGAAGTGCGCTTGCATGTCGCCACGTGGGACACATGTGTGTGCATCATTAGTGTTCATGATTAGTGGTTAAGCGCCCTTGTTAGGGTATGACCTAACTACTAAGGGCATTCGCCCTTAAATCCATTTTTTCTAATGTGGGACTACTTTTTTGTTTTTATTTCTTTGCAAGTGATGTGGTGCACTTATAATCATTCGATCAGTGGAAAATAAGGATTTAATCTCAGCCCTTCATTTAATCATCGCGATCTCTCTTTCTTTCATGATCTCTTCGTGATGGAAAATTCAGTCATGGAGAAGAGCGACAGAGAGGACAGGCACGTGGCCTCTCCTCTCCTTCTCCTCCTCTCCCCACATGCGTGACCGCGTATGTGATAACATGGAAATTATACATGAAAATAGATGATTATTAATGCAAATTAAGACAGAAAACATTCCATTCTAATGCATGTTATCATATTTTTTAGTGTTTATGTATCATTCTAAGAAAATAAGTTATAATATCAAAATACACTAATTTAGGGATAATTATGATAAATAAAAGAGAAATATTTTAAATTAGATTATCCCCATATTTATTTGAGATTATAATTAGGTTTTCATGCTAAAGAATAAAAGAAATGAGTGTATTTTTCTAAGCTTTAAATTCTAAAATAATGAGTATATTTTTTAAATGAAAATTTATTCTCTTATTATTTATTGAATTTGAATTTTTAGAATGATAGATAATTTAATTTCTGATATAATAAAACAAATTTGGATTAATTTGGAGTTGTATTTTAAAAGTCATGAATTTTCTAATATTTAGGAATTTTTCTGGAATTTTTCTAAATTTTTAATGAATTTAAATTAAATTTATTTTAAATTAAAATAAATAAAAAATAAGTTTTATATCATGTGCTAATGTGTCAGTTGACGTGGCACGGATGAAAAAGCGCGTCGCCACAAGGCGATGTATGGACACGCTATGTAGCGACGCGGATGTGTTTGCGCACGTGTGTGTGCGCGTGTGCTCGCATCTGTGCGCACACGCTATGTGGCGACGCTATGGCTGCGCGCATGTGATAAGAGAGATTAAGCTTCCTTTTCAGGATAACGCTATTTCTCTATATCACTTATACCTTATATACGCGTTAAATCCAATCATTTTTTGTCATGTAGGACTATTTTTATATTTTCATGTGCGCAAGTGACATGGCGTCTTGTGGAGCATCCGATCGTGAGATTTAATCATGATCGTCAATCATTACATAAGTGAAGGGATACATGGCGCACTCTGATTCGTCGATGAATCATTTTAAGACGATTTAATCTCAACCATTGATCTCTTCATAAGAATGAAATATTTTATGTCTAAATTTACATTAATAATAATATAATTACATGTATAAATTGTATGTTATCAGGTCACCCACTTCATCACGGAGGTTGTCACTCAATATTCCATAACGCTTTTGAATTTGTCCCAACCTCTTTCCGAACCTTATGTGCTGATCGTGACATTATCTAGTAAACCACATGTCATCACACCTCACAGTAAAATGGTGTCGCTAACCGATAACACCATTAGCTCCTTGATATCACTCGCACACTAATGATTGAGATGCATGTCAGATCTTACCTTTGTTCTAACACCTTCATGACGGCCACATATCTCTAGAATCAACTCCCCTTTGCTCCCCTTGGTGGTGCTATTCCCCTTCATTGTCTCCTACCCATCTCATATCTCTTCTCCCTTTCTCCACGGGTCTTATAATATAATGCCTTTGTTCAATATCACTCTCCTTCTCTGTCCAAACTCACCCCCTCACGCTCAAAAAGGCATATTTGTTGGATACCCCAAGACATAGAAGGGCTATGAGATGTACTTTCTAGATACTCGGCGTTATGTGACTTCTACTGATGTCACCTTCTATGAGAACTCTCCCTTCTTCTCCTCTCCCTCACTTTCTTCGACTCTCACTTGTGCATCTCCTTTGCCTAGTGGTCCTTACCAATCCCTCCCATCGTGGTCATCATCGATCCCCTCCTAGTTCCCTCTTCTCCACTCCCTCTCTCCTCTCCTTCTCCTCCACGTGCTTGGTTTGCAAAGCTTAGTGGTCTTCTCTTTGCCTTTGGCTTCACATCATGTGTTGTTAATCCTACAATGCTCACTAAGAAGACTAAGGGCCATCTTATCATTCTTCTAGTCTACGTGGATGATATTCTTCTAACTAGTAATGATGACACTAGTATTCATGCTACCAAGATTTATTTACAGCAGCACCTCATTATCTGTGACTTAGGGAGTCTAAGATACTTTCTTGGAAATGAGTTTATGCACCAAGACAGGAAACACCAATCCACCAAGAACAGATGATCCTATCATCTAGTATGAATGAGAAAACATACTTACAAGGTTTCCTTAAAAGAGTTCTTGAAGCTATTCAAGTGTCTAGCCTCTAGCGGTATCCACACGATCTCCGGATGGTTGGATCTCCTCTTCAAAGCTATTCACCAAGAAAGAAAGAGAAGAAAGGAGAGAATTCCTACAAGGCTTGCATGGGCACCTTCAGTTGTGGTTGTTCTCCCCTTATTTATAGACATTTGGTATGAGTTTTTTTCATAAAAACCCTCATAATTATGTATATATCTACCAACATCTATAGATCTTATGTGTGTGACCCTCTAGGTCCATATATCTCACTAGTTAATAACTCTATAGACCAAATAACACCTTATTGGTCAACCTTAATTAATTATACACATCCACATATAGATTAATTAATCAAGGATTGATTTAACCCAATCAATAGGTTGATTTGCCAGCCCGTTGGGTGCCAAGCTACACCACGTGCACTAAGAGATTTGGAGTATGTAAGAACTCACTTATAGAACCTTCCCATCATCGATTCCCATTTATGTATAATCGTTCATCCACATTTGACTCATGAATGGCTTAGGGTATAGTCAACTGTCAGACCCTAATCGATCACTCAAGTTAGTACTGATGCGTGTAGAAATCATCGGGAACTCCTTCTCCGATATTTTCACTACCTTGGCCAAGGATTTCATCGCATCTAATTCCTTGAGTCAATCTCCTCAAATACTGAGGGTGGATGATCCCATCTTGATCACACAATCATCTTTGTGGACTTCATGTCGTATCTAATATATGACATTTTAGATATCCCGTGGCTAGAGATTCGTAAGTCATAATCAAAACACGATCATCCATCCACAAGATGCCTTTGGTCTCAAGTCAAAAGACCACATACACAACCATGACATGAATCAACCTGATTGACATTTAGGTATAATACCATTCAGGGATTCATACATATCAATTCAGTGAACTCATTCTCCAAAGAGCACCCGCTATCTATCCTTAGTGTCTCCACACCGATGGCTATAGGATCAGCCATACTCATCATATGAGTTGGATTAGATAGTGTTATTTTTTCTGGATAATTCGATGTCATTCTCAAATATCCCACGAATAGGAATGTTTATGACACATGTTTAAAGACTAGTGATCACTATATTATGATCTCATCATAATTCACTTAGTCATTGAACATGATCATGGACTTCATTACAAACATCACACAAAAATGAAAATGAATAAAATGAACATAAAAAAGATAGATGAAAGTGTGATTGGCTTATAGGCCACATAATATCCATCACTTAGGTGCAAGCCGAAGACCTCACCTACCAAAGCTTGCTTGCAGTTCTGGGATACTAGGAGGTAGCTCTGCATCAAGCGAGCCCTAGGAAGAGGGCTCAGCTATCGACAACATGATCATCTTCTTATCAAAGCCTACTTTGATGGCAGGTATGCAAATGACAAAGGAGATCATAAATCTACTAAAAGTTGTTGTACATATATTGGAGGTAACCTCGTCACCTAATGGTCGCAGAAACAAAAGGTGGTATCATGCGTTAGCACGGATTTTGAGTATCGAGTTATAGCTAAGACCGCGTGGGAGATGATATGGCTTTGATCATTACTCAAAGATCTCAACATCTCATCTCCTTCTCTAATGCCCATGTCTTGTGATAATCAGCCACTATCTTCATCGCTAGAGATTCCACTTTTCATGAGCGAATGAAGCATATTGAGATTAATTGTCACAATATTCAAGACAAGGTTATGTATCGAGTTATTTCCACCCTTCATGTGGCATCATCTTATTAGCTTGTGGATGCCTACACAAAGAGTCTAGCCAGGATCTCCTATGACGTCACGTATACCAAAGTGGGCATGTATGATTTATATGCTCCAGCTTGAGGTGGAGCGTCCGCTAGTGGTATCAACCTCCCGGCCCATTTAGGGCACCTCATCTTCACTCTCTATATAACGACCTATGTACTCTTTTTTTAAATGCAACTCTAGGGTTTCTAGCTCTCACCGTCAACAATTTATTTGATCGTGACTCATTAAGATATTTACTTTATTGTTGAGCTATTGATGGAGAATATTCTCAAAAACATGAACACAAGGGTTCCTAGTGAACCAAGGTATACACTAAGGAAGAGAACTCACCCTCAATTACAACAACATACTATTCTTTTCCTTATCCATAAATTTGAGAGACTCGCCATCCATGAAGTGAGTGAAGAAGACCTCTCTAAGTCATTGAAAGAGAGTGTAGATCGAAAGGGAATCATCTTCCCTCCTCTTCCATTTCTAGACTGATCTAAAGATTGACTTGGTCAAAAGAAATTAAACTTTTATCCTTAGATACTTAGAATTCTTTGAATGGACCAAGTCAACCACCCTTTTACCTTTGATATAGGTTCCTAATTCTCCAAACCACATCCACTATATCATAGGTACCTTGTGTGAATAAATGATCTCAAACGAAAAGAACAATAGGAACATTTTTGTTATTTCATTTCCTTTCTCTTTGAAAACCTCCCTTAGATAGAATTTAGGAGAGATAAAATTATTAGTACTTATGGAAGAATTGCCATCGGATTCTACTTCAAATCAATCTCCCATGCAAGAAGATTCTTAAGTCAAGACTGTTCAAGCAAATTATGAAGATCATCCAAGATGAAGACAGCGTTATGAAGTCAAATTTTGAAGAACATCAAAGAAGCTTCCAACAAAGAAGATTATCTCAGCCTCAATCTCCTTTCAAGATCAGTATGGCGCATTGAAACGCGCATGAAGCATTCCACAACCACTCCACGGTCAACTCTATCAAATTATACACAAAAGTCAACAAAAGATCTATTTTTCAATCTGTTTATCACAGAATCTCTCCTAACACAGCAGCTCTATCGTATCATCTCCTAACCGGAAGTCGATGGACAACTCCAATGATGAAATTTCAAGCTCGCAGAGCATCTTCAACCTTTCTATACGTTCCTTGACAAGGATTCAGAGTCAAGAGTCCAACCTAAACAAAATGGACAAGAAAAGCCCGAAATCTTCTTGGAGGGATTCTTCTAGCTCAAGCTTACAGGGCTTCTCCATCCGAGGTCAATTCACTTTTATTCTCTCCAGCTTCTTCATTCTTTCCATCTCTAGCAGAGTTTCGAGGAGTACAAAGCTAAAATTGGGCCTTGGAGGTTTGATGTAAACGATGCAGATTGTTTGAAAGGGAAGCAGCAAGAGAACTTCCGGATTTTCATTTAACTTACCTTGGAAAGTCGCGAGATAGATAGAAGTCGAATCACTTCCGTCGACTACACACCATCAACTCTCGCGGCTAATTAACTTATTCCCATTACGACTGAAGCTCGGACAACCAGATATCAACGACAACCCGTGACGATGCCACCCAACACTATCCGCGATAAAATCGCGAAACGACGCCACCGCCCTTCTTGACGATAATCAGAGGCTTCCAAAGACACCTGGTCAATGTAAACTGACTCCGCTACTGGCGATTTCATCACCAATTAAAGTGAATAATTCTCAGTCGATGACCGTCATGAAATCAACGACAAGCAAGGAAAATATCACTAACCGGCGTAACTTCTCATGCTCGTACAACCACCATGACGCGTCTTCTTGTTTCAATGCCCATATCTACCTCCTTAAAAGCACGGTTGTAAATCCAAAAACAAAGTTGATTTTGAATGAAATTTGGTTTCTTGTTACTGTTACCCTATTTTCGTGTTCTTCACCGTATTGACAAAGCGTTTTATGCGGTCGTTATAACACACAAACGTCGGTCAAAAAAATTTATAATACCGAACTCACAATCACAAAGATATAAAATCAAGTAAAGTGTAAGTATCGGGTCGATCCACAAAGAACAAGCTTGACTTTTATTGCAGAGTTATCTTGGTCAAACTTAGGTTTAAAAGAGGTTTTAAAGAAGTAGAAATGATATGTTATGAATATAAATGATATAAATATACTAAATAGAGAATTTTAAGATTTAAGATATTGGATTTGATAGAGAAAAGTCATAACTCAAAGTCAAAGCATTGACTTTAACTAACATTAGAATTTCTCTAAAATCAGATAATCAAAAGATTTCAGAAGATTACAAAAATTATCTATCTGGAAACTAGAGAGAAAATGGAATTTATTGATATAAATTTCGTGATTTTTAGATAAGAAATGGATTTAATATGAATTATTGAAAATCAAAGATCAGACAAATCCCGAAATAAACACTTCGGAGAAAATCTTTAAATTGACTTATCAAATGATATCCAAATCTTGAAATTCATATATCAATAGAAAGCTAAGAACCAGAGGATTCTAAAGAAACCAAAATTACCAAAATCCAATTTATATTTTGAAAGTAATTGACCCCGAAAGTTAACGCTCAAATTTGGATGGAAATTGAACAGTGCTCGGTCAAACGTTAAATTGAGGCGGTCAAATGATATCGGAATTTAACGAATTTTCTATCCACGGAATGCTGATGAAATAAGGAATTCAATAAAACTAGAAACAGGTGATTCAGAATTATAATCAAAGAGATATCATATTTTCAAAATTAGAAAAATTTCAGACTGAAATTGGGTAAAATTAAAGAACAATATGACTTAAAACTCCAAATTAACGGTCTAAAACTAATAAAAACTCAAATTACCATCAGATAATCGATCAAATCTCACTACTAACCTGATTGCCACGAAGATGGGGCTTCAATTCACACGGATTGAAGCGGATTTTGCACGGTTTCTTCCTCATGGATGTTCAGCGTTCAAGGGAAAATTCGATGAAATCCAACAATTAATCACGACGAATCCTGCTCCAATCGGATCGCGATTGAGTCAAAACGCAGGGAAATCGTGATGAACTCAAGATTTTGCTCCAAATTTGCTTAATTACTTCACGAATCAATCAAGAGTTAAGTTTACAAAGGGTGAGAACATCTATTTATAGAGAAGTTTGTGTGAAATTGGTGGATCGTGGCCCACGACGCGGATTTCACTCCGTGCGATTTCAGCTATCGGATCCCGCGAAATCAGTGGGATCGTGGCCCATGATGCGGATTCCACTCCTTGCGATTTCAGCCGTCGGATCCCGCGAAATCAGTGGGATCGTGGCCCATGACGCGGATTCCACTCCGTGTGATTTTAGTCGTCCAATCGCGCGTCCGATTGCACGATTTAATCCCGACCGTCTGATATCACTGTTCACGCCACGTAGGCACCACGTAGGCATCCATGTGGGCTTGCGTGGCCCCGCCATGTGTCCGCATCGTGCCACGTCACATCTGCAGGTCCCCCGCGATTAAATAAATCCTGAAAAATTAAAATAAAATCTAGAAAATTCTGAAAAATTAAGAAATTCATAAATTTATTTATATAACTCCTTTTTAACTCAAATTTTCTCCATTGGATCACAAATTCCATCATCTTTAATATTATGCCATCTGAAAATACAAATTAAAAGAATCATATAGGATGAATTTCAAATAAACACAGATAATTTCTTAAGAAGTTTATTTTATATCATCCAACATTCTCTTGTTGAAATTAAATCTTCCAATCATCTACTAAAGTCAAAGTAAATTAAGGGAATTAATTAACCTTGTAAAATATTAAACATCTATAAAGCACATAATTAACCCTAAATAATGCATAAATATGGACTTTAGTAGAATGGCATACCAATGGAGAAAATTCATTAAAACTATGATAACATGCATTATATTCACATAAAATAAGCATGAATATGAGTTAAATAAGATAAGAATTTAAGTTAGAAATGCATGTTATCACGTATCTCCATCGCTCCTTCTCCCACCTTCTCTCTTCTCCAATTCTACCTCCCTTTCTTTTCTCCCCCCCCCCCCATTCTGTCCCTTTCAATCATTTACCATCAGAGGTTAACTCGATGAATATCTGCATCAGTGGAGTGATTCGGGAGCATCGCTTTTCCTTTCCATTCAGGTATTTATCCTCCTCCCGGTGATGAAAGTTCTATCCTAAATCCGTAAGTTCAACTATATTCTTTACATCTATCTTTCCTTCTATCCCGTCTTCTTTGTTCTATATCTTCTACCACACATTAGATTTCCCATTCATTCTATTCTCCTCATTACCCTATCTATTTCCGCCGCTCTCTCTCTCTATTCTCTATATTAAATATATATATTATAGTCTTCATATCCTTACTACGTATCTTCCGCACGGTTCTTCCCCGTCAGTCCATAAATTATTTAGTATCCATTTCACTGTCCGTTTAATCTATTCTCTTCACTCTTCGATCCATCCTCCTTATCCTACCCATCATCTTTAATATATCATCCACACGGTCATCTCTTCATCTCTTTCCTTCATCTATTATCTATCTTATCCAAATTAATCTCATTCCTAAAATATTCCCCATCATGTCGTTTTCTCTCTCTTCTATCTATTCTCAACTTCATTATTATCCGAGATTTCCTCTCCCTCATACTCACTAATATCTACTTATAGATCATCATATCATTAATAATAAAATTACTCTCCTTATCAATACTAATACACTCATTATTCTTATTATCCTACTTATATTCATATATCCGCTTATGGAGAATTATTTTGAAATATGAACACAAGGGTTCTAAATGAACCTATCCTCCTCCTCCTCCTCCTTTTTACCAATTTAAAAAAATTATCCATTTATTAAATGGATGAAGAAGACCTCTCTAAATAATTAAAGAGAGTGTAGATTCTTAGGGAATTACCTTCCCTCCTTTCCCTATTTTATACTGATCTAAAGATTGACTTGGTCAAAGCATTTAATCCTTATCCTTAGATACTTAGAATTCTTTGAATAGACCAAGTCAACCATCTTTTTATTTGATATAGGTTCCTACTTCCCAAACCACCTCCACTACATGTTAGGTGCCTTGTGTGAATATATGATCTCAAAAGAAAATAATAGAAACATCTTTGTTGTTATGATCCCTTTCCTTTGAAACCACCTTTAATTAGAATTGTAGGAGAGATCTATTCTTATGAAAGTACATTATCTACTTGTTATACTTCCTATTCAAGCAAGAATATTATGGTTAAGGATGAAGGTGAAGATTTATCCTCAGCCATCATGAAGGCAATGAAAAGTCTCAAAGCTCTTATGAAAACTGTGAAGTCATTGACTGAGCTCCATCACCCGATAAAGCTTATATGAAGAAAAGTCAGCTTGAAGAAACTCATGAATTACCTCCTACCTTAAGTGAGCAATGATTGCAGAAATAGAGAGATGATCCGGTTATCGGCACCATTTCAATGTCTTCACGACTGAAGAAAAGACAAGACTTAATAAGAGCAAAGGAGAATATCGACGACAAATGAAGCAGGAAACTCCACGGGAGCTTCCTATCACCGCTATCTACTCTCCCATCGCCTCAACCGATGGAGTCTTGAAGACGCGTGACAAGGTCAACCCCGACATCCACGACCCTACGCAGCAGTTTCAGAATCACAAAGGAGCATGAAACCGTCATGAGAGGAAGCGTAACTGCTCGGACAACCATCGTCTTCTCATTCCCCGCCGAGTGATCACAAAAGTACGCCAAGACTTTAGAGGATGTTGGAGACACGCGAGACTTCCACGCTGAAACGTCATCGGATTCGTGGAGAGTTCCGCCGACCAGAAAGAAAAGAGAAAATGACAAAATCTGAGAGGTTCCCCAGCACCGTCACGACGTATCCCTGTTGCGCTAATAGAAGACCAATGGAAGTCAACAAATATTCTCAGTCCCAGCTCGTCAATGCTCCCCAGGAAGAAAGCCGACCAGTGAACGATTACGCGACAAGAACAACCGTCAAAACCTGCCTTGAGTTCAAGATGACACGGTCACTCTTTCTACAAAATCGGAATAACGAAGAAACATGAGAAGCTCCATGGATAGAAGCTAAAACCGCCGCTATTATTAGAGATCTACACGGGGCTAAAGGATTTCCACGTGTGTCCCCATCATTACGAAATGGATCGACGTTGGAAAAAAAAAAAAAACTGGCGCCAGAAAATTTTAAACCGCTCTAACTGCTTCCTCCTTCTGAGAGACATCTCTTCACTTCTATAAAACGGGAATTGTAAGAGATGAAGAACAGTTGATTATTGAATGAAAATTTGGTTACTATCTGGGTTCGTTTTACCCTTTGTGTTCATCGTGTTTCTCCCCGTGTCTCCATCAATCTCTCCCGCATCCTCTCTCTCCGAGTTCTATCTCTCTTTCTGCTCTCCCTCCCGCTCTATCCTCTTTCACCCATCTCACAGTAAGAAGAAAATAGAGGAAATACACTTTATCGTGGATTAATCTGAAGCATACACTTCACAACGCCTACAGGTAACATCCTTAACTACTTCGTGAATGATAGTTGGCATTCCGAAATCTAAAGTCCAACGTTCCACTCTCTGTCCTCTCTAATCTCTCCCCGTCACCATATTATTTTCCGACGCCCTCTCATCCATTCCCGATCTCCTCTATCATCGCTAACTATATTATTTAATACATATTCCCCTCTCATTCCTATTTTCTATTCCGATAATACTCTCTCCGATTACTCTCTATTCCATATTTCCTCTCTTCTTACTTATCATCTCTATTTTGTATATCTTCTGTCCTATATCTCTTCTCATCACATTCTCTGTTATCATCTCTATCATAATTCCATCATCATCTACACTATTTAACATTATACCTATTCTTCTCCTCTTTATGACTATAGTCTTATTCATTAATAATATATAAATATATATATTATCTTTTCATCTAAACTCTTCTCTTCATACTTCTGAATTATTCTTCAATATATTCTCACTGAATTATAAATTCATTTCATAGTGATATCATTTCATAGATCCTCCCCATATTGTAGGATTATTTCTCTATTATATTATTATCTTCATTCATATCATCATATTTCGAAATATCCTACATCATCCGCTTTATCCTCTTCTTCACTTAAATAGAATATCGACTCTCCCATAGTTCTCCTCTTCTCACACGTAATCCTATCTATTCTAAGCTATCGATTCTATATTATTTTCACTGATATCAATTCATAGGTCCTCCCTAATTGTAGGAATATTTTATATCGTAATTCTCTCACTTGCTCACATACTACTCACATTTTTATTTCATCCTTACACATATCAATAATCAGAAATATCCTACATCAGCTATTGAGTTGGTTGATGCATGAACCTAGAGATGTTCATTAGACTTGTGCATTTTGAGCCTCTACCTTTTTGTAGAAAGGTCCAAGGAGAGGACTCATACATAAGCAATATGGTCACTTGTATGTTGAGGATTTCTTAGATGTTGGTTATGTCAAAGATCTTGGTGATAGAAAGCCAATAATTGGAAATTACACTTATACTGATAGTAATTAATTACATGGTGGTCTAAGAAGTAGAATGTCGTTTCTAAATCTAGTATGGACGTGAAGTTTTGGTCAATGGCTCACACAATTAGTAAGATGATGTGGCATCAATTACAACTCCAAGAGCTTGGTTTTTTTGTTGAAACCCCCATGAAGACGCGTTGGATAATCAAGTTGCCCTTTTATCAGTAAAAATCAAACCTTTCATTAGTGATCCAATTGATGGACTAAAACTTTGCATCAATTTATGTCGTTGTTTTGTTTTTAATCCATGCAATAAATTTATAATACCTCACTTAGGACAGTAGTAAGCAAGGGTCAATCCTCAGGGAACCTAGGTAATGAGCTTTAGTGACCAAAGAAGAAGAAGGATACTTATAGTAGGGATATTAGAAAATAGAAGAGAGATTTTATAGATTTAGTGACCTGAATTAGATAGATTAGGCTTCTTCAATCATAGTTTGGTGAGAAGAAGTGTGTTTTTAGGAGTTTTTAGAGAGTCATAGGGGAGTTAAACCCATAGAAGCATTCCATTGAACACCTCATGGGTGAGTAACAATTATGGAAAAAGAAGAGATGAGATGGTAGATATGAAGTAAGAAGTGAATGGAAATATTTCTACTTTAGGAAGGGGTGATGAATAGATGAAGAGAGATGGGATGATGATGAAATGAAGGAATGAGGGGAATGGAATAGGAAGATATGAGATTAGACACGGATTGGTGATTTTGGTAGGACTTATGAAGTCAAAATTAATTACCCTATGATTTAAGCAAAGTAAAATGAACTACATTAACCTTGGAAAGGCCTAAAAGTAGATCTCTCATTAGAATCTTCACACAAACCCCGTTTTCAGTGCTAATCCTAGGCCGGGTGGTGCTTGATCAGCTACGATGTCGAGCTCCACTTGATCTCCTTCTCCAGAGCAAACTCAGGCATCCTACGACACCCATCTTGAGCCTAAGCTTCTCCCCTCTTCCTTTCGATGACCTGGTGTCAAGAGAGAGCCAAAAGACAAGAAAATTTGGAATGAAAGGAGGAGGACTTTTAAGAGTTAGGGTTTCCAACAAAACCGATGGACAAGATCAATTTTCGGGGTTTCCAGGAATCATGTGGAAAATTCGACTGTGCGGATGGAAAGAGCATAGTGAGATTAGTCTCCCATCAAAATTTCAGCCCAATCAGACGGCTAGATCAGAAGATATCAGCATTCCAAGTTAGAGCATTTCTGGCCATCAATCTGATGGTCCGATGTGTCAGCAGCTAATTGATGGACACTTCAATTGGTGAGTCCATGAGATCTTGCCACAGTGCCATCAAGCCAACCACCGGATCCTCGCCACATCACCTATGCAGGTAAGTAAACAAAACAACAAAATTAAAAATTAAAAAAATGAACCACGATCTGCGGTGATTAATTTCGCTGCAGATTCCCTTCTTAGCATGAATAAGAGAGCGCCACGTCGCTCTCTTATTCCTCCTTAAATTCAAAGCGACAGAAAAAATGACAAAAGAAACAAAATTGACGAAAACCTAACGACAAAAAAGAAACAAAACTTACGATCTACGGCGATTGATTTTGCCGCAGATTCTCTTCTTCGCGCGAATAAGAGAGCGCCACGTTGCTCTCTTATTCCACTTAAAGTCAACTAAGATGGCGCCACCATATTGCAACACGTGTCGAGATCTGGTGGGCGCTGTCTGATTTACCTTTCCGCATAAACATATTGCATTTATGCCTCGCAACCTCTAAAAGGTAACAAAAATTACATTTTGCTCCCTAGCGGTAATGATTTCTTTAGAAACTTTAGAAAATTAGGAAGATATGCCAAAAAGTTTTATCTAATAATGTCGAATAATTGCATTTATGCCCCTGACACTGATAAATATCCAGAAAGGTAGTAGAATAATTAGAAATACATCCCTGAAGTACTTTAAAATCCATTTAAATCATTTATAAAATCCAAAAAATGCATTTTGCCCTTAAAAATTCGTTTCCTTGTGAAATAATAATCTAAAAGAAGTATTCTAATTTTATAAAAAATTAGGAATTATCACATAATCATGATGAAGACAAAATTAAGCAATTTTTATCATGAGAACACGCAAATATGTTCATTTTAGGCCTCGTATTTATGTAATAAGCATAGTTTACAATCATAAATTTGTGTGTTATCACCAATCATGTTGAGAGGGATTCTCATTTTATTCAAGATAAGGCCTTGCAAGTCGTAATGTATGCTTCATATACTTCTACTTTGTGGTAAGTTGGGCATGATTAATGACTAAGCGAATTCGTGAGGTTGTTGAAAACATGTGGATATGCATCAAAATAAATATCAAACTCACCAATTTAATGAAATAATCACGAATTAGATAGCATAGTGGTGAATAAGGGTCGAATCCATGGAGAATTAAGGTATTTTTTATGTATTCGATTAAATCAGACAATGAAATGAGGTGAGAAATTAGAGATTTTGATATATTTGGAAAGACAACTCGAAATCAAATCCACAGAATCAAAAGTCACAGAATTTAGATTAAGATTCACAGAGAAATCGATGAGTGAAGTTTAGAGAGAAATTAGGATTGCGAAGAGAGAGAAAATTAAAATTAAAATCAAAATTGACTAAATCTACAATTCAAAATTAAAATCTAATTTTATAGGAAGAAAGATTAGGACAAAAACATAATTTCTAACACAAGATAGACTCGAATTGATCCAATTTCTCACCAGATCAAAGGCTTTTCATTCCTCGAATTCGAAGACAATCATTGGCATTCAAGAATCGATTTCTCTCTATTCTCTCAACAAAATCTCACTTTCAAGCACTCCGTGGACGCAAAAATTGATCTAGAAGTGATTAGAAGCAAGAGATTCAAGGATTGTGGTGTCTAGATAGTTCAATTACTCGAAAACCCCAAGAATACTTTACATCGTCGAAGAACATCTCAATTTATAGGGCAAATTGGGCCTAACCGTCGGATCAACCTTTTAATCTTTGATCAACCACTCTGATGAAATGCATATATATGAATAGTTACACTTAAATCGCGTCCGTTAGATCGGAGATGGACCGCCGAGATTTTGCCACGTCACGCGTGAAGAAGAAAAGCGTGAAACGCTTGTCGTCGGATCTTGATTAAACACTCTAGATGTGTTTCGTCGATTTTAATCTCAGCCGTTATAACTCCTCAGATCAACGGCTGTGATTAAATCCTTTTAAAATGATTCACCGACAAATCAGAGTGCGCCACGTACCCCTTCACTTAGTGACGATCGACGATCACAATTAAATTGCGCGATCGGACGCTCCAAACGCTACCACTCACTTTCGCGCACAAAAACAGAAAAATACTCCCACATGACAAAAAATCTGAAATCCAACTAGTATAAACGTCCCACGGTCTTAATGGGTTAGCAAAATCTATTAATGTATGCTTAACCCACTAATGATGCACGTATATTCACACTCACACGTGTGCCACATGGCGCGCACATAGTTCGCCACATGGCGACACGTAAACACCCACCACGTCGGCTGCCACATCAGTGTGCGATAAATAAAAAATATCAATATAAAAAAATATAAAAATATATATTTTATTCATTTTAATTCAAAATAAATTGAATTAAATTTATAAAAAATTCAGAAAAATTCTAGAAAATCCCAAAAAATTAGAAAATTCATAAATTTTAAAATACAACTCCAAATTAATCTAAATTTATTTCATTAGATCAGAAATTAAATTATCTATCATTCTAAAAATTCAACTTCAATAAATAACAAAAGAATCAGTTTTTATTTCAAAAATATATTCATTTTTTTAGAATTTAAAACTAGGAAAAATAAATGAGTGTATAAAAAGTATTCTCTTGTTATTTAACATTAAAACCTAATCATAATCTCAAATAAAATGGAGATAATATAATCTTAAAAACATTTCTCTTAATTTATCACAATTGTCCCTAAATTAGTACATTTTGATATTATAACTTATTTTTCATAGAATGATAGATAAACACTCAAAAATATGATAACATGTATTAGAATGGAATGTTTTATGCCTTCATTTCTATTAATAATCATATATTTTCATGTATAATTTTTAAGTTATCAATTAACATCCATGCTCGATCTTGAAGGGCATATATTTGTGTATTTTTATCTCTTGTGTTTTTTTTATTGAACCCTTTTCTTATGCCCCATATTCTACCTTCTTAGGTAAGCCCACAGAGTTCTTTATATATAGGGTTACTTGTCTTCAATGAGTTAGACCCTCCTTTTCCCACACTCGCATCTCTAACAAGTTCAATGAGCTCCTTCTCCAAAAGCATTCACTATTCTACTATGAGCTCCTATACACCTTTTTGCCTCCACACAAATGGTCATGAGATCAACCATCCCCATCATACAAGCATGAACTGAATTCAGTAATCTATCTAGATAACCAATATCTTTCTCAAATATCGTATGAATTGGAACATTTATGTGTTTATAAGTAAATTATCACCGTAATATGATCTCATCATAATTTACTTTTCATTGTACATATCCTTGAACTTCATTATTAAACATCACTCACATATAATAATGAATATAATATTTATAATAAAATGAACAAGGTGTATGTGGTCTAATTGGCTCGTAAGATACTTAGTACTGACAAGTAGTAAGTCTTTGCTATATGGGAAAGGTGTAATTACATTTATATTTAGATTTAGGAGTAGATTTAAGTTAGTTTCTACTAAGATTTTGTGATTCTCTCTTTGATGGTTGCCATATCTTCTTTCTTTAGTTTCTTCGTCATTTGAACTATCCATTGTCCCCCTCTTTTAAAATATTTTTTTATGCTTTGTTTTTCAACTTATTTCATCATCTAATTGATTCGATTTTAATAGTTACTCACTAATCTCATCAGTGGATTCGAGCCTTATTCATCATATTACTTGATTTGTTTTATCATACGAGAGTTGAGATTTCTTTCACCCATAAAAATGTGCTTCAAAGGTTGGTTTCAATCCGGCAATAGAGGGGAAATGCCTACTGCCTTGGAAGGAGGACATCTTCATGCACTCCAAGAATCCTACTCTAATACCATGTAAAAAGTGAGATGAAATGCTAGGAAGTGCGGGGTCAAACGAGGAACCCTAGTCAGGCTACTCAACCGAGAGAAGACAGAGACATAGCGGGTCTTATTGGATTTTTCACAAAAGGTAAAAAGAACTCTTATTTGCCTTCTTTTTAAAATCCAATCCAATGTGAATACTTCTCCAAGGGAGTAGAAATTCTATATAAATGTAAAAAAAGAATGATCCAGAGCATATTCTCGTCTCGTGAGTAATTCTTTCTAAGCTAGCATCATATTCCACGTTGGTCATCGATGCCTGGTCATCAAAGAAATAATGGAGGAAGAAGGAATAAATCGCAAAGAACTCGTGATGGAAGCCATCTCCCGAAGGGGGTTGAAAGGGACTGGACAGATTTACAGCTTGACGAAAAATGTTCATTTGAATGTCAGGGAACAGAAGATTCTCTTCTCCATTATTTTTCTTTTTTTAATATCCGCGTGTCTGACCCGCTTGGCTCTCCTGACCGGATTTCTAGTCAACGCTGTAGGCCCCACCACTCTTTTTTTCTTAGTCGACTACTGCAGGTGGAAACTGCAGAGCTGCGGGACGTCCGGACTGACGGACGGATGAGATCGAGTCAAAGGAAGATCCATCGCCGAAGATCCGAGATTCCATCGGGGCAACCGACGGCTGGATGGCTCCCCCTCGAGAAAAAATTGAGCTGGCGTCGACTAGTCGTCCACCTGTCATACCATCGGGCCGGCGCGCAGCAAGGTATCGGCGCGGCGATCGACGGTGAGGGCCCGCTAGTGGGCCCGGCCCGGAATACGAAAAGCAATTGGGGACCGACATATAAAAAAAAATAGTGGTTCATCGATGCCAAAGGGGGGGAAATCAAAAGGACGCCCCGCCGAGTCCCTCGCCGGGGAATTCGCCGCCGGCGCAAAGAAGGAGCAATGATCTCTCGATTTCTCGAGGGCTTGACGCCGATATCTGCGATGCAGATTTCGATCTGATGGCGATCCTCCGCGAAAGGTCGATCGCGTTTTCTTTCTCCGCCTAGTTTCTTCTTCTTCTCCCTTCGAATGCATTCCTTCTGCTGTGTATCTCCCCTTCCGTTGCCTGAAGGTAACTGCCGAGCCTCTCCCGGCGGCGGGATGGCGAAATCATTGTCCGCCAGTCGCGATTCCTCGCCGCACGCGTCTGATCAGCGTAACGGTGTCCAGATCGACGAGGGAGGTGTTTCTCACAGCAATGAGAATCACAGTAACTTCGGCCAGCTAAAGGGCCTCGCTCCGCAGACCTCTCTGGTAGATCTGACCTCATTCAGGTCGTCTTCCGTTCAAGAAGGCGATCATCGCGGCGAAATGAGGTTGAACAACATCGTTGGTAACGCTATTTCTGGAATACTTCATAAATGGGTGAATTATGGGAAGGGATGGAGGCCCCGGTGGTTTGTTCTTCAAGATGGAGTTCTGTCTTTCTACAAAATCCATGGTCCTGATAAAATTGAAGTCAACCGGGAGACCGAGAAGGGATCCAAGGTAATTGGAGAGGAATCGATTCGTCGTCTCTCCCGCGGCCGCCATGGTCACTCTCTCCACCGGCGAAAGCCCGTTGGGGAAATTCATCTGAAGGTATAAAATATGTGTGATCCGGTCTTCTTCTCTCTATTGCAATGTGCACTATTGAATTCGCAATTCACAGGTTTCGACGATCAGAGAGAGCCGATCAGATGATAAGAGGTTCTCGATATTCACTGGGACAAAGAGGCTTCATCTGAGGGCGGACACAAGGGAGGATCGAGACATGTGGATGGACGCGTTGCAAGCAGTGAAAGAGATGTTTCCCCGAATGTCGAACTCCGAGCATATGGCCCCTGTGGATAATTTTGTAATCTGCACTGAGAATCTGAGAATGCGTCTTCTGGATGAGAGGGTTAATGAAACAGTCATCCAGGATTGTGAACAGATAGTGAGGAGTGAGTTTTCAGCGTTGCAGAAGCAATTGGTGGTGCTTAAGCAGAAAGAGGTCCTTTTGCTCGATACCCTTCGCCAGTTGGAGGTTGTTCTCAGAACCGAAAATAAAATCCTCCTTGATTTGTCTTGTTTTAGAATGACGTTGCTCTTTGCTTTAGACAGAGAAAGTAGATCTGGAGAACACTGTTGTGGATGAGAGCCAGAGACAGTTCAACGAAGAGGAATCTCTCTCCGGATCGAGGCAAGTGAAGTACTTCGGTATGTAATGATATACTCTCGAGGAAATTTTTCATCCCATATCTCTGGATTTTATTCATCAGTTAGATCATTTTCCAGAAGGAAGTGCCTCTGAATCGGATGATGAAAATGAAAGGAATGCTGCTGAAGAAGAAACTGATGAAGATGATAATGCGTTCTTTGACACCCATGACTTCCAATCCACCAGCTCCTTCAAGAGCAGTGCATCTGAATTTCAACGACTATCCTTTGATCTAGAAGAGGATGATCTCTATGGCATCGATTATCTTGATGACAGTGATTCTAGTATCAGGCCATTGGCAAGATCTTATCCTTACGTTCAGAGGCGAAAAAAGTTGCCTGAACCGGTTGAGAAAGAGAAGGGAGTCAGTTTATGGTCGATGATCAAAGATAACATTGGAAAAGATTTGACCAAAGTTTGTCTTCCAGTATACTTCAATGAGCCTATCTCTTCTCTCCAGAAGTGCTTTGAGGACTTGGAGTATTCTTTCCTCATTGACCGGGCCTATGAGTGGGGTAAAACGGTAATTTTCTTCATGATTCTTCCATTTTTATCATATGGGTTAAGGCTCTCTGATGACTTTGCATGCATCTGCTGCAGCAAGAATGTCACATGTGCCTATATTTGTGTACCAAAAAGGCTATGCCCATGGGACATACTGTGTCGCTTGTCACATGTACAGGCATGGGGTCGACTTGTAAACATTTCCATCTGTCCACCTTCATCTCCCTCCCACTCTTTCTCTTTTCATTAGCATTGCAGTGGTGGAGATTCCTCCTCTACGTCTTCCCTCTCTTTCTCTTTGTACCATGGTGTGATGTTGAGGATTCCTTTTCCCTGCCAATTTCTCATGAATATCTCTTCCTTTCCTCAACTCTCTCGTGTTTACTTTAAAAAACTTAATTTTTATTAAATGAACATTGATTCCATCATCTTGTATATCAAGCAGCAAAATGACTTGTGTACAGGATACTGTCCTATTCATTTTGGCCTAAGTGGGCATACCGAGCACATACTGGGTCATGCAACTAGGCAACCGTGCATTGATGAATGCCATAGTCTTGGTTTTCCTTTTTGTACCCAAATTAGTTCTTCTTTTGTGAAATGTGACAGGGTAATGCTCTCATGAGGATTCTTAATGTGGCCGCGTTTGCTATATCTGGGTATTCATCAACAGAGGGAAGAAACTGTAAGCCATTTAATCCACTCCTGGGGGAGACGTATGAGGCTGAATATCCAGATAAAGGCATTCGGTTTCTCTCAGAAAAGGTTTGATTTTTAATTAATGTCCTAATATCGTGATATGTTTGAACTTGTGGTAATCGTTGACAGATCTAACTAAAAATGAAATCACCATGACACTGCGATACCATTTAGCTATCTTAGTATTCTGGCTAGCCTTGACCTAGCCAGCATAGAAAAATGAAGTTTCAAAAGGGAAACTTTCTACAAGTTATGGTAATCCGGCCGAGAGAGCAAAAGAGGGGGGGACAGAGAGGGAGAGAGAAAGAGAGAGAGAACCCTGCCATCACTTGGGTCCATTTGACAAACCAAACAACGTGTTGACCTGATCCCCCCTTTTTGGTGATTGGTCTGGGGTTGACAGACTGTCCTATCAACCTGTTGACCTTGGTCTCAGCAGTGGCAAAATTTGCGGCGGCCTCCATCTGCAGCAGTGGCAGAGCTTGTTTCCACTGCCATCTTAAGCAGTGGTGCAACTCTCTACTGATGTTATCTGCAACAGAGGCGGAACTTGCTGCCCCATCATCTGCGGCATGAACAAAAATTAACTAAACAATTAAGTTTGTATGGCACACACAATCATCAATAAAGGACATACTGGCATCTAGTTAAACTGAATGATCCGCATGACAGATAGTTCATGTTTCCTGATCATATTAACATCTAACTTTTGTATCAACACCTTGAACAGCATGTAATGGTTTTGGAAGAACATCCATTGAATACCCTGCTATGATGTTATGATTCCCATGAATCTTCGTTAAGGGACAAACCTTCATATATATGAATCTTGATGAAATAAGCATTGAATAATGTGTTTATATTCCAACGTCTTGATGATTGGCAAGATAACAATGATGCATTATTGCTCCATGACGTTATACATATCTCATGACGTGCAGGTCAGTCACCATCCAATGGTGGTAGCATGCCATTGCGAGGGAAAAGGATGGAGATTCTGGGGAGACAGCGATCTGAAGAGCAAGTTCTGGGGCCGTTCAATCCAGCTGGACCCAGTTGGCGTTCTTACCCTAGAGTTTGATGATGGAGAAACCTTCCAATGGAGCAAGGTAAGGGAAGATCAGCAATCAAATTGGAATTACCCTATGCTCTTAAAGCTGAGTTCTTGAAACTTATGGGTATTTATTTATTTCTTAAAAACGAAAAATATATTTATGTCCCAGGTGACAACGTCAATCTATAATCTGATTCTGGGGAAGCTCTACTGTGACCACTATGGAACCATGCGCATACAGGGCAACAGAGAGTACTCTTGCAAGCTCAAATTCAAGGAGCAGTCCATCATCGACCGCAATCCCCACCAGGTCAGTCTTATGATCCTTACACCATGGTATAATGATGATGTTGATGGTGTAATAATTAGAATTGATTGCATTTTCCTCCATGTTAGACGAATGAGGATGATAAAATGACGTGATGCTGATATTATGGTGTGATAATTAGAATTCACTGAAATCTCCTCCATGTTACCCAAATGTGAATGGTAAAATGACAAGATGATGATGAAACATTAAGTCGTTTTTGCATTCATGATAATAATGATGACATGATGATGATGATGATGATGATGATGGTGCCCAGGATGATGATGATAAATCAATAATTTGTCCTTGCATTCATTATTAATGACGAAATGTGTTTATGTTGGTGATGAAGCAAGATTCCTGATTTCAGGATTGAAAATGCCACCTCCTTCAACCTTTAAACAGAAAATCACGTTTTATTTATCTCCTTACCGTGTCATCAAGGCTAAGTTTTTGTTTGATCCAAAATTCAGATTTTTACATTCAGTCAACCATTAGTTGACACATTAGAAATATTTTCAATCTGCATAATTCAAAGCTATATCATGAGCCAAAATTATCAAAACTAACTCACTCGGGAAAAAATTAAAAAGCAAAAGAGTATAGTTTATGAAATATGTAAGTGCTATGATGAAATATGTAAGTGCTAGGTATAGTGCAGGAATTGAAACAAATTAGAGTTCTCCACTATTTTTGTCATCTGGTTGATAGAATATTTTCAGGATGCCAGGGTCACTCAATATCTTTGATCTCCATCCAGACCTATGGGTATGGAATACTTTCCATCCATAATACCTCCTGTTCTTATGAATGAACCTTATATTATCCTCTCTTGCTTTCAAGAAGTCTCATATGGGTGAGCAAAAAATGCCAAAGTATGGTGCAAATTATGATTCAATTTAAGTTATACTGATTGGAATGAATATGATGAGGATCCATATGATGAGTATCTATTTACGTACACTTGATTAACCCCACTCATAATGAGAACGAATGTATATAACCCTATTACTGTCTAATGATGGATGCAGGTGCAAGGCATCATACAGGATAGGCATGGGAAGACAGTGGCGACAATGTTTGGGAAATGGGATGAGGGCATGCAGTATGTAATGGGCGATTGTTCGTCCAAGAGCAAGCTGTCTGCGGAGATGTCAGCAAGTGCACCATTGTTGTGGAAGAGGGCGAAGCCATCACACTACCACACTCGCTATAATCTAACCCGCTTTGCCATCACCATGAATGAGCTCACCCCTGGTCTTAAGGTAACTTTTGTCCTCTGTACGTGTGTGTATATTATCTCATATGATTGATTTGGTTGAAGAAAGTTTCCAGTTTCCTCTCTCCCCCTTTCTCTCACGCAATCTCTCTGTATATTTTTTGTCCCATGTGGTTGATTTTATTGCTAATCAGGGTATCCAGTATTCCAATTTCCTCCCTCTCTCTCTATTTGTTTATCTGGTCTCTATCCCTGTTTTTTCTTAGCTGAATACTCTATATTTCTGTTGTTTTGCTCAGTGCATTTGTTCCAATTTTTTGTTCCTTTGTTAATGATACTCTCTCTCTCTCAATCCATGCAAAATATGAATACTCCATACTTCTTTTGTTTTTCTCTGAATATTTGTTGCTATCTTTTTTCATAGTTTCTCTCTTATTACGTTTGTTGCATTGTTCTTGACTTCTGAATGATACTCTCTCTCTCTCTCAGTGCTTTTATGTTTTTTTTTGTTGCACGAGTTCGGAATTGGCATTGATGCGAATGTCTTTGTGGTCCAGGAGAAGCTGCCGCCAACAGACTCTCGTTTGAGGCCTGACCAGCGCTGCCTTGAAAACGGCCAGTACGAGATGGCCAATGCAGAGAAGCTACGACTGGAGCAGCGACAGCGTCAGGTAAGATCATCGTAATCACAATGTTGATTGTTGAAAGCAATAACAATGATAATTATGATGGATATCCAGGCGAGGAAGATGCAAGAGAGAGGATGGAAACCAAGATGGTTTGCCAAGGAGAAGGGCGAAGAGAGCTATCGATATATTGGTGGATACTGGGAGGCCCGTGATTCTTCCACCTGGCTTTCCTGCCCTGATATCTTTGGCCAAGTCCCTGCTGACTCATCCATCGTCTAGCCTTCATCATCATGGTTATTCATTCTCATCATCATCATCTTTTTTCCTCATTCACCAGTGATGAAATATGACATGATTTTCTTATCTCTCACGCTCGCCATTTCCGAGCCTGTGAGCCAGTGTAAAAGCAGAGATATAAAACTACACTCTTTCCTGATCCCTGGGTAATAAACTTCCATCGCCTTGAATTTCTCTTTCCAAATGTCTACCACACTTCTAGATGGTTCTGAAAAGAGTTCTCCAGCCTTATCTCTCTTCCTACAACTCTTAAATGGAGGCTTCTATCTGAGAGAAGCTCGAGCAGGAGATGTTCACCGGCAGTTTCTCTGCGATCGATTTGCAGTGCTATCATGTGAGATCTGTGCACAGAAAGCAGAAAATAAGAAGCTAGAACAATCCCAGAGGAAGGTTGCATTTGCAATGCGGTCAAATGAAAGGAGTTGACCTACTGATGGCCCACCAAGTTGTGGGCTACAACAGAGCTGGCATGGGCCGCTTGATGGCACGGCCGAGGTGGGTTGTGGGCCAAATAATCATCTCTCTCTCTCAAGATATCTTTCTTCTCTGTCACAATTTGCTATCAACATTTCCATTTATTTTGTATGGTTCCAAAAAAAATGAACTTTTAGTTCACCAAATCCAAAATAACAAAGTAGACTTGACATAGAGAAAACCCACTCAATCCTCTCAATCTCTCTCTATCTCCCCCTGCACTCTCCTATATCTCTTTAAACACTTCATTTTTAAAAAAGTTCTCTCTTTCTTTGTGCTTCCTTCAATGTTACCCAATGACAATGAATCAGATCATTTGTCAAAGCTCTACATGTCCTTCTATTACTACGTAGATAAGTATGTCATCTACATAAATTTCTACAATTGACTCTCCTTGTGAATCAGATTGTGATATTACTCATTTCTTGTGCAAGAGTTGTGGCACTTCATGGATTTGGTCAATTTCTTGGAAACCAAACCTACGGGTACTATTTAGAACTTATGTTAGCTTTTAAAATTTTCATATTTTGCATTAATGTCATTCTTTGTTTCACAACCTATATAAAAATTTTAAAAATTTCTTCGTCTCAGTCATCTTGTAGAAATGCATTTTTGCATCATGTTGAAGAAGTTTATACATTCCCTTCATGTATAACGAAAAATTTTCAAACAAATTATTTCAGGATTCTTAATGCATCAATGATTGTCACTAGAGCAAAGGTTGATGAGAATTTTACTTATGAATTTTGAGTCAAAATGCCATCAACAAAGCGAGCTTTATATTGTAATAAAAATCTTTAAGGGGGAAGGCTCCACCCTTTATATATAGGGAGAAGCGATAAAATGGAGATAAAGAGTTATAATTGGCCCCATAAGGCTCATTAGATCCTCTTGGACCATGATGATACGTTTTAGTGCAGTCGTTGAAAACACATGAATGTGTGTCAAAATAATTATCAAACTCATGAATTTAAAGTTTTAATGAAGAATTAATTAGTATAATGGTGAATAAGGGTCGAATCCACAGAGAAATAGGGAAATTGTTTAGGTGTTATTCAAATGTGATCAAATTAGATGACCAATTGAGATGAGAAATTAAGGATTTTAGTAGATTTAGAAAGAAGACTGCAATACGAATCCACATAATCAAGAATCACATGATTTGGATCAGTATTGGCAGAGAAATCAAATAGAAAAATCTAGAGAGAAAAATCGATCACAAAGAGAGAGAAAACAATAAAATCTCGTAAAATTCGACTAATCTACTATTCGAAATGGAAACCTGATGTTATAGGAAGGAAGATTATGGAAAAAAAAACACGTAATTTAAATCAAAATTATGATCCAAATGATCTTATACCTCACCAGATCAAGGATTTTCATTCCGTGTTTCAAAAAACAAAAATCTGATGTTCAAGAGGCAAGTTCTCCCAATTCTCTCAATGAAATCTCACTTTCAAACACTCCTTGGACACGTAAATCAGTCTAGAAGAGGAAGAAAGCAAGATATTTAAAGATTGAAATGTTTAAATGAAATGCGTTTTTGCATTATGTTAGAGAAGTTTATGCATTGACTTCATGTATAATGAAAAATTTTCAAACAGATTATTTCAGGATTCTTACAACATCAATGTTTGTCACTAGAGCAAAGGTTGATGAGAATTTTACTTATGAATTTTGAGTACAAATGTCATCAACATAGCGAGCTTTATATTGTGATGAAAATATTTAAGGGGGGAAGGCTCCACCCTTTATATATAGGGAGAAGCGATAAAATGGAGATAAAGAGTTATAATTGCGCCCATAAGGCTCATTAGATCCTTATCACCACCACCCATCAAGTCAATCTCGAACATTCTTAGCCTGCTTTAGAGCGATTTATAATATATTTTACTCGAGCTCTTTGTGAAAAGTGGCCTTGAGAATCCTTATATATTGTACATCCCTTGGGATCCTTGATCTTAGTACAAATCAGTTGAGATGGGGCTACATAATGTGCTTTTGAAGATGGACATGAGCTACCTCCGACGAACTTCCCTATGAATTCCCTGTCCTCCAAGACTTGGAATTCCCTGACCTCATCAAGAGCAGTATCTCATGATGAGTTCTTGCCATAATGGTGGACATGATGAAGCACTTTTTAGTATGTATGCAATAGAGGAAATCTGATTTAGGCAGCGAAAATGGTTCGAATATCACGACAATCATGTGATGAGAGGGAAAATGAAAAGAACATGACAAAAAAATATAAAACACATGACCATATCATAAATAGTTGAGTGAGAGAAGAAAAGGATGGCGCTAAGGAAGAGATTTGTGCTAGTTTGTCAAACTATACTCCTAAAGTCTTTTCTTAGTAGAAAAAAAATTCACTAAAAACCAACATTTTTGTGTTTACCAAGAACCTTATGTGTGTAATACTCTAAGCCTGACTACACATCTAGTTTAGTGACCCTATATGTTAAATTAATTTTTTTTCACTTATGTAAGTCAATATCCAATATGCATGAATAATCATCAAATGATTTAATCTAATAGATAAGCCAAGTTAGTGACACGTGAGGTACCAAGAGACACTATATGTTCTTGATGGTGCCAAGATGCATACTTGAAATTATATGATTATTTATGCATTTGAAAGAACTTTTCATATATTTATAATGCATGTCATCATTTTTTTAGTGCATTTTCATGAATTCTACGCTCAGTAATCTTTTTTTTGATAAAATTGATGTTAAAATCTCATTATTTTATGACTAATTTCATGTAATTCATAACTTTGACTTTTCAAACATTATAATTCTTTCAATATGAGCCTCATTTTCTTGAAAATTTAGATTTATCATATTTACATTATGATAATAATGAATAATAAAAAGAATATTAAGAGAAATCCTACTAGCTGAATTTTGAAAGTGATCTACTTTGACTTTTCTCAGTGAAACAAGAGGATCTTATGAATAAATATTTTATTATGTAATTATATCTAAACTTAAATGGCTTAGAAATTTTAGATTAAAATGAGTTATATTTCAAAAGATATATAATTTCTAGTTTTAGGGATTTTCTCAATATATTTTGAATATATTTATGATAAAATTCACAAAAAATGGACACCACTTGGGATAGCTTGTTAGTGTTGGGGATTTTGATGTATGTACTATTGTTTAAATGAATATTTCTGCATGATAAGTCAAATTTATGTAGTTTCTTACCTCATACCAATTCAAATTATTGGCTATTCTGGTTTATGTTATTTTGGACTAATCCTATTAATTATCGCATCTTTTGCAGGCTAATCACAATCAAAACTGTGTCCTGTCCTTTCTTTTTTTTATGGTATAAACTAATATAATTTTATGTTATCTAGAGTTAGTTTTAAATGCATATAAATGGATCTTTAAAAACTCATGCTGCATATCAGAATTACCTATATCATAAATGCCTAAGAGGAAGAAAGTTTTTTTAATTCATTTCCTTTTAATTTGAGTCCATGGGGGTTAGGGTATAAATAGAGGATATCACCAAGTCGAACTAACCAATTTTTTGGAAAGAAGAAAAATAGGGTTTGGTCCGAATTACTCGCAGCTGTCAAGTTGGTCAAGGCTCTCAACAAATTTTTGAATCTCTCAAGGTTCTGACGAACCATGGAAGGAGATCAACATCAACATCCAAGCTCTCCTAAGCCTCGTCTACAGCTGACAGTCAAACTCTCTGTGTTTTCACTCACGAATCGGCTAAGTCAGTGTGTTTGTGTTTCGTTATTCTCTCCAGTGCACAGGTTCTTCCATTAACTCACCATTTCTCTGATATCAATCTCCCTCCCTCCTAATCGTTTCATCTATCTGATTCCCGTCGCAGTCTCTCTTGACATAACGAAGGCTTGAGAGTTTGTATTCAGCTCATTATTTGCTCTTTTTTTTTCGTGACATATCAGCGTCCCTCCTCTTTCTGGATTTATATATTTTTATATTTCAAGGAGTCTTCGATCCACTGAGTTCTCATACACCATTTTTTTAAGTTCTTTTCGATCGACGTCGATATCTATTCACTTCTTCAAGTTCTGATCTTGATCACGACTAGGATCGTTTTAAATTTACTTTGAAATTTCTCACTGTGAACCGGCTGTGATCTAATCAGTTTTTATCAGCGCTTAGATTTTTTTTATCTCTCACTCAAGATATTTTATTCACTTTTTGTTGTGATCATCATTCATTAAATAGTTATCTAATCAGTCTCTATCAGAGGTTAGACACTTCTTTCAACTTTATTACTTATCTATCACTCAAGATATTTGAACTACTTTCTGTTGTGTTCATCATTCATTAAATAGTTATCTAATCGCTCTCCATTAGACGTTAGATACTTCTTTCATTTTTCTTATTTGTCTATCACTCAAGATATTTAATCTATTCTCTATAGTGATTATCATTCAGTGTATAAGCATTATCCCTATACATACTTATCCATATGTAAGATTGACATGCTATCTCCTATCATTTTTATTGATAGATTAGTTAACCTCTTTTGTTATTTTGTAATTAGTTTACTTTATTGTCCCGTCCATAGCACTAGTAATCTCATAAGAGCTTATTTCAGTCATACAATTGACTTAATTGAGGAATCATGTCCTAAAAGGGGTTTCGGTAGAAGAAGTCAATATTAGAAGGCCAATAGTCAAAGTTAGAAAGTCAACAGTTAACCATCAGAAGCTAGAAGTCAACAATTAACCTTCTTAGGTCCAAGTCAACCCTAGAAGTCAAAATCAACCATAAAAGTCAAAGTTAACTTAGAATTCAAAGTCAACCTTCTGAGATCATAAGTCAATAATCAACCATAAAAGTTAAAGTCAACTTAGAAGTCAAAGTCAACCCTAAAAGTAAAAGTCAACCTTTAGAGGTCAGAGTTAACCCTATCCTAGCTAACCTATTGCTTCAAGGATTAGCTAAACTATGTAGAATAAGTTTTCTCCTCTTTATTCTTTTGATTATCTTATCTCACCAAACATTGTTTAGTTAGAATTTTCTAGTTGTACTCTAATAATCCGAATTACACACACATATACTTGGTAGAATCAGGCGAGTCTCATTAGTTAGGACGAGAAGGAGAAGAGTCTCTAGAGCAAGAAGATCAAGAGGTACAGAAGGGGACAATCTCACATTGCATGAGGCCGGGAGCACAATCGCAGGAGTCGTGACGCAGGTTGCAGGGATGCACGATTTCAGGAGGAGGTCAAATTGGGGAGAAGGGAGCGTTCGGCAGCTAAGGAGGTCAAGACCAGGATGGTAGTACTACAAGATAAGGTTAAGGTGAGAGTTAGAGTTGCCGTTGGGGGAGAATCCTTAATCTGTATAAACATTGTCCTTCACCCCTCTATGAGGTGAGAGGACTAGGATTTTTTTGTGAGATTGGAGGCTCCGAAGCAACAGTACTCGGGACTGGATTAATAGACATTAGGTCTTCCAATGAGTTTAAATTACTTGAGCACTGTGAGGCAAAGCGGAGAGCGATAAATCACGAATCATCCAAAAGATTATTAGAAATACATAGACTTACAACTAACTAATTCACCCCCCCTTTTTGGTTAGTTTCACCATCGTATCGGGAATTTCATAGCTAATGTGACAAAGCTGATGTGCTAATTTGGCAACAAGTGGTAGCACCTAAAGGCTCCACGCGACACCTGCATGGCACCCTATTGAAGGGATTATTAATTTTGGATATGGGACTAAATAACTCTCCTTTTTTTAGGAAACATGACAAGATTAGGGCATTCTAATTGACGATGTGAATTAGAGCTGTTCAAAAATCAGAGTAAAAGGAAAAAAAAATGTACCCTCTTCTCGTGACAAATCACAATGCTCTATGCGGTGCACCCTGAAGTGATTGATCACATTCAAAGCGATCAATGGTCAAAGCGATCAATAGTCAAATCACAATCTCTTGCCTTTATCTCTATGTTTCAACCAATAGCAGTTTAGCACATGACGAATCTTGGCCCTCCCAACTTTGATCAAACTCCATTATATGGTTAGAGATCAATCTCTCTTCATCTAAAGCAATCTAGCATTAAAAAAATGCCCTAAAGTAAAATCAAAATAAATCCCCATGGAGTTTGTGGGTAGACGCATCTATTCATCATCTATCTATTTGTACCCTCTAATCTTATAAAAGGGAATGAAAAAAATTTGTTACACAGATTCTATTTTACACCTCTCGCATTGGATTGCTAGAGGAAACAAGATTCCAAAGGATCGTCATTTGAGATCAAATCCTCATTTCTAGTGAGTTTATTCCTTGTTTTTATCATTGTTCATCTTTACTGTAAGGCAAAGAATGCGGGGGAAAAGTACAAGTTCTCAAAACAAGTAATTGAATCAAGAACATGGCTAGGTTAAGATCTTGACTGCACATAGATTAGGATTTCATTTCTCTTGATCTTAAACTTCTTAATCATGAAAAATTGCTAAAAACATCATTCTAAGCTCTAATCTAAAATAATCTTACCTTTGAAAGGAGATTTGAGTGCTTTAGATTTTCTCTCACATTGCTTCCACTCATCGTGCATTTCTCATGCCTTTCATCTGTCCCATCCATTTTCTCACAAAAAATCTTGTAGTTTCATTTAGATATTGTACGACCCACTTGTTACTCTTATGTGTGGTTATTTTGTGATTAAGGTGAAAATATAAAAATATTAATTTCTCTCTCTGTATCTCCTGAAAAATCTAGAAATAAAAAGGATTAACAATTTTTTGAATGTTTTCCCCTTAATTCCCTTGGGGGGGATCAGTTTTTCTCTTTTTTTGGCTTATTTTTAGTGAACAAATGAAAATAAAAGATCAATTCAAGTTCTACTAGCTTGAATGTTCCCAAGACTAATAAATGGGTTGAGAAATGAGGATACCAAGGCATTGAATGTGAACCTAAATTTGATACCAACACGATGTCAAGGACCAAAGATCGGCATGGTTCATGACGCTCTTTGTTCACAATGCTAGAAAGGATTAATTTCCTCTTCCCAATCCCAAAAGAGAGAAGTGATTTGATGAAGTGAGAGGAATAAAACCAAGATTCCCATCTCTTTTAAGGCTCTTCATGAATTTCGCTACTAAGAAAACTAACTATCAGTGCAAAGGTTTGACAACTTAGCCTAGCATTAGAGTAGTGCCGCTCAAGAAAAATGAGAATGATTTAAGCCTTAAAAGAGGAGCTTGAACGGATTCCCCCGGTGACTTGGCCCAAACTTGACCATTGGAGGCATTAGAGACATAGTTTCTCTCTCCATCCATAGATGATAAATCTTTGAACTGGTGGCAAGGTGAAGGTCATCGATTATTTCCTTGTAAAAAAATTCCAACCATTTCAACAAAGCAAAAAGAAGATCGCTCGAGAGCTATTTCTCCAACATACAAGACATTATGACTCTAAAAAAAAAATCAAGGCTAATAGTAGAACTAGGATTATCATTGATAATGTTTAAAAAATTTCTTCAATGAGACTCCAATATTTTTTTTACTTTCATGGTGATGACCTTGTTGACATGAACGATATTTTTTTTATTGACAATAGTAGTGGCAACTTTGAAGTATTTTTTTACTATTTTTCTCCAAAATCATAACCATTCACCCATTCAAATTGCCACAACAGTGGATGATCAAATTACTTTATGAGACAAAAAATTTTTGCCTCAAAGAGCAAAATTATTCAGTTTTTTTTACAACTTGACAATAGAAAAATCATGATTGTCAATAACTCATGATCGGAAGTTTTGATAAGATCTCTGAGCAGGTTTAGAGATTTGGGCTCACACCAATCTGGTTTGGGTATCCTTTTGACCACATGACTCTTTGTCCAGTCTATATCAAAAACCTTGGCATTTACCTCATCGAGCTTTCTCTCTCCTGCATTCCTTTTAATTGAGACACTACAGAGTAAAGGTAACTCCAGCCAATTACGTAACTGCTCCAATCTATTTTTTCTATTATAAATACCTCTTGTACATCCAGAAATATTCATCAATCAAACATCTGCTCGATTCTTGTTCTTCCCTTCTCTTCTCCTTTCTCTTCACTTTTTACTGTCTCTTTCTCTCAACTCTTTGACTCGTCCCCCATCTCCCACTCTCCATGTCCAAAGTCCAAATACACCTAGACACATGCTCTCTCTCTCTCTCTTCCCCCCTCTCTCTTTTCTGGCTCTGAGTTAGCTCCTCGTTTGGAAAATAGGCAGACAGGGAGAGGTTTCCTCGTATTAGGCATGAATTCCATCGCTCCTGTTGGAAAATCATGACCACAAGGCGCTTCTTCTTCGAGTGTGAATGAAAAGAGCAAAGGAACCCTGAGCTTCAAGAAGAGGTTCAAGAGCAAGAGCGCTCCGAAGAGATTGCTAGAATGAAAAGAGCAAAGGAACCCTGAGCTTCAAGAACAAGAGCGCTCCAAAGAGATTCCTAGAATACTGAAAGAAAGAGAGGACGAGGACAGAACAGGAGAATAATAGATTGAACTCAGGAAGGGCATACGGAGAAGAGGGCTGGAAGGGTCACAGCCCATTTGAGAATACAAAAGGGCTATCAGAGAAGAGGAGGTGAAGACTGAAGAGACCCAAACAGAGTCCAATATCCAGGGGCCACACTGTGTTCACGTCTATTCCTCTCTTTCCCCTTCCTGCTCTCTCTCTTTTCGCCGTTTGAAGCTGAAAACAACGTTTTATTTCGGTCTAAGCGGAAACCGACGTTATTGGACCGGTACCCGAAATTCCACTCCGGACTGCATATTGGGCTGGACTGTCCATAAATATCCTGGCTCCATTCGACGAGTCCTTCAAGTTCAAGGTTTCAATCGCCGGCGAATTTATCCCTCGCCGGCGTTTGGCGCGAATACCTCCAACCTAGGGTTTCCCGGCGGCAAAGTTTCTTCAAAATTTCAGCATGTCGGTGACGGCGGGCGTCAGCGAGGCGGCCATTGCGGTCCGCGACAAGCTCCGCGGCAAGATCGGGCAGACGAAGGTGAAGCGATACTGGCCTGGAAAAGCTCCGGAATGGGCCGCCGAGGTGGAAGAGGAAGGCGACCTCCGAGCCACAACCGTCGCTGCGTCCTCCCGCTCCGCCGCCTTAGAGAAAGCCTTCCCCGCGCGCGACGACGAAGATCTCGGCGACGCCGCGCTGGATGATCATCGTCTCAGACGCTTGGTCCAAATTAGGGTCGAGAACAAAGAGGAGGTCCGCGCGGATCACCGCCGCATCCGGCAGGCGGAGATCGTCTCGGCGATTGAAGAGAGCGAGCAAAAGGAAGAAGCGGAGGAAGAAGATGAAGAAGAAATGGAAGAGCGGAGGAGGAGAATCAGGGAGAGGAATCTCCGGAGAGAGGAGGATGAAGCGGCGCTGATGCCGGTGGAGGAAGAGGAGGAGGAAGAAGAGGAATCGGAGGAATCGGAGTACGAGACCGATTCCGACGAGGACCAGATCGGAGTCGCTATTGTAAAACCGGTTTTCGTCCCCAAATCGGAGCGAGACACGATCGCGGAGCGCGAGCGGATCGAGGAAGAGGAGCGGCTGCTTGAAGAGGCGGTAAAAAAGCGGTTGGCCGAGCGCAAGATCGAGACGAAACAGATTGTCGTTGAGGAAATCAGAAAGGAGGAGCAGATCCGGAAGAATCTTGAATTGGAGGCGGATGTAGCGGACGTGAACACGGATGATGAAAATAATGAGGCGGAGGAGTACGAGGCCTGGAAGGCGCGAGAAATCGCGAGAATTAAGAGGGATCGGGAGGTCCGAGAGGCGCAGATTAAGGAGAAGGAGGAAATAGAGCGTGTGAGGAATATGACAGAGGAGGAAAGACGGGAATGGGATAGGAAAAACCCTAAAGTGACCTCAGCGCCGAAGCAGAAGTGGAAGTTCATGCAGAAATATTATCACAAGGGAGCGTTTTTCCAGGCAGATGCGGATGATCTCACGGGAACGGCGGGCGCGGACGAGATATTTCATCGGGATTTCTCGGCGCCGACTGGAGAAGACAAGATGGACAAGAGTATTCTGCCGAAGGTGATGCAGGTGAAGCATTTTGGGCGCAGCGGGAGGACGAAGTGGACGCATCTCGTCAACGAAGATACCACGGATTGGAATAACCCGTACGTATCTTATTACTACCCTTGTTCCTCGGTTTTTGCTATTGAATTTGATTTTTTGCGGGGGTTTGATGCTACTGAAGGTGGAGTTCTGCGGGGTCACTGCAAGCGAAGTATCACTCGAAGATGGGTGGAATGAGCGGGGAGATCGAGAGGCCGAGGGGAAGCAGGAAGATGAAGGCGAGCGCGGAGAAATGGGAGAAGAGGTGAGCTTTCTGGAAATGGTTTTTATTCATGCATCTTCGGTGTATAACCGAAGGATTACTTACCATGGATGTTAGTCGATCGGATATCTCTGATTTCTTTCGAAGTCCTGTCAAATGTTCATGCATTTAGACAAGCGCGACAGCAGAAAAATTTATCTCCATAAAATTAACCCTTTAACCCTCCTGCCGGCTGTAATGACCCTTCGAGACTCAAAAAATTAAAAATTATACATGTACCCTTTTTTGCAGATAAAACCTTATTTCTGATCATTTAGCGTGAAATGAGATATCTTAGCCTCCCTCCGTCTGGCCTGGGTTGATATCTCTCGCCGCCGTCGGATCTTAACATTGGCCACTGAAGAGACTTCTGTACCACGCTGGCTTCTGAAGTTTGAAGAAGATTCATGCCCACAAATTTTTGGCGTATTTGTAGCATTATCAACTATGACAGAGATCCGATGATCGCTCTCTCTTTCTCTCAGGGTTTCCTAAATGTGGATAGAATTTTGATCTGACTGCACCAGATTGCGCCGCCCGAGTGTTCGTCTTGTAGCAGCCGCCCAGGTTAAGCAGTCTATAATGGCTGCCCGGGCTGCAGACACGAACGAAAACACGGATGAAATTTCTAGCCCAAATCAGGAGGAACCTTTGACGAAAATCTTGATATTTATTGCCTTCTGTTAGGGATGAAACCACCACTAAAAAATATGAAGGATGGAATTGATGTATCACGTATTACCCCTTTTGCATAAAACAAGAAACAGTGTAACACATGCAAGAATCTATAGAAGGATGTCACTTATTTCCATGTCTTTTTTTCTCTAGAGCTCATTCTCATTAATGATAGGGTTAATTGCCCCATCTATCCCAACCTTTTCAAGTTTTCCCTTTCCTCGATCTATCCCAGCTGCTGACATGGATGTGAATTAAGTCCACGTCAGCCGCCGGAAGGGTTAATATACTGGCACGTCATGACGTACCGGCTATTATTAGCCGCATGTCATGACGTTTTAAAAAATCAGGTCATGTTATGACCTTTTTAAAAAACGTCTTGGCATGTCATAGAATCCGACGTGGACGATGACTAGGTTGCCACGCAGGATTGGAGAGAGAGCTGCCAGCCACGTCATCGTCCACTTCGGATTCTATATAATAATATTATATTATTATATTTTGTCTTCCCTTATCTTTTGTTCGACGATTTCCGACCTTTCCTCTTCACCCCCGTTGATCTTCACCGCGGCGATCCTTTCCTCGCAAGCTTCGTGCCGACGAAAGAGAAAGAAGAGCGAATAAGGTTAGTTCTTTTTTCCCTCTCCCTGCTCCCTCTCGCCACCGACATTTTTCCCTCTCCGCCGCCGGGGGAAAAGCTGTCGCATCAGCCGGAGAACAGATGTAGACAGATCTTAACACGATCTGCTCCGAAATGATCATCGATGAACAGAATGGAAGAAGTGAATACGAGGAAGTCCTCGCGTTCTGCCTCTCTCTCCTCGGATTCTCTCTCCTCACATTCTACAGCCTTTCTCTCTTACGATTCTCTCTCCTATCTCATTCTACAACACTCTCTCTCTTCGGATTCTCTCTCCTCGCTCATTCTATAGCCCTCTCACGCCCTCCGGATTCTCTCTCTCCTTCCTCATTCTCCAGCCCACTCTCTCTCTCTCTCCCTCTCTTCTGTCTCATCGAACTCGAACTCGAACTTAACGAAAACTGCTCTGGTCTAACCTTATTCGCTCTTCTTTCTCTTTCGTCTGGCACGAAGCTTGCGAGGAAAGGATCGCCGCGGTGAAGATCGACGGGGGTGAAGAGGAAAGGTCGGAAATCGTCGAACAAAAGATAAGGGAAGACAAAATATAATAATATAATATTATTATATGGAATCCGAAGTGGACGATGACGTGGCTGGCAGCTCTCTCTCCAATCCTGCGTGGCAACCTAGTCATCGTCCACATCGGATTCTATGACATGCCAAGACGTTTTTTAAAAAGGTCATAACATGACCTGATTTTTTAAAAGGGTAAACATCATATAGTGGCACCACCTTTAGGGTAATTATCAGATAGTGGCACCACCTTTTTCGATGGCTCAAATAGTGGCATCACCTCAGCATTCCCGCTGAGGTGGCATTTAGTATTTTGTCCTCTTCCACTTGGCTGCCACGTGGTCCGGCTTATTCTCTCTCTCTCTCTTTATTCTCTTCCTCTCTCTTTATTCTCTATCGTTATTCTGTCTGTCGTCATTCTCTGATGCGGGGAAAAAGGGAGCTCGAAGGGATCGGCAGCGCCGGAGGAATCCGGGGAGAACCCAGCAAAATCGCGTCCACCAACGCTGCCCTGATGCGACGCCGTTGGCGGCGGCGGTGCACCGGCCGCCGAGGCAGCTGTTGCCCTACAAGTGGCGAACGATCCTCCGCTCCCGGCCGGACTCCGAGCTCCGGGTACTCGCCTGTGTGCACAGCACTCGCAACGTCCCCTCTATCATCAGCATTCTCTAAGTCTCCCACCCTTCAAAGAGGTCACCCATCTTCGTCTACGCCCTACATTTGGTCGAGCTGACGGGACGCGAGTCCGCCATGCTGGCGGTACACGAGAAGGAAAGCCACCACCACAATAACCACCATCACCTGAACAAGGCGCAAGCTCAGTCGGAGCAGATCACCCACGCCTTCGAGACTTACGAGCAGCACGCGGGGGGAGTGTCCATCCAACCCGCAACCGCCATGTCAGCATACTCTAACATGCACGAGGACGTTTGCAGTTTAGCGGAGGAGAAGCGGGTCGCGCAGATAATTCTACCTTTCCACAAGCAGCAGACGGTCGACGGCGGAATGGAGGTTACGAACCCGGGGATGAGAACTGTGAACCAGGAGGTGCTGGGCAGCGCGCCGTGCTCCGTCGGCGTGCTGGTAGACCGCGGGCTCGGCAGCACCGCGCGCGTGGCCGCCGGGCAGCATGCGGCGCACCACGTGGCGCTGCTTTTCTTCGGGGGCCCCGATGACCGTGAGGCGCTGGCATACGCCTGGCGCATGGCGGGCCATCCCGGGATTAGTCTAACCGTCGTCCGGTTCCTCTACAGTGGGGAGGAGGCGAGAAAGAGCAAGAGCGTCGTGGTTGACGTGGGGAGGAGCGAGAAAGAACTCGACGAGGAAATTATAAAGGAGTTTCGAGTGAAGAACGTCAGCGATGAGTCGGTGGCGTACGTGGAGAGGGTGGTGCGTGACGGAGAAGAGACGGTGGCGGCAATAAGGGGGATGGACAATATTCATGATTTGTACGTGGTGGGCAGAGGCCAGGGGAGAAGTTCGCCGTTGACCGACGGGTTAACGGAGTGGAGCGAGTGCCCCGAGCTTGGAGTTATTGGGGATTTACTTGCATCGCCGGACTTTGGGGCTACGGCTTCTGTGCTCGTCGTGCAGCAGTATGTTGACGGAGGTGTGGGAGAGCGGGAGAGAGAGGGAGGGAGGGCAGGACGCGGGAGAGAGAGTGAGGGAGGGAGGGCGGGACGCGGGAGAGAGAGAGAGGGCGGGAGGGAGAGAGAGGTACGGAGGGAGAGCGGTAGAGAGATGGAGGGAGGGCAGGACGCGGGAGAGAGAGAGAGAGCAAGGGAGGGAGGGCGGGAGCGAAAGAGCGAGGGAGGGAGGGCGGGAGGGATAGAGCGAGGGAGGGATGGCGGGAGAGAGAGAGAGAGAGAGAGCTAGGAGGGAGGGTGGGAGAGAGGGAGGGAGGGAGAGAGAGAGGGAGGGAGGGCGGGAGAGAGAGAGGGAGGGAGAGCGGGAGAGAGAGAGGGAGTGAGGGAGTGAGGGAGAGAGGGAGGGCGGGAGGGAGTGAGGGCGGGAGGGAGCGAGGGCGGGAGAGAGAGGGAGTGAGGGAGAGGCCCCGCCCTCCCTCCCTCCCTCTCTCTCCCGCTCTCCCTCCCTACCTCTCATCCCTCTCTCTCCCTCCTGCCCTCTCTCTCTCCCTCCCTCCCTCCCTCCCCCTAGAAAATTATTCAGGAAGACTGAGCAGGGCCCGCCATTCTTTCCGCCAAATCACCTTTATTTTTTGAAGCGATACTACCAACTTTAAGCCCCATCACCACTCCCTTGCGATTCCCTGGCGACGGAAGTAATTTCTGTTGCCAGGAGACGCGACGCGAGGAGAGAGAAGGAGAAGAGAGAGAGGGAGAGAAAGCGGAAGAGAGAGGAAAGAAGAGAAGGAGAGAGAAAGAAAAAGATAGAGGAGAGGGGAGCGGAAGAAGGGAGAAGAAAACTCCTCTCGCGACGGAAGCAATTTCCGTCGCGAGAAGAGAAGAGAGCGGAAGAAGAGAAGAATTTCCGGAATGAGAGAAAGAGAGGGAGAACGCGAGAGAGAGGAGAGGAAGAAAAGAATCTCCCCCTCCCCTTACGCAGAAGGTTCTGTCTTCTCCTTCTCCTTCTCCTCGCGAGAGAGGAGGGAGAAGAAATAGTGAGAAGGTATCGCGGGAGAAAGAACTCCCTGCAATTCCCTGGCGATGGAAGTAATGTCAGTATTTGATATAGACTGTTCACATTCTAGAAAATAAATAACTAGGCGTTTTTTTGCTGTCCAAAACAGGCTGATCGAAGAGTGCTGGGATCCCCGACCCCTGTCGAGACCCATATTCTCGGAGATAATCATCCGGCTAGAGAAAATCCACGAAAGCTGCGAAAAGCAAGGAGGTTGGAAGGGCAACTTCAAGCTTCCTTGGTACACACACAGACAACTCTCTCTCTCTCTCTCTCTCTCTCTCTCTCTCTCTCTCTCTCTCTCTCCTCTCTCTCTCTCTCTCTCTCTCTCTCTCTCTCTCGGGATTACTACCTAATTATCAACCGACGACCGACCCATGAAAAAACTAAAATCTTTTGCAGGAGATAACCGTGACAAGACCAAGAAGATGAACCCTGAACACCCGAGACCTGCCCTGCCACCGTCCTAATTTTCTCCCCTTCGAACCGCACATGATAAAGAGGGGAGAAGATTTGGCTGACTGGAACGACTGCACTTTGCTGTTCAAGGGTCCCTGGTTCACCGGCATGAACATCCTCGCCACCGTCGATCCAGCCAATATCAACCATATGTTTAACTCCAATTTCTCCAACTATCCTAAAGGAGACGAGTACCGCCAGATCTTCGACTTTCTCGGAGATGGCATCTTCACCTCTGACTCCGACTCCTGGAAGAGTCAACGCAAGGCGGCGCACTCTCTGATTAGCGAGGCGAAGTTCCAGCGGCGCGTTGCAAGGACGAGCGCAGAGAAGATGGAGCAAGGGCTCCTCCCGATTTTATTACGCGCCGCGAAGCAGGGCACCAGGGCACCACAGTCGACTTGCAGGACTTGTTCCTCCGCTACACGTTCGATACCACGAGCAGTTTGGTGTTCGGGTTCGATCCGGGGTGCCTCTCGATCGATCTTCCTTCGGTGCCGTTCGCGAACGCGATCGACGACTGCGAGGATGTGGTTTTCTCTCGGTACGCCATGCCCATGCGGTGGTGGAAGTTTCTGAGGTGGCTGCGCGTCGGAGAAGAGAAGAAGATGGCTCTGGCATTCAAAACCATCAACGATTTCATGGATACCCTAATCTCGCAGAAGATGGCGAACGGGGTAAGCGAAGAGGAAGACGGTGACGTGGCACCCGATCTGATTTCTTCGTATCTTAAAGGCACAGCTATGGAATCGAAGTTTCTTAAAGATACGGCCTTGAACTTGCTGTTAGCAGGGAGAGACACGACCGGCACGGCACTCACCTGGTTCTTCTACGTGATTTCCCAGCACCCGGAGGTGGAGAAGAAGATCCTCGACGAGCTGAAACCAATCTCAGAGGCTCACAGGTTCGAAGAAAACCCTATCGTCTTCAAGGTAGAGGAGCTCACGGAGACGCGACTGTCGGAGATGACGAGTCTGTTGAGATGAGTGAAGGACCCAAGCCGACTGCTGGGGGTGCCGCCGAGCGACTGGAAAAGAGAGAGAGAGAGAAAAAAAAAATGACGAGATAGAGAATAAAGAGAGAGGAAGAGAATAAAGAGAGAGAGAGAGAATAAGCCGGACCACGTGGCCGCCAGGTGGAAGACGAAAAAATAATAAATGCCACCTCAGCGGGAATGCTGAGGTGGTGCCACTATTTGAGCCATCGAAAAAGGTGGTGCCACTATTTGAGCGTGAAAAAAGGTGGTGCCACTATCTGATAATTACCCTAAAGGTGGTGCCACTATATGATGTTTACCCTTTTTAAAACGTCATGACACGCGGCTAATAATAGCCGCTACGTCATGACGTGCCAGTATATTAACCCCCGCCGGAATTAGGCGGATCCTCGTGGCAGCCACGTCTGCCGGGAGAGAGAGAGAGAACTTATATCCCTCTCTCTCCCGCCCTCTCTCTCTCCCCCCCTCCCTCCCTCCCTCTCTCTCCCGGCCTCCCCCCCTCCCTCCCTCCCTCTCCCGCCCTCCCTCCCTCCCTCCCTCGCTCGCTCCCTCTCTCTCCCGGTCTCCCTCCCTCGCTCTCTCTCCCTCTCTCCCTCTCTCTCCCGGTCTCCCTCCCTCGAAACTGAGCAACTTCTTTGATGAGTCCTCCCTCGAGTTCCAGCGCAAGATCCTGGAGCGCTCCGGCCTCGGCGAGGAAACCTACTTCCCCGAAGCCATGCACCGTCTCCCTCCCTGTCCCTCCATGGCATCCGCCAGAGAAGAAGCCGAACAAGTCATGTTCGGAGCTCTGGATATTCTCTTCAAGAACACGGGCGTCCGACTCAAGGACATCGGGATCTTAGTCGTGAACTGCAGCCTATTCAACCCGACGCCCTCTCTCTCCTCAATGATCATCAACCGCTACAAGCTCAGGGGGAACATCTTGAGCTTTAACCTCGGAGGAATGGGTTGCAGCGCTGGGGTCATCGCCGTTGACCTGGCCAAAGATCTCCTCCGGGCCCACCGGGGCACCTACGCGGTCGTTGTCAGCACGGAGAACATCACGCAGAATTGGTACTCCGGGAACCGAAAGTCCATGTTGATACCCAACTGTCTCTTTCGCGTTGGGGGCGCCGCCATGCTGCTGTCGAACCGGCCGGCCGATCGGTTCCGCGCCAAGTACAGGCTCGTGGACGTGGTCAGGACGCACATGGGAGCGGACGAAAAGGCGTTCCGGTGCGTGTACCAGGAGCAGGACGAGAAGGGAAAGACCGGGGTGTCCTTGTCCAGATATCTCATGGTCATCGCAGGAGCCGCGTTGAAGGCGAATATCACTTCGTTAGGGCCGAGGGTTTTGCCCCTGAGCGAGAAGCTGCTCTTCGTGGGGAATCTGGCGGTCAGGAAGGTTTTCCCGAGCTGGGGAGTGAAGCCCTACATGCCGGACTTCAAGGTTGCGTTCGAGCACTTTTGCATCCACGCGGGCCGGAGGGCGGTGATCGACGAGTTGGAGAAGAACCTGCGGCTGGGGGGGGGCCAACGTGGAAGCGTCGAGGATGACGCTACACCGGTTCGGCAACACGTCGTCGAGCTCGATCTGGTACGAGCTGTCGTACACGGAGGCCAAGGGGAGGGTGCGGAGAGGGGACCGCGTGTGGCAGATCGCCTTCGGGAGCGGGTTCAAGTGCAACAGCGCCGTTTGGCAGGCGCTGAAGAACGTGAGGGCTTCGCAGGATAACCCCTGGCACGATTGCGTCGAGAGGTACCCCGTGGAGTTGGACTTTGCCCGAGAATGACGAAGGAGGACGAAGGAAGCAGAGGGTTTCTTCGCCATTGCTGTGTGTCATTCATCTTGTGTGGGTTTCTGGTCATCATTTGTCTGTCTGTCAGTCCGATCCGAGATGCAAGATTCCTGGTGTTCCCTCCTCCGTTCATCACCCTTCACGCAAGATCCGTTCCTGTAATCCGAGCTCATTCGTGGCTCGCTAATGTCAGGCCGTTAATATCAATCTGTGTCTCCTTGCGAAGAGGTGCACCTCGCGAAGCGCGTCGCATTGAAGTAAGAACATCAGAAAAGAAGCAACCCAAAATCGAAGTGGAACGACCCGTCGCTCAATACGAGGGAGGGAGAGAGAGGGAGGGAGAGAGAGAGGGCGGGAGAGAGAGGGAGAGAGGGAGGCCGGGAGAGAGAGGGAGGGAGGGAGGGACGGAGGGAGAGAGGGTTATAAGTTCTCTCTCTCTCTCCCCGCAGACGTGGCTACCACTAGGATAGATTCAGCAGCGGCAAGGAAAGAGAAAAAATGTTGGGATAGATGGGGCGAATAAAAAAGGTTGAGATAGATTAGGGAAAACTTGAAAATGTTGGGATAGATGGGGCAATTAACCCTTAATGATAACTTAAATATATCTATATTCTCTATAATGTAAACCCATACAAGGCTTTGCTCGTGTGACCCTTTTCATACTCTATTCACTATTTTGTCTCTTGATAAGCCAAATTTTAGGGTTTAATTATGTCATTTTGGCATAACAAACTTATATAATATTTCTAAGATTTTCCCTTTAATCATATATAGCCAAATATAGAGCAAGAAAGCGGTTGAACTATAGAGAGGCCGGTTAGTAAATCTAAATGAAAATGTAATTTTTTGATAGAATTAGATATAATTGATGAAAAGATGAGAAATGTGCGATGAGCAAATACTCAAATCTCTTATCGAAGATCAGAATATTTTATATCCGAGACAATGGCAGTGTTTTTTAATGTTCTTTATGATAAAGAAGATTTAACATTGAGAGAAACAAAACCCTTATCTATGTGTGATCAAGATTTCACGTCAGCAATGTTCATACTTCGATTATTCATTTAAGAGCTCGTACATTTTGCCCAAACTTGTTAGTTCAACCTAAGTTTGATAATTTACCTTGGTGCGTTCTTAATGCTTATGAAATTTATAATGCTCATAATGATGACTCAGCTCCTTCTAATCAGGAATCGGACTCCCCCTATCTAATACAATTCTACCCTCATTTTCTCTCCCCCTTTTTGGAAACATCTAAAGGGACTGCAACTGTGGAAATTTGGTATTTGTTAGGATGTCGAGATAGTGTTGTCTCATGATGAGCACAAAAATAAAAAACGAATCCAAGCAATAAGGAGATGTGAGACTAAAACAAAAACAAAAACAAAACGCATCATAACTTACCCAATCACTATGTGTACAAATCAAGGTGATAAATCATCAGCGATTGCCCATCATGACATGTCCAAATTAAGAAGAAAGGCAATAGTGAGGCATGAACATCATGAAGGGATGTCCAAGGATCATCATGAAAGAAAATTAAAAATTACGTAGTCAAATAAGATAAAAAATAAATTCATGAGATGGACATCAATTTGGATTACGATCAACATCGAGATCCTTACCCCTAAGCATACCTAACTCTCTAACTAAGGTAGTGAAGCGTTCACCTACCTAGGGTTTTTTGAAAACAACAACAATCTGATTTGAAGTGCCGACAAACTTCAACTCAATATCACCTTTGGTGATGTGGTCATGGATAAAACGATGTTTGACCTCTATGTGCTTTTGTGCAAGAGTGCACGATAGGACTTTTAGCTAAATTTATCGCACTAGTGTGATCACACAAGATTGAGATTTATGTCAAGTTAATCCCATAATCCTCAAGCTGATTCTTAATCCATATGTACCACACAAAAACCACTAGCTTTGTATTCCATGGAGACTGACGATGATAAAGGCAATTAAATTTTGCTTCTTGGAATTCCAAGATATTAGACAACCAACGACAAATAGACATGAACCACTAGTGCTCTTCCGTTCAACTCGACATGCGGCGAAATCAACATCGCAATAGCCAAGGAGCTTGAGCTCTCTGACCCTTAGGATACCATAATGATAACATATTAATTAGACATGATAATACATGATTATTTATGCATATTAAGGCATAAAATATTGTATTCCTATGAATGTTATCATATTTTTTAGTGTTTATCTATCATTCTATAAAAAAATCATTATAATATCAAAATACATTAATTTAGGGCTAATTATGATGAATTAAAGATAAATAATTGTATAACCCATCTTTACTTGAGATTATAATTATTTTTTAAAGTTAACTAATGACAGAAATCATTTTATATACACTCATATAATTTTTAAAATTTTAAAATCTTAAAGAAATGAGTGTCTTTTTGAGATATAAATTAAATATCTTGTTATTTATTAAATTTGACTTTTTAGAATGATAAATAATTTAATTTCTGATCCAATGAAACAAATTTTAGATTAATTTGGAGTTATCTTTTTAAAAGTTATAAATTTTTCTAATTTTTAAAGAATTTTTCACATTTTTATAAATTTTTACGAATTAAAAATCAAATAATTAAAATTGATCTTAAAAGTGCGCAGATTGACATGGCGCAATCTGGAGCGTTCAATCGCGCATTTAATCATGACCGTTAATCGTCACTTGAAGGCGAGGGTACGTGGCGCACTACGATTCATCAACGAATCATTATTAAAAATGATTTAATCTCGGTCGTTGATCGAAGAGTTACTACGGCTGAGATTAAAATCGGCGAAAATGCATACGGCGTCGATTAAGATCAAACGCGAGGCGTTAACTACAAAAAGTCAAAATCAACGTAGCGAGTCAAAGTCAAGACAAAAGAGTCAAATTCAAAAATAAGTCAAAGTCAAAGTTAAACCAAAAATCAGGGGTTATCTTAATTTGTTTTTATTTTAAATAATTTTTTAACAATCTCTTTTACGCATATCATAGTTACATCACTTGCTATTGTTTGTTATGATTGGTTTATTTTGTTTGGTTTTTCATTATAGCTTTCTATTTTATAAGTTTAATTAAAGTACTAGGATAATTAGACATACCATCACACTTCTGATTACTAGGACTCGGGGACGAGCGACTTGGTGTGTCGTGGATCAGTGTGAGCTCGGTGACCCTGAGAGAGGCAAGCCTACCCAAAGAGTAGAGAGCAGCGCACGGAGCTCTGGGAGTCGATCAGGGGACCGGACGAGCATAGGGGAGTACCAGAAGGGCGCTAGCAAAGTAAGGTCACTAACCGAGAGCGTGAGTGAATCAGATCGAAAGATCGTGTTAAAACTTTGATCTGATTATCTAGACAAACTAGTAGTTGATACTAGATGATTAACCAGGTGAGGAGTGACTCTGGGAGGGGCTGTCTCCTCTTGGGACTAGCGCAGGGGTTTGGATATCCCTATCCAGTATATCTGGCCTACGAGTGACATGAGATAGTTGAGTGATAATCAATGAATTCAAAAAAAGAGAATAGAAAAACATAAATATTAAAAAATAAACTAATTCACCCTCCCCTCTTAGTAATTTCACCATCTCATTAGGGAATTTCAGAACTTGGCATCTTACACTCAATCACGAGAAATGATAATAAGAAATGAAGTTTTTATCACAAATGACGATCTGACACAACCTTCTTTCTTATGTTAGAGGCTATCTAATACTATAGGCATCCAATAAAATGTGAAAAACTAACTCTTCCCTGTCCCGTTTTTAGTGCAGGCTAAAGATAGAAAGAATATGAAAAGAAAAAGCCGTCCATAAAATTTCGTCTTAAAACTCCATCAAGTAGACAGATATCGAGCTTTGAATTTGAAAGAAAACGAACTATGAATAAATTTTGTCACAACATGTCTCTATCCAAATTATGAAAATAAAGAATTAAATGAGCAGAATTAAATGAAACATTAGAAGTTTTTAAACACACTCCATCGATTCATCGTTTCGTTTCTAGACTTCCCAAACGCTCCAAAACAGACATTTTCTAGGTAGATCTGTTTCAATGGGAAGGTATGTCCAATACCATTCAATGCACATGTGATGATGTGACGTATTTATTTAGACAGCACAGTGATCACACATGATTGGCCATTAAAAATGTTAGCCGTATATCTCCATCAATAGAATCTTGGAGAAACTCTTTAAAATTATACGGTTTACTGCCCCCAGAGAAAATATTTAGCATGTCAAATATTTATTTCTTCGTGCCCGGACTGATGATGGTGACGTTGACAACTGGCAAAAAAATATTTGTCAGGCACAATCGTTATCTCTCTGCGTAGATACACTTCAGTACAGGATGAAATTCTGTTCTACAGTGGTCAGCGTACGTAGAGGGAGAGAGACAGAGAGATGGGAGGGTGGTAAAGCGCATGGGATTTCCTTAACCCATCGAATGTGGAGGATGTTAGAGAGAGAGATAAATGCGTGGGGATCTTACTGAATGTATGCTAGGTCTAAATAACGTGGGGGAGGAACCCACTTGCAGGAATCATGGACTGAGCTGCCGCCATAGAGTACTATTAAAATATCGACTGTATCATCAAATTCCAACCACCAGTCTACCGCCCTCCCTCTGTTCTTCCCTTTGGCAGCTGGTCCTGAACCCCGATAACAATTAGGGAGGGCAAGCTTCCATTGACTGGTCGTCAACGCCATCATTTGATGTTGAAATATTCAACTCTTCCTGCCTTCCCTTCCTCTACCAACCGTCGATTCCGATGAAGCCCACTTAGTTTGACTCCACTGCACAGTAACCTTAACCAGAAGAAGAATAATAATGAGGTAGCAACCACTCGCTCGATGCACAGTCGCCTACGCTGACGTAGTCATGGCTCGAGTGGCAGAAAGCTGTCCTCCATTCAGCTCCCTCGCCGACACGGCGGGACGCGAAACTTTATCCCTCCTTCCGTGAAACCTTATCCCGTAAGCTTGTTCTACCAGTTCAATAATCATTATCGACAAGAGAGCTGCAAGCTGGTGGTAGAATGAAGAACATAAACGTGGAGGGGACCCGAGAAAACCAGCGGAGAAAGAGACGGCCGAACTGCCACCACGACGGGGATACTAAATACGTTAAGTACTCGATAAGACGCCCTTCTGCCGGAAAACCCCGGAGAGAAATGGCTTCCAGCAGACAGCTCGCGTGCCTCCTCTCAACCGCTATTCTTCTCCTGCATTGGGCCGCCGCCGCCGAAAGAAAGGATTTTGAGATAGGCTTCGGCATTATTATCGGTACTCCCCCTTCCTACGACGAGCCCTCTCCTCCGCCAGACTACTACGAGTCTCCTTGTCCGCCGCCGCCAGAATGCTCTCCTCCGCCACCACCTCCGCCACCGCCTCCTCCACCACCACCGCCACCGCCACCGCCTCCACCACCGCCTCCGCCCCCCACCACCACCACCACCTCCACCTCCTCCCCCACCTCCTCCCCCACCACCACCCCCGCCCCCGCCGCCGGGATGCTACGAGGCCGCCGAGAACGCCGACATATTCCTTGAGGCCGTGCGACTTCGAGAACCAGAGGCTGTACAAAGCCTTCCTAGTAATCCAGCGGTTTAAGAGCACGATCACCTGCGACCCGTCGGGGATAACCAGATCCTGGACCGGCCCAAACGTCTGCAAGTACCAAGGCTTCGCCTGCGCCACCCTGCCTAACACCAGGGACCGCACCATCGCCGGTGTTGACTTCAACGGCCGGGCGATCGGCGCCCCTACCATTTCCGGCTTCGCGGACCAGCTCCCCGACCTTGCCTTCTTCCACGCCAACAGCAACAACTTCACCGACACCGTCCCCGACCTCACTCATCTCCCCTTCCTCTTCGAATTCGACATCAGTAACAACAAGCTGGACGGCCCGTTCCCCGTTTCCGTCACCGGGCTCAAGAAAATCGAGTTCCTCGACCTACGTTACAACGGCTTCAGCGGCAAGCTCCCACCCTCTATCTTCCTCGTAAAGGGCGTCGTGTTCCTCTTCCTCAACAACAACCCCTTCAACTCTCCGTTGCCGCAGAACGTCGGAGAGACCGATGCCCAGTACCTGACCTTGGCCAACAACGGCTTCACGGGCTCCCTCCCCAGTAGCATCGGCAAAGCGAAGGACACCCTCATTGAAGTCATCTTCCTCAACAACCAGCTCTCCGGGTGCCTGCCCTACGAGATCGGGCTGCTACGGAAAGCTACTCTTTTCGATGCCGGGAAGAACCGCATCTCCGGCACCATCCCCTTGTCCTTCGGCTGCCTGGAGAGCATCCAGCAGCTCAACCTTGCAAGCAACCTGCTCTACGGGACGATCCCCGAGTCGGTCTGCGAGCTGCCCAAGTTGCAGAATCTCTCCCTCTCCGACAACTTTTTCACCGATCTGGGTCCCTCTTGCCGGAAACTGATTCACAAGGGAGTGCTAGACGTGAGGGATAATTGTATTCAGTGGCTGCCGAAGCAGAAGTCACCGAAGAAGTGTGCAGCATTTCTGAGCGCGCCGCCGTGTTGCCCTATAATCTCTACCATTCCCTGCAAGAGCAAGTGCGACGGCAACGCCGCCGTGCCGAAGCAGCACGAAACGAAGTCTGTTATCCACACGCGTCGCCGCTTCTGAGTGATAAAGACCGGCGCTTGTACTTTATGGCTTTTGAATGCTACGTATGACAAACCTCGGGCGTCTTCTTGTCGTTTGCTTTGTCAACTTTAGTAATGCAAGAATCGAATTCCCAGGTTGAAGTCAAAATTTAAGTAAAATAACGTGGAAACTGGACGGCATTTGATATGACAGACAAGGATAGGAGATTTACCGAGCGATTACGACTTATAAATCAGGCACCGCCTTTTCTGACTCGAGGAGTCTCACTTCTTCTTGCCAGATTTCTATTTTTGTCAACTTCTCCCGTTGCTCCGGCTTCAGGCTATGTGGGTCAACTCCCTTGTATTGTTCCGCAAGTCGAATCTGGAGAATACAAAGTCTAGTTGTCAAGCTTCCAGAAAAAATAATAGAGATTCGGAATTCCAGAGGTTAATAACAGAGTGAGAAAAGAGTGGAGATAGAGGAGAGAATGGGAAAGGCCTGACGGGCCTATATCATAGTGGGCCGAGGAAGGATATTCCAACAAAGCGGAGAAGAGGTAGTATATGGAGGTGATCAAGCTAGCTCCCAGAGAAGCACGAGTCAATGCATGAGTTGGAATATGAGTTTGAATGTGAAAACTGTATCAAATTCCTAGTCAATGCAGCATGACTTGGCTCTCAGAGAAGTCGAAGAAGGGTGCCACAGCCATGACAGATGAGTTTGCCTTGGCCTTCATCCAGCAAGGCAAAAATGGAATAACCTTTTTCTATGAGAAACAAATCGTACATGGGTTAAACTTATATTCAAGCTGTAGTTCCGTCCACAGTAACAGCCTAGCCTTCCAGCGCATATCATTGATGCTCTGCTTCTGGTTTTTCATGCACAAAGTTTGGTTTGTATGCACAAAACTTTGCATGCACATGTCAAGTCTGGTTTGCATGCACAAAACTTAGCAAGATTTGGGCGTCACCAACTCCATCACTGCCGAATTCAAAGGATGAGAACAGGTGCTTCAAGCATGGATAATGGAAGTCCACAAGGGCAGAAGTTCCCTAAGCGTACCATTCATTTGGCAATCTGCATAAGGCCCTCCAGGTTCAAGCTGATGCTAGTGAATTGGTTGACGAACAACTGTCAGGCAGCTGACAGGAATCTGGAGCACTTCCCCTCAAACAGTATAAGGATCAACATTTAGTCAAAAAACTGTCAAGCAGATTTGAAGAGTCTGGAGAACTTTCCCGCAAACAGTATAAGGTTCTTGCAAGCAATCAGATCCATTTCTAACTCCTATCAGGAGTGATCAATGATATGATCCACATGAGGGCAGTGCCAATCCACATGATCTGAGCAAGGTCTGTTAACTTCTCAAGCAGGGGATTGGGAAAATAGTCACACCTCGGGACGGCCAAAGTGCATGAACATAAGGTTTCCAAAGCAGTGGTGGCTGTGAAAATAGTCACCAAAGCCTTGGGATTGTGGTGACAAGGGAGCTAGGGGATTCTGAAAGAGTCACTGAAGCCTTGGGGTGTGGTGACAAGGGAGCTAGGGGATTCTGAAAAAGTCACTGAAGCCTTGGGGTGTGGTGACAAGGGAGCTAGGGGATTGTGAAGAAGTCCCTGAAGCCTTGGGATACCCAAAGCGCATGAACTTGGGAAATTTTCCCTCTGCTGGCCTTTTCTTCTTCAACATCTGCACCAGCCCTACAAGTCTCTCCCCACATAAGGTTCACCAAGACGGCAGGCAGGATCATCTGGACAAGAAGCAAGACCAAGATCTCCTTCAATCACTTACAAAGTCAACCCTCAGAGAAGAGAATGACAAGGCCACCATCTTCTTTCTGAAAAACAGGGAGATTGGATGGCTAGGTCCACTTCAACACGAGATTGAATAGATCTGATCCAAGTTAAACTCAATGCAATGTTCGGAGAGAGAAGCAGTTAGCTTGACAGGTATAGATGAAATGAATGGACAGGGAGTGCTATAGAACGATTGGGGCTTTCCCCACCCCATAGAAATGAACCCTAGAATATAGGGTTAGAATCTGATGCAAAAACACGGTGAGCGAAGTAAATGAAAAAGTTAATAAAGTGTTACAGTCAGTTGTCAAGAAATCAGGTCGATCATGCGGATTTTTGAAAAATAAATATATTATAGAAATTGGAATAAGATCCTAGACGCAAAAAAAGAAGAAGATCCCAGACGCAATTTAGAGAAAGGATCTTCACAAGAATAGCATCAAAGTATCCATCAAATATAATCCTCAAGTGGGAAGAGTCTTTATGAAATTGCATTGTCGAAAATCAACTCTCAGTAGAACAATAATGTAAAGTTCTGTTAAACAATCAAATTTAAATGAAAAGTTTCCATATTCAAAGAAAAAGAAGATAGATGAAGAAAAATGGAGCAAGAGAAAAAAAGCGAGGAGAATAAAGAGTCAGCTGTCGCATCAAAATTTTTACTAGTCTACATGATTTTTCTTCAAACATTGCTCCAATCCTTTTCGTAAATTTTTAATGCCCAGAACATATTTGGCATGTCTAAAAGAATTCATATAAGGATGATCAGGGTAGTTGTTGAGTAAAGAAGACAATTTACTATCTGGAGTTCTAAGCGTTGTTAGGGCAGAAGAGGAAAAAGAAATCAAATGGCAGCGTGAGTTGTATAAATATAAATCGAGAGGAGCTCGCCCCCCCTTACATTTTTTGAGAGAGAGAGAGCGAGAAAGACAGGCACCTTTTTCTTGATTGCACGAATTTTCTTGTCCAGATCAGCCCCAGGCGCTGAGGAGCCTGAAACATCTGATGTTTTTTGAGGTTGAACAGCCGGTAAAGGCTCTTCAGAGAAATTTAGAGCTGTCATCCGATCGACTACTGAGTCCAGACGGTCGTTCGCAAAAGAAGCCACTCCATTATTGGCCTGATTGCCTTCATCGGAATTTGAATTATTTTCATCATCCGCTGCTGCAGTAAGAGCCGCCTAAAATTTCCAGTTTGCATCAGAACCGTGATTTAAGAGAAAAAATCTTCAAATGTCGGAAGCCCGAACAAAGACAAGTAGCCAGTTTACATGAGACTCGGAGCCTGAATCGAGAAATTAAAGTTGAAGGGAAGGGGTAATGATACCTGATGTTTCTTGGCCTTCCGTCTCTCGTTTCTCTTGGTTGCCTTGGTCTTCGGCTTTGCATCCAACTCGGGGTCGTACCCCGGGGGACCCTCGGATTGAGCAGCCTTCTTCAACTGTCCAATTCGCAAACCAAAACTAGGTCAAATTTGGAACACGGTTCAAAAAATCCAAAAAAAGGAATTTAGAGGGAGAAGAAAAAGGAGATCTCACGAGTGCGCCTTTAGACTGGTAGATAGCGACTTCGTCCTGCGGGACATAACCCGCGCGGATTCGAACGGGCTTGCGTAGTGTACCGTCGGGACGCCGCGTCGGAGCTAAAATCCTCTCGCCTTCCTTTGGTGCTCTAGCGAGGGAGCTCGGCGGCGGCGGCTCAGACGCTCCCGGTAGCTGCCCTCCTCTTCCGGCCATAGCTCCCGTCACCCTCCAGGCACAGAGAATGGAAATGCTCTCAAGAGTCCTTCCCTAAATGTGATCATTACTATCTGAGAGTGCACCTGTGAAACAATCAAATATTAAAAAGTACTCCGCAAAGAGAAAATAATATATTAAGAGAAAAATATTAAACCATCGAAATACGGTTGATTTCGTCGATTTGTCAGAAGTCAGCCGGACCTTGTGACCTAAAAGTCCAGACATTCGGACCGTCAGGTTGAACCGAGGAGAACCGGGAGAACGGAGATGGGAGATCGAGCAGGAAGCGGCGGCAGCAGCGGCAGCGGCGGCGAGTGGGAGTTCCGTTGGAGCTACGGTGGCGTTCCGCCAGCCGGAGGAAGCAACGGCGGCGCCTGGAGCTTTGCTTGGACCCACAACGGCAGCGGTGGTGGGGGAGGAGGGGGAGGCGGAGGCGGCGGCGGAGGCGTAGGAGGATTCGGTTTCGGATTTGGGCCGAGTGGTAACGTGGGAGGGGGAGTTGGCTCCGGCGGCCGGTCCTCGGCTGGGAATAACTTCGGCGGGAGAGGCGATCGGACGTGAAGCGTGTAAAATAAATGAAATAAAAAGTGCGTCGCGAACTCGCGATTGTAAAATAAAAGTCTACTCTTGTACAAGACTGCAAGATCTCTGTCTCTGTCTCTCTCAATTGCAGGGACGATGGAGAGGATGAGGGGAAAGAGGAAGGAATAGACGGATCTGAAAACGAGAAATCGGAGTAGTCTGGTACTCTCTCACTTTGAAGAGTCGCAGCTGGTATAGATGATGGAGAGACAGGAAAGCAGGATACGAGAGAGAGAGAGAAAGAGAGAGAGAGAGAGAGAGAGAGATTGAAGGCAAAAGAGGGAGGACTTTCGTTATAGCCAACAAGAACGCCCGAGAACTCATGGGAAAGAGAACACCCGCTGATTTATGGGAAACTCGCTCTTCACAGAACAGGCAGATTTTAGATAATATGGTAGAGTTGTGTCAACTTGGTTGTCGACGAATCGAATCAGCCAAAGCCCTTGTTCTTGCTGGTTGGTTCGGAGAGTTTCGTTCGTGAAATCGCATGAACATAGAATGCAAATTACATTATTAAAAATGTATAATTTCAGAAATAATGGACTGGATAGCAATCGTAAATTGGTCTCCCGTCGAGCTGGACTGAAAAAATTCTTGGCATGGCTGTACATGAATTGACTAACAATCTAGGTCTTTTAGTTGGTTCTTCATCCGCGGCATCCACATAGTTCCCGTTTCGCGGATCACACCTTTGGAGTTTCAGGGAAGGCGTCCCTTCTTCAGAGAGGAAAGGGAGTGCTCAGCGGCGTCAACGAGATCTGCGATGTTGTGGAGAGAGCGCTCCTCGCACCCGAAGATGAACATGGTTCGGACCTCGGCCTTCTTGGCCAGGCGCGCAGCGAGGCCGCCGATAGGGAGGTCTGGGGAATCAAGGCATCGGAGGATTTGACGGTAGAGAGAGAGCACCTTTGATCTGTTCTTTGCCAGGTCCTCCGCTGTCGCCCAAAACAGCCCCCCAGCCATGCTGCAGTGTGTGCGTGTGTGCTGCGGTGTGGCGAAGTACATTTTTATGACAAATAGAGAGAGACACGGACAGTCGGACAGACGAAGGGAGTGAGAGATAACAGATTCATCCAAAGGGAGTAAGAGAGAGAAGCAGATGGAAGAACGGAAGATGGGAGAGGAAAGGTCGTTATACCAAATATACCTAGTAGCACAAATTTAGAGAAAGAGAGGGAGAAGATGAGAGAAGTGAAGATCTCAAAGTCAAGCAACGCGGGTGGGGTGGTTCAATTGTTTAAGATATTGGTATCGAATACCGGTATTTGTTACGGTAACAGTATCGTGTACCGTTAAGGGTTCGTTTAAGGTTCGATCGTTTAGATACTGGTATCGAATACCGGTATTTGTTACGGTAACAGTATCGTGTACCGTTAGGGTCCTAAACGATACCCGATACCTACCGTACTTGATACCGATATCCACATATCAGATATCGATTTCTGGATGTCAGTATCGGGTTCTAATATCGATATCTAATATTTACTAATGGCAAAAGGTTGGATGTCGATATCCAATATCCGAAATAACCTAATATACCTTTCTACCTAATAGCGTCGACCCGATTTCTCTCTCTACCTATTTTCCACAGTTCCGCACTTCATAGTGGCGCTGACAGTAATATCATCATAAAAATGCTGACGCCAACAGAGAGTTTTGAATTTGGTTCCAGAAAAATCACGACAACAGTAATATCATCGTGAAAATGCTGCCTCACCCCTTTCGCTACCTTTCCCAGATCTTCATATCTCATCTCTCTCTTTCTCGCCACCTTATTCAGTGCAGCTCTCACCAATCTCTTCGCTATCCCTTGCAACCCAATTTTGGACAAAAAGTTTAGATCAATGGAGAGGATGTATCAATGATCAGAACTCACAGATCTAGGGTTCTTGAAGACAATCTCCATGGAGGCTTGATCGCTAAGAGGCCATCAGATGCAAAGATCACAAAAGACTCATGAAGATTTATGCGACAAATGTGGATTAAAGGTTCGACACTCATCTCTGGTTTCCACAAAGGAACAAAACCAACGAATTGTCAGGAAAGCGACATCCGTCATCCGCCACTCGCTACCGTCATCCGTTATCTAATACCGTCATTTGTCACCAAGTACTGGCATCTATCATCCGGTACCGAAATTGTACTGTTATAGTCTAATACCGCACCTATTTTCATCAATAATTTGATATCCGATATCCAGAACTAGATGACCATATCGGGTACTGGGTATCAGTTACTGGATGACGATATCGCAAAATACCGGTATTGGATGATGTACTGGATGACGGTAGTCAAACCCTAGTGGATGACAAACGGATATAAAATCTGACCAATAACAAATAAATAATTTGACCACACAAAAATGCATTGAACGGCCTGAAACTAGAAGTGAAAAATAGCTCCTAAATAGATTGTTAATCAAGCCTAAATCCAACCCATATTCAACTTCTTAGCCGCCTATAATCAGATTCTTTTATTATTATTATTTTACTTATTTTTTTATTTCTATTTTTTAAAAAGAGAGGTCACCTTGAAAAAGATGCTCTCTTAATGTCATTAAAATAATGACAAAGGGTACAAATCATGTACTACAAGGGGACAATGGTAGAGGGGCCTAGACCACCTCTGTGCCAAAAAGACGCAAACCCCCTCGCGTCTTGCTAAATAAAATCAACGGAAGTGGTACAACCCCTGAAGATTACCTCGTTCGTATGATTCCAGAGAGACTAAAGTGTGGCAAAAATAATATGTTACTCAGCTTCGCAATGGAATGTTCTGCTGCCAAGAGACTACCAGAACACCTCCTCTGAAATCACCATGAGGCGACTGACGACCGTCGCTTGTCATATCGCTTGGGCTAATGGGAAGGCGAAGAATAGGTGCAAGCAATCCTCCACTGCCCCTACGCATAACATGCACTCCACGGGGGAGTCCAGGCACATACACTACCGTAGGGATCTCGTCATCATGCATCCTTGTAGAAGGAGCTAATCAAACACCTTGATCTTCAAAGGCAGACAACACTTCAATAATAACCGGCACCGCAGCAAGAAGAGCGGATCCTCCAAGTCCTTCTGATCTAGAAGAGGTTGGTAAGCAGCCCGAGTGGTGAAACAAGGGCCGCTCCACACCCACATGTCATGGGCTGCCTCCGACACGCACCGGTTGGCAAAGAGCTCTTGCAGACTAAGAATCTCAGCCACTCGCAAGTTGGGCAATGTTGCGACATAGAGACGCCATACCAAGCCCACCGCACTAAAACCCCCAAATCTATGGACAATGCATCGAGACGAGGGAACAACCCCGCACCGTCGACCGTGTCCCAACCAGTCATCATCCCAGAACCAGAAGATCTTCATGTTCCCTAGCTGAGCGCAGAAGAACCTCTGCACCAGCGGGAAACTCAACCGCACACTCAACATAAATGCAGAGTTGCCACGCCTCGAGGTCTGCCAAATCTCTCAATCCAGCGAGGATTTGTACCCATCTCGTAGCACCACATATACTAAGTCGCACGAAGGTTGCATCATCTGACACATCTATTGGGTCAGAAGGGCCATGTTGGTATGCTAAAGGTGACATATGCCTAGCCCGCCTTAAGACACGAGTCGGTACACGGTAGTTCACACGACGAGCATTGCCCCACGTGACTCCTCGAGCTGAGGACCTCACCAAAAAAAGCTTCGCATGGTCTTCTCGAAATAGCTCCTGACGCCGATTGACATCCTGAAGATCGATATGTAATAAATGGGTATAGTGACCAGGATCGCCTTCAACAAAACTAGGCGACCCCCTCACGACAAGAGGCGTGCCCGCCAACCTCCCAAGCGTGTCTCCACCTTCTTGAACACTGAATGTCAATCTTGGAGCCGAAGCTGATGGTCAACAAGCGGCACCCCTAGGTACATGATCGGTAGGACTCCAATGGGTGTCGCCAAGATCTGGGAGCAGCCACCTACCTCCTCCTCAGATAACCCGAACCCAACGAATGTGGACCTGGCTCGGTCCAGTCGAAGACCTGAGAAATCCGAGAAAGTGTCCATCATGGTCGAGAGAGTCTGCGCCGCCGCCATGGATCCCTGGATGAAGAATGTTGTATCGTCGGCATATTGCAGCAAGGGTATGCCACCAGGAAGGCTGGCCGACTGGAATCCGGTAAGGGCACCGCTCGAGCACACCTGCGATGTGCATACTGCCAAGGCATCCATTGCTAGGATGAAGAGTAAGGAGGCCAAGGGGCAGCCCTGCCGGATGCCTCGCTGAGGGATGAATCCATCCCCCTTGCGGCCGACCATTCACCAAGACGACGAAGGTGGAGGTCGTCACACATTGCTTCACCCAACGCACCCACGTCTCCGAGAAGCCTCGACGTCGGAGGACATTCCAGAGAAAGCGCCAATCAATAGAGTCATAGGCCTTATCGAAGTTCACCTTCCACATAAAATCCCGGTGGTGCCATCCCGACGCCATTTTGCTAGAATCTTCTCTGCCAGCACGATATTATCCGCCATCTGCCGGCCCGGAATAAAGGCAGATTGGAACGGGCTAATCAACGATGGAAGTACCCCCGGGAGCCGATTAGCCAGCACCTTGGCGAATATCAGATACAAAGAGTTGGACAGTGAAATCGGGCGGAAATCACAAATCTGCTCTGCCCCTTTAAACTTCGGTAGAAGCATGATGTATGCTTTGTTTAGCCTGTCCATCTGACACCGACCGGCCTTGAAGTCCTCCAACGCCGCCATGACTGCATATCCCACTATGTCCCAGCAGTCCTTGTAGAAGAGCACAGGGATGCCGTCTGGTCCGGGGGCGCCTTTGTTGTTTAGCCCTCTCACTGCCGCTTTTACTTCATCTTCCGAAAAAGGAAGGATCAGCTGCTGCTGCTGACTCGGAGCTAAAACGGAGGCACCGGTAGCCGGCCACCGCCATCGATTAGCTGGCCCCCGACGGTAGAAAGCTCGAAAGTGCTCTGCAAAGGCTTGGCCAACTGCTGCCTGGTCGTTGATCACTTGATCTCCAATCCGAAGGCGGGGGATGCCATTGAGATGACTTCGCCAATTTGCCATCTGGCGGAAGAAACGGGTGTTGGTGTTCCCGGCCGATAGCCAGAGCTGCCGAGAGCGCCGGCACCAATCCACCTCAATTCTAAGATCCACCTCCGCCACCTCGTCCCGGCACATCTTCCGTTCCCTGGTCTCTTCTGCCGTGAGAGGTCTCAGATCTTCCATCGCCTAAAATCAGACATTGAACACTCCTAAAACTCGACTCATAATAGAATTCAAATCAGACCTAAAATTAATAGATGGTCAAGCGAGATGATGACTCTTAAACTAGACTAAAATAGCACCAAAGCCTGACCTAAAACCTACCTTGATCAGAGCTAAAACTCTGCCACTAAAACACTTCAATGTAAGATCTTTGACCTCCTTAGATCAAACCAAAACAGATTAGCTGAAAAGTAGATTTTAAGCACGTATTATCTGACTTTAAAACAGATTTCAAATCAGATAAAAGATTTAATTCGACGCAGTTCACAAAATTGACATCTAAATAGCTGGTAATCGTGCCTAAAGCAAGCACGGAAATAGAGCTAAAAACAACAAAGCCATTCAAAAGATGAATAGATGGAGATCAGAGGACGACTTGAGTAAAGTCGGATGTTTCCGTGATCAGTAAGCTGCGGATCTCTCCCGAGGGGAGTTGCCCTTTTGGCTAGGCGCCACTCTCTTTCTGAGCTATTCCAGCTTCTTCATTCTTTTGTTTGTGCCACGGTGAACGAACAAAAAAGAGGGCCGTCTCAGCTACAGGTAGTGAAACTACGGCAATGATTAGCGTCACCTCTTCTTCTCTATAGGAGATATAATCAGAACCTAGATATCGGATTCAAGTCTGCTTACCGGAAATAACAAAATACCTCGAGCAGGTCAATAGAACTTCAAGACAATCAAGGACGGCACCAGATGATCGAGAAAATCACAGAACGACCAAAATAACCACTAGAAACGATCAGAATCAGCACAGAAAGATCAAGAAATAGCGCACCGCGATCAGCAGGAGGAGGGGCTCCGGAGAAGACCTGGAGAGCGTCAAGAATGGTAGTTTTTCTTCTTCTTTTTCTTGGTCTGGAGAGAGTTGTGACAGCGGACGAGAGAGCGAGATTCAGATTAATGCTTGATCCGTCTAAGTATAGAAATAAGAAGCCCTAAGAAAGTCGTATAAAAAGAAAGGACCGTTAGAGTTTGGAAAATGAGACCGATGAAATATTAATGTAAACTTTATAAAGCCTAATGTCTACTATATACATATATGTAATATATAACATAATATAAAATCAATTAGGATTTATGGTTAGGTGATTGAATATTAGCTGTGAAATGCCAAACGCTGTTGATGAAATCTAACGGCATGATAGTGATCATGATTTCTAATCACAATTCATCAACATGAGTGTTTGAAATTATAACTAGATCTGGGCAGATAGGTTGAAAACTAGGGCTCCTTTTCTTGTTTTTCCCATTTCTCGCATCCATCTTTAATCTTTGACATTCCATTTCTTTTTATGTCTAGCATGCATCAAATTTTGGTATGTTAGTCCAAATTCTATCTCCATCCTTGAATTCCAACCCTTGTTTTCATTCGAATTTCCTAAAAGTCGATTATCCATCTGCCGATTATCATCATGCGACATGGATATAACCAATATTAATCATTGCACTTGAACTTTGAGGGCACTAAAATCAATTTTATATTTTGTTTGTCTAAACATATGGTTCAATGATACATTTTTTTATGGTTGTCAAGATTTTAACCTCACATGTCAAAGGCTAGATTTTTTTTTATTCTCTTGCTAACCTCACATCTTTTGACTTTTGCTATCCTGCTGCTAGTTTATCTCATTATCTTTTACTAATAGATAAGCATCTTTCTTTATTTCTTATTTGTTTTCTCAAAGATTAATGTTTCATTATTTCAGATTTTTTTTTTATCATGATTCATCATTTTGTCGAACCATGTTGAGAGATAAATTATTCTCCAATGTTTCTATTGAAAATAGTTTCATCATAGAAACTTAAACTCAACGATAGCGATCATCACGTGCAGAGCTCAATCAAGATAGTTGGTTTCTTCAAATCATATTTTGATCAATCCAGATCAGATCTAACATCCTTCCTGGATAGGCTGATCCTAATCTCATTCACATCGGTTTTGTGAGAAATATCATAAACTCACTTGATTATGAAATTTTCAAAGGGGAAACACAACTATCACAAGATCCTAGCCATTCTATAACACTTGCGTTCTCTGTTGCACCTTTTTTGGGATAATTTGTTCATCTATGTCCCAAAAAGCGTCTGATTGTGAGAGGCCAAGTCTGATTGGGATTCCAATGATTTACTCTGAGCTTATCCAATTCAACAATGAACAAGGCTCCTCCATGGGTTCTACTATTCTACGAGTCTCCTTGTTTCTCGTGGCGCTGCTGGTCAGCAGCCTCTTGCAATCAGCATACAAAATCAAGCGAAGAGAACAATGAAGAGACTCTGGGATCTTCCCGGGGATGCTGTTGCCAGAGAACCTGGCCAGAAGAAAGCTTTGCCAGACTCTTGCCGTACATGAGATTTTGTGTGTGAGAGAGAGAGAGATAGAGTAAGATTCTTCATGATTGATTAGCCCTATTAAAGCATGATAAAATCCTTCGAGTTTTATATTCTCCATTAACAGTACAAGTCGAGTTATAATTTCTCAAATTCATATCCCACAAATTCTGGTCAAGAACTTATCAGTAGAGTTTCATTAAAAATAAAAAAATCAACCTCATAAATAGGAGATCGAACAGACTCAGGACCAAAGGCCCTCTATCAGTGAACATATGAGGAAAAGATTTGAGGCTGGTTACCTGTGGGACGATAAACCCTGTAAACCTCCGGCATGAAACCCTTCAGTGTATGCCGAGTTCTTGAAGATCATCTGCATAGAACTCAAGATCACGCTAAAATCAGAATATATTTATACCGACATTACAGTGAAATCAAATTACTTACAGCCATGTTCTCAAAATCGGGCCTAATTTTTCGGGTTATCTTCTCGAAAGTATTCTCCAGATTGAGTTCAGACTTATTTAAAGAATCTTGGCACATCTGCACATTCTTTCGATGTCTGGCATCAGACCTTTTAATTGATGATCAGAATTCTTTAACTAGAGAGAGAATCACCTCGCTTAGAAATGAAGTGCGCATTTTATTTATGATTTCATCAATAAAATAAGGCACATCTACTGCGGCAACTGGTTTTTTTTCGTTGTCCGGCTTCTTCTCCTTGGGTACTGCTTTCTTCTTGTTTGATCCAGATTTTGAAAAATCATCAACTGGAAAACCAATGAATGGATCAAGCTGAATGATTTTTTTAAAGGGTCAAACTGAATAAAATTTTTGGTCAGAAAGCATTTTCACATAATGAAAAGTAACATAATTATGGTAAAATTGTGAAAGGTATGATACATATGAATGCCTCTGCAAGAATGAATGCCTCTTTAAGAGCTACATTTAGCTAGTAATATCATGGGTCTCTGATGAGGTCCCTTTCCACTTTTTGAATGAGAATATTCAAGGAATTGGAAACTTCTTAAATGGTGGCCCATCTAGAGTCTCTCTTTCTCAAACACTCCCCGTATATTTCTCTGTATAACAGCTAAAAAGAGATTTCTCAAAGACAAATATACTGACTTTCTCATTAGCAGAAAAATTTACATACCTACGAGAGTTGAAAGCTTTTTCTCAACTTGAGAATGATCATTGTCATAAGCTTGATTTTGAGTCACTTTCTCTGGAGTTTCAGATGGCACAAGAAAAGCAAGATCAGGAGGCTGATCCTTCCCTACAGTGGGAGTAGCCTAAATCGACAAATTGACATTGACTCAAAAGGACATTTAAAGAAAATAAGAATAATAACATAAGGGGAAAATTGTCATCACCTCGAGATCTAAATAAGCTGGATTTCGCCCAAGTGAGAGAAGAAATTTGTCAAGATCACGTGTATTAAGAGCTAGGTAAACAATGTCAAGGAGATTTAATGGTCAGTAGTGAGATAAATTACAGCTATAACTGTATTCATTAAATTCCTGCATAATCTTTAAGATAGAAATCCGACATCTTAATCTTAAAGCAAAAAAGGTAAGAACCGTGACAGAAAACTCACCAATGGTCATTTCATTTGAGAGCGGATGAAAGAAGCATGACTTGTGAGCTTTAAATCCTTGGTCAAGAAGAAGAGAAACAGTTCTGTACAGGTAAGAGAAATGGTTATGATAGTGAAGGAACCAACAAAATCAGGGAAATAGCTGTTGAGTTTCTGCTAGTAATCTCAGTGAAATCTAACCAAAAACTAAGATAACATTTTGCATAGATCTCTCTCTTTCATAATATTCTCAAAAACTAGGATAAAATTCTGCACAGTTCTCTCTGCTGAACAATATTCTCAAGAACTAAGATATCTGTTTGCACAGAGCCTTTTTATTTCTCGATCTCCTCCTGTTAGCAGATCCGATGGATCTGTTAGAATAATGCCCTTCTCTCTCTCTCTCTCTCTCTCTCTCTCTCCCCTCCCTCCTCCTCTTCTTTCTTCACTCTCTCACACACACAAATATAGGGCCTATCCAAATCTACCTCATTTCTGCCTTCAAATCTAATCATATAGAGCTCTGAAGCAAGAAGAGAGTGGAAGGTAGAAATAAAACATGAGGGAGAAGTTAATAATTGCAAGAATGCCTTAATCTCCATTGAAGAGGTGATGGATGTGCAACAAGAGGCAGGAGAACAGAATACAGATACTAGAGGGAGAGGGAAATACTCGAATCAAACTAGAGTCTAGGCTCAAGATATGCCTCTTCCTCTTCAGCCCAGCCTCTAAGAATCTTTGTATACGACTCTTAGTACATTTATATATACCTCTTCCTACTGGATTATATGACACACTCTCTCTCGCCATCTCTATCTATCCCCCTCTCTTACCGCTTCCTCTCTATCTCTCCTTCCCCTTCTCCCCATCCGTTGTTCCAATAGAAATCTAATCAAGATTGTCATAACGCAATTGATCTGCAGAAGTCCTCCAGTGACCAGAGACTCATCAGAGAGACTTTCACAGAATTCTATTCACATCAAATTTCATAAATTTCTAAAATTTACCACCCCAGGTACATTAGAACGCAAATAGGATCCTTTAGTGAGTGAATCTACCCAGGTTATAATATGATTATAGTAAAAAAGTTTAAAAACCCATACTCATCTATAGTAAAAGAAGTGAGAAGGAGTCTGTCCAAAAGAGTATTAAAGGAACTTATAGTATATTTTGGGAATAGCAAATTTAAAAAAGCATCCCTCAGTTCAGCCCTAACTCAACACAATAAGACATATATGATACAGAGCAACCAACCATTATAAGTTTATCTTTAAAAAGAAAGTTTACAGAAAGAAGATAAAGATGTCTAAATAGTTTACAGGCTCCTGCATACTACGTGTTTTAAACATTGATCGACCTATAAAAGAATATTTATGAGAAAAAAAAATGAAAGAGCAACATACCTAGCAGTCTCATTAATCAAGGCAAATGGAGTAACGCATCCCAATGACACCTGTCAATAAAAGGATGAATCATGTCCTAAAGGTATTTTGTAGAAATTATTCCTGATAGACACATTTCTATAAAAGACTGCAATAATAAAGAATTTCTGGGGAGTCACCGACCTAAGATGATATTCCCTTTTGCGTTTAGAAAAAAAAACTGAAATAATCAAGGGATGTTAGCATTTATCACATGTGGGTTATAAAGCAGTAACATCTTCTCATGAGTCACTAGAGGGCCAGGCACCTGTGTCGTGATACATTCCAAGAGTTTTTTTGGTACACAGACAATCTATTTAGTTGTTTTTAATGGTTTTACCAGAACTTTTCCTTCTAATCGCACTAATGCCCATATGAACAAAACTCAGAATTTCTGCCACAAGATTTAGATCAAAACTCCAAATACATACCTTCGTCATCAGATGGAATGATATGAATCAAAGGGAAAAAGAAATGATAATCTCGATTCTTACTCCACTAAAACAGATGGACTCATTATAATAAATGCAATTGATATTTCTTATGGGTACTGTTAGAAGAAATTACCCAATTTCACAATCCCACCCTCATCTAAAAATATTTGTAATAATGCCCCTGTATTTTAAATTATGCCCTTTCGCTACTGGCCATTGTAAAGTGACTTTAGAGTCTAACGGTCACTCCACAATGTATATATAGAGCTTAAATGAGTAATATAAATAAATTCTTCTCTTATCTTAATCCCTCTGTGTATACATTCATGCCTCTGATCCAGAGCCTCCTTTCTAACAGGTATTAATAAAATAAGAAAACAAAAACAGCTTTACGTAATATCTAACCAAAGAATGACAGAAACTCGTAACCACCTGAAGTATCTCCTGCAAAGATTCTTCAGGTGCCATTCGAAGACCTCCTTTACCCAAACCAAGACGCTGGGATAGCACTGATAAATGATGGATATTAAAGTGAAGAAATGAAAGTTAAATGATGGGTCGATAACAAATACCACAAGTATTAGATGTACCTTTAAGATCAACATTCGTGCCAGAGAGAGCGGATATAATGTAGTATCTGTGCTTCTTATCCTACAATACATGAAGAACAAAGAGAAGAGATCACTTATGAGATAAATAAGGCGGACACAGAGATGAAGTTTCAGAAGTCTCTTACTTTCAGAAATAGGTTCTTACTCAATGCTCCGCCCAAGTGTCCAACATACGTTGCCTAGAAGATAAACAGAATGAACCAAAATAACTAATTATAAACTTTAAAACTTTATAAATAATCCAGACGCTCTATAAATTAATTAATTAGGGTTTATAACAAACCTGGGCCTCGACTGTTAATACGGCAGGATGATCAAAAGTTGCAAAATCAATGCCTAACTCCTAGACAAGTGAAATACTGCTAGTTAGTGTAAACTTTTACCCAAACCTCAAATTCTCTCCAACACATTCACTGCATTCGGACAAATTAATTCAAAAAACGGATCAAAAGCATCAAAATCTGGTTTAATTATTGAACACCGCGCTTCGACTCTAACTTCTGCGAAATTAGCCGCGCAGTTCAAGAAAATTGGCGTAATCGACCGCGGAAACTCCTATCTGCTCCTCTGTTTCGCCGCATGCTCTTCCGTGAACGTGAAATCCGTGGAAATAAATAAAGATGACAGTTCTTGAACCTTAAGACGAGCTAGCAGCTGCTCAGGTCTGCATCCGCCGCCCATCCCTTATGGCGCACTAGACTTCGAGAAGAAGACGTTCTTATTTAAGGACGAACACGAACCCGGTTTGTCCTTTCCGGTCCAAACCGGTCTGAAGTCTTAGAAGTCTCGCGCGTCCGGTCTGAACCGGAGAGAAATTAAGAGGTTTATTTTTTTCCTCCGATATCTCTGATCGGAGACGAAAATGGCGACGGCGGGAAGTTTCTTTCAGTTCCCTTACAAGGAAAATTCGTGGACCGGTACGTGCGTCTCTCCGTCGAGAATTGTCGTTGGCGCCTGCGGCGTCCGACTCGGTAGAGCGCTCCATCGCCGCGCCGCGCGGGAGATTCAGAGTCTCATCTCCCCTTTCTCTTCGTGCTCTGTTCAGGTAACCTGAACTCGAATTTTTTTCTCTGGTATTTAAATATCGTGCTCAATATAAAGATAAATTAATATTTTTGTTTCATGACTGCTGTCTGTCGAATTGAGGTTTCTGGTGGTTGATCGGGTTTTGTGGCCATTTTTGTAGATTTTGTCCATATCCGTGTCTTAATGGAAGCTTCTTTTCGGAAACTAAATTCATCGTTTTCTTACCATGTGGCGATTTGATCAATGTGGAGCTCATCATTCGGAACCCAAATCCTTGTCTTCAGCTATTAATGTCTAAACAGTCGTACTTTTATGCCTAATATATGATATATTTATGACTTGCAGGCAATTTGCTACACCAGTTATTTGACGAAGTTCAATGGGATTGGAAGACCTTTTCTGCTGGAAATTTCTTCTATTTTGGGAACATCTGCCTATTCAGTATCTTGTTTTTCTTCCTCCTTAATATCTTTCTTCAGTGAGAGGGGACCAGAAAAAGAATCTGGTGGGCAGGACAAGCTGAGTTTTGATACTGGCGAAGGAAGTTCTTCTAAAAGAGAGAGAGGCCAGCTGTGGACTAACATTCTTCTGGCTACAAATATTTTGTAAGTCATTAAATGCTATCAATCAGCATCAGTGGTTCAAGTTCTCTCAGAATTCCAATTAAATTTTAGTTGGAATTGAGTTTTTATCATCTTTTAGGATCTATGGTGCACAAATTCTTACTCATGGGAAGCTAATGTTGTGGGGAGCAAAGGTTCGAAGATTAAATACTTCTTCCAACCTCTTAATGTGAGATCTGTAATTGTCTTATATGTTTAGGTCAATGGCCTTATTGCTCGGGGTCAACTATGGAGATTTGTGACGTCATCCTTTTTGCATGCTAACATCATGCATTTAATGGTATGCATGAAACATTAAGTAAAAAAATCCTCCTAGGGGGTTATCTTATTAGGACATAAATTTCTTTTCAGGTTAATTCGTATTCCTTAAATTCGATTGGTCCTGTAATGGAGAGAATAAGTGGACCGAGAAGGTTCCTTGCGATATATTTTTCTTCAGCAATTGCAAGTATGATTCAGATGATTTAGTGAGTGATTGTATATGTCCATGACCTGATGGATTTGATTTTGCCAATTTACTGAGAGGTCAGGCTCTATCTTGAGCTACACATTCTGTCAATCGCCATCAGTTGGTGCATCAGGAGCAATTTTTGGGCTGGTAAAATCCTTCGACCTGTGAATTATTTGTATTTGAAATTGTGTTTTATATTTGACAGTAGGAAGTGAAGAAATACAATCTGATTCTCTGAGTAGCTTTGTTTCAGTAAATGAGGACAGTTTTTGAGAAAAAATATCTAGCCATGGCCAGAGTTTTTTAACTATTATGCTTGTGATTCAGAATTTTCAGAGAATCTCTCTGTCTATCTTCCTTTCTCATTCTCCCTCTCTCCTCCTCTCGTCTTCTCTTCTGATCAGCAATCTTTGGTCTAAGGTGGGATCTCTTGCTGTTTTCATATTAAGGCATAAAAAACTGATGGGTGGTGGTAAAGAGCAAATCCAGCAGATAGCAAATGTCATCGCCCTAAATTTGGTACAAAGTCAGCTTTTTTGAGAACAACCTTTATCTCCTTCTCAAAAAAATAATACAAAAAATTTACCGTTTCTTAGATGATTGGGGTTCTATCCAAAGGCATAGACAACTGGGGCCATGTAAGCCACCTCCTCAGTCCATCCCTGGTTTATCTTTCTCCTGGATTTGGAGAGTTAAAATTTTCTGTGGATATACAGCTGGGAGGGCTCCTTGGGGGAGCTGGAGTTTCTTGGTTGATAGGTCCTGCATGGAGTTACCAGTACCAGACAAAAGATGGGCGATTAGTTTTCTCCGATAAGGCTCCTCTCTTCAGTCTCATCCCGAAAAAGAGTGGCCATTAGCTTGGTAAGAACTCATCTTCTTTCCTTCTGACTCATTTTTTTAATGTTAAATGATTTGATCTTTAAAATCTAATGGAGTATTTTTTTTTGGGACTGCATTAATTTTGATAGCCAAGCTGTCCAAGTGAAATTATTTGAGGGTGCAGATGACAAAGATACCTGCCGGGGGGGAAGGTCATTATGTGACTTACAGTCAACTGTCATCTTTCCCTTTCTCCACGCTCGTGGGCAGTTTGCTTTCCAGTTGACATCAAGATTTCTGCAAGGGCATGATATTTACCACGGTTGCTTTTGTCGGTGAAAATATGCTTGTGTTTCTATTTGTTGGCTGTATAATGGAGGAAACATATAAATGATTCAAGAACTCATATCACTTGAGCTTCTTTTGATTATGAAGAAGTAGGAATAGTTAAATCCACCTTACATATGCACCAGGTGAACTCTAGGAGAGTTGTACTTGTGAGTGTGGAGGGCAAACTCTTTGGAATTGAGGTTTAGGGACCTACTTGAAGCGTGTGTGGATAGAGACAAGTCGGCATGTAGGGTAGTAGGGAGCAGCGAGTGGAGCTCTAAGAGTTTGCTCATGGAATATGGGGATGAACACTCATGTATGAAAGATGTCGGTGATTCATGATCAAGAATTTCTAGGGGGACTATCTTTTCTTTGGACTAGTGTGGGGGATTTAGATATCCTGCCTAGTTTAACAAATCTGGTGGACTAGCAGCATGAGAAATTGACTTAATATTTATTGAATTTCTAAAGAGAATTTAGATAAAATTAATTTGCAAGGAGAAAAACTAATTCACCCCCTCTCTATTTCACCATGCAATTAAGAAATTTTACCTCACAAATCTAGAAGACTCCACAAGATTTTGTAAGAACTAGATGAGTATAGAAGATTCTTGAAGCATCTAGAAGATTCTAGAGAAGTTTAGATGATTCTAGAACATTCCAGAAGCTTCTAGAAAATTGACCAAATAAACCTTCACAATGTCCATAAATGAAATCATTATCCTTCAACATAAGTCAAGGATTGCGACTGTTATGCATAGATCTTTGATCCTTGACGTTCATTTCTTTTTTTGAATAAGTTAAACTAATACTCAATTTTGAATATCGTTTTGGGCAATAACAAAAATCTATTCAATTACAAAAAAAAAACCTGGATATCTCGTTCAGCTTACCACAAAAATTATAGGAATTTCAAAAATCATCGTTAGTTAGAATTACAAATGTACAATTATAGCGGATGATGAAGGAAGTTCTTGGTTGGATGCTCTGACTTTTGGTACCTACTGCAAGTCAAGCGGTTGATAGTCTCAATGATTTGAATGAGGTGAGACAATTGCGACGAGGTCCCTAAGATTTATTAGAGTAATGAGTTGAAACTCTATTCATGTGAACTCAAACGGAGGAAAGTCTCTCAAGTCTCAACGGATACTTGTGGGCGAAAACTAGCCGTTGCGTTCCCATCCTTGAAGACCCCAGTAATCCAATCTGTGCCCATTTATAACTGGAGCGACGAAGTGAGAAATGGCCACGCTCATTTCTACGGCACGTCACTCCACTCGAATGGTGATCTCTCTCGATCGAATCTTGCATCTTCTTTGCTATTTCTTTATTTCTCTGTTCCATGTGGCTGTTCTTCTCGCCTCGGCGATCCGGATTGCAGAAGGACATGCAGAGAAGAGATAAATGAAGACGTCCCCGAGACTGTCTCATCCATCCTGAGCAAACAACTCTAGTCATCTTCAAGGATCGTGGACGTGGGAAAATACTTCTTGCATGACGAGCTTCATCGGCAACGACGGCGAGTAAGGTATGTATGTTGCTTCCGTCTAATTTAAGGGGTTCACTTCGTACGAGCCAAAGACGGCCGGGAAGGAGGTATTTTCCTTCCTTGGATTTTAGTTCATTAAGCTCGTATACTTCATTTACTTATTTCAGTATACAGAGAAAAAGATTTGGCTCTGTACGATGAAGAAAGCATGCGCGCCTGGAAGCCTTGTTTTCTCATTTCGTAGTTTGTCGCACTGCAGATCTAGTTTTTTTGGAAAAAGCATCGGAGAAGTCCCTTTACCCCCAGAACATACGTAAGGTGCAGAAGAAACCCGATACACACAGAGATAGAGAAAAGAGAGAGAGAGAGAGAGGAGGAGGGAGAGGCAGGCGAGGGGGAAGGATGGAGAGGGTGAGGGAGGGGAGGGGTGTAAGAGTAGAAAGAATAGAGAAGAGGAAGAGGAAAGAACAAGAAGAACAGCCGAGAAGATCAAGATCGTTGTTTCATTCAAATTTCTGTTCATCGGCATATGTTTAAAGTAATCCTGTCTATGTGATACGTTGCTGCAGTGGGTCCTATCTAATGTGAACCTATCTATTTGTGTTCCTAGATGATACAGAAATGGGACTTATTAGAAAATTATGCCCCTACATGTCCCTACAGGCAGGCGAGGGGGGAAGGATCGAGAGGGTGAGGGTGAGAGGGGACGTAGGAGGGAGGGGGGAGAAGGGAGGGAGAGGCAGGTGAGGGTGAGAGGGGAGGAGGGGGAAGGAGGGACTGAGAGGCAGGCAAGGCGGGAAGGATGGAGAGAGTGAGAGTGAGTGGGGAGGCAGGAGGGAAGGAAGGAGAGGCAGGCGAGGGGGAAAGGATAGAGAGGGTGAGAGGGAAAGGGGAGGGATAGGCAGGCGAGGGGGCGGGAGAGGGGGGAAGGATAGAGAGGGTGAGGGTGAGAGGGGAGGCAGGAGGGAGGGATGAAGAGGGTGAGGGTGAGAGGGGAGGCGAGAGGGAGAGGCAGGCGAGGGGGGAAGGATGGAGAGGGTGAGAGTGAGAGGGGAGGCAGGAGGGAGGGAGAGGCCGGCGAGGGGGGAAGGATGGAGAGGGTGAGGGTGACAGGTGAGGCGGGAGGGAGGGAGAGGTAGGCGAGGGGGGAAGGATGGAGAGGGTGAGGGTGAAAGGGGAGACAAGAGGGAGAGGCAGGTGAGGGGGGGAGGAAGGAGAGGGTGAGAGGGGAAGGATGAAGAGGGTGAGAGGGGAGGCGAGATGGAGGGAGGGAAGGAGGGAGAGAGGTAGGCGAGGGGGGAAGGAAGGAAAGGGTGAGGGGGAGGGGAGGTCGGAGTGAGGTTGGGGCAGACGAGGGGGGAAGGATGGAGAGGGTGAGGGTGAGAGGGGACACAGGAGGGAGGGAGATGCAGGTGAGGGGGGAGGGATGAAGAGGGTGAGGGTGAGAGGGGAGGCGAGAGGGAGAGGCAGGCAAGGGGGGAAGGATGAAGAGGGTGAGGGTGAGAGGGGAGGCGAGCGAGAAGGAGGAAGAAAGGGAGGTGGGGAGGGAGAGGCAGGCGATGGGGAAAGGATTGAGAGGGAGGGAAGGAAATCATGAGGGAGAAAGGGAGGGTGAGGGTGAGGGTGAGAGGGGACGCAGGAGGGAAGGAGGGAGGGAGTGACACGCAAGGGGGGAAGGATGGATAGGGGAGGCAGTAGGGAAGGAGGGAGGAGGGAAGGATGGAGAGGGTGAGGGTGGGAGGGGATGTAGGAGGGAAGGAGGGAGAGGGTGAGGGTGGGAGGGGATGGAGGAGGGAAGGATGGAGAGGGTGAGGGTGGGAGGGGATGTAGTAGGGAAGGAGGGAGGGAGAGGTGGGCGAGGGGGGAGGATGAAGAAGGTGAGGGTGAGAGGGGACACATGAGGGAAAGAAGAAGGGAGAGGCAGGTGAGGAGGGAAGGAGGGAGAGGGTGGGAGGGGATGGAGGAGGGAAGGAGGGAGGAGGGAAGGATGGAGAGGGTGAGGGTGGGAGAGGATGTTTAGGGAAGGAGGGAGGGAGAGGCAGGTGAGGGGGGACGGATGGAGAGGGTGAGAGTGAGAGGCGAGGCGGGAGGGAAGGAGGGAGAGGTGGGAAGGATGGGGGAGGGAAGGAGGGGGAGGTGGGAAGGATTGGGGGGGAGGGAAGGATTGGGTGAGGGTTGGAGGGGATGTAGGAGGGAAGGAGGGGAGGATGGAGAGGGTGAGGGTGGGAGGGGATGTAGGGAGGGAAGGAGGGAGAGGGTGGGAGGGGGATGGAGGAGGGAGGAGGGAAGGATGGAGAGGGTGAGGGTGGGAGGGGATGTAGTAGGGAAGGAGGGAGGGAGAGGTGGGCGAGGGGGGAGGATGAAGAAGGTGAGGGTGAGAGGGGACACATGAGGGAAAGAAGAAGGGAGAGGCAGGTGAGGAGGGAAGGAGGGAGAAAAGGGGGGGGGGGCAAGATGAAGAGGGTGAGGGGGGAGGGAAGGAGGGGGAGGTGGGAAGGATTGGGGGGAGGGAAGGATTGGGTGAGGGTTGGAGGGGATGTAGGAGGGAAGGAGGGGAGGATGGAGAGGGTGAGGGTGGGAGGGGATGTAGGAGGGAAGTAGGGAGAGGGTGAGGGTGGGAGGGGATGGAGGAGGGAGGAGGGAAGGATGGAGAGGGTGAGGGTGGGAGGGGATGGAGGAGGGAGGAGGGAAGGATGGAGAGGGTGAGGGTGGGAGGGGATGTAGTAGGGAAGGGAGGGAGGGAGAGGTGGGCGAGGGGGGAGGATGAAGAAGGTGAGGGTGAGAGGGGACACATGAGGGAAAGAAGAAGGGAGAGGCAGGTGAGGAGGGAAGGAGGGAGAAAGGAAGGGGGGGCAAGATGAAGAGGGTGAGGGTGAGAGGGGACACAAGAGGGAGAGGCAAGTGAGGAGGGAGAAAGGGAGGCAAGATGGAGAGGGTGAGGGTGAGAGGGGACGCAGGAGGGGAAAAAGGGAGGGAGAGGCAGCGGAGGCAGGCGGGGGGAAGGATGGAGAGGGTGAGAGTGAGAGGGGTATGGAAGGATGGAGAAAGGGGGGGTAAGGATGGAGAGGGTGAGGGGGGGGGGACGGATGGAGAGGGTGAGAGTGAGAGGGGCATGGAAGGATGGAGAAAGGGGGGGGGGTTGAAGGATGAAGAGGGGAGGGAAAAAGGGAGGGAGAGGCAAGCGAGGAGGGAAGGATGGAGAGGGTGAGAGTGAGAGGGGAGGTAGGAGGGAAGTATGGAGAAAGGGAGGGGGGAAGGATGGTGAGGGAGAGGGGGGAAGGATGGAAGGAGGGGGAAGGTAGACAAGGGAGGTAGGAGGGAGAAAGGGAGGGAGGGGGGAAGGATGGAAGGAGGGGGAAGGCAGACAAGGGAGGTAGGAGGGAGAAAGGGAGGGAGAGGCAAGCGGGGGGGAGGATGGAGAGGGTGAGGCAGGCGGGGGGAAGGATGGAGAGGGTGAGAGGGGCATGGAAGGATGGAGAAAGGGGGGGGGTGAAGGATGAAGAGGGGGAGGCAAGCAAGGGGGAAAGGATGGAGAGGGTGAGAGGGGAGGCCGGAGGGAGGGAGTGGCAGGAGAGGCGAGATGGGAGGATGGCTGGAGGGGATGGGTGAGAGGGGAGGTAGAAGGAAGGGGGAGAGGGTGAGAGGTAGGAGAGAGGGTGAGGGTGAGAGGGAGAAAGAGAGGGTGGAAATAGGGAGAGAGGGATGGGAGAGAGGGATGAAGAAAGGGGAGGGAGGGGGAAGGATGGAAGGAGGGGGGAAGGCGAGACAAAGGGAGGTAGGAGGGAGAAAGGGAGGGAGAGGCAAGCGGGGGAGGATGGAGAGGGTGAGGCAGGCGGGGGAAGGATGGAGAGGGTGAGAGGGGGCATGGAAGGATGGAGAAAGGGGGTGAAGGATGAAGAGGGGGAGGCAAGCAAGGGGGAAAGGATGGAGAGGGTGAGAGGGGAGGCCGGAGGGAGGGAGTGGCAGGAGAGGCGAGAGGGGAGGATGGCCGGAGGGAAGGATGGGTGAGAGGGGAGGTAGAAGGAAGGGGGAGAGGGTGAGAGGTAGGAGAGAGGGTGAGGGTGAGAGGGAGAAAGAGAGGGTGGAAATAGGGAGAGAGGGATGGGAGAGAGGGATGAAGAGGGTGAGAGGCAGGCAAGGGGGGCAAGGATGGAGAAAGTGAGGGTGAGAGAGGAGGTGGGAGGGAATGATGGAGAAAGGGAGGGAGGGAGTGGCAAGGGGGAAGGATAGAGAGGGTGAGAGTGAGAGGGGAAGATGGAGAAAGGGAGGGTGAGAGGGGTGAGGGGGAGGGAGGAGGGAGGGAGAGGTAGGCGAGGGAGGAAGGATGGAGGGGGTGAGAGTGAGAGGGGAGTGATGTACCCATCACACTTTCATCTTTTGTTTATATTCATTGAAATGAAATTTTATTCATTTTCATTTTTGTGTGATGTTTGCAGTGAAGTCCATGAACATATGCAGTGATCAAGTGAATTATGATGAGATCATAATACAGTGATCGCTGGTCTTTAAACATATGTTTTAAATATTCCTATTCGTGGGATATTCGAGAAGGATATCGAAATATCCGGAAAGAATATCACTCATATGATGAGTATGGCTGATCTTGTGGCCATCGGTGTTGAGACACCAAGGATAGATAACGAGTGCTCTTTGGACAAAGAGTTCACTGAATTGATCTGTATGAATCCCTGAATGGTATTATGTCAAATTGTCAATTAGGTTGATTCTTGTCATGGCTGTGTACGTGATCCTTTGACTTAAGACACAAAAGATATCTTGTGGATGGATATGATCGTGTTTTGACTATGACTTGTGAATCCCTAGCCACGGGATCTCCAAAACATCATAGATTGGATACGACAGGAAGTCCTCGAAGGTGATTGAATAGTTAAGATGGGATCATCCGCCCTCGGTATATGAAGAGATCGACTGAAAGAATGAGATGCGGTTAAATCCTTGGCCAGGGTAGTGAAAATATTAGAGAAGTTATTCTCAATGATTTCCTACTCGCATCATTACTAAATTGAGTGACTAATTAGGATTTGACAATTAACCATACCCTAAAGTCTTTCATGAGTCTCATGTGGATGAAGGATTATACATACACGGTAACCAATGAAGACATGGTTCCATGAAAGAGTTCTAATATACTTCATATCTCTTAGGGTACGTGGTGTAGCTTGGCACCCACCAGGGCTAGCGACTCAACCTGTCGATTGGGTTAAATCGATCATTAGTCAATTAATCTACATGTTGATATAGTTAATTGATAAGGAAGACCAACAAGTGTTATTAGGTTAATAGAGTCATTAACTGAAGAGATATATAGACCTAGAGGGTCACATACATAAGGTCAATGGACGTCGGTGGATATGGACATAATAATAAGGGTTTTTGTGAAAAGTTCACATTCTTGTTGGTCTAGTGGTATAGACATAATAAATAGGGGGAGAACGACCATAATAGTGGTGCCCATGCAAGCCTAGTGGATTTTCTCCTCTCCCTTCTCTTCTTCTCGTGATGACGAGTGTTCATGAGGAGATCCGATCGTCTGGAGACTGTGTGGATACTTCTAGAGGCCGGACGCTTAAACAGTTGAAGAACTCTTTCAAATGATCCATGTAAGTATAAATTTTATTATATACTAGATGATAGGATCACCTAGAATGGATGATGAGATCATCTATTCTTGGTGCTTCAACTCGTTAAATGTTTTGATTTCAACACCTTCGGCTATAATAATTGTTTTAGTCAAAAACTTGGAGAACTTGTCAAGCCTCAGATCCCAGTAGGTAGGTGGGAGGGAAGGATGGAGAAAGGGAGGGGGGAAAGATGGTGAGGGTGAGAGGGGAGGGAGAGGCAGGCAAGGGGGTAAGGATGGAGAGGGAGAGAGGAGGCAGGATGGAAGGAGGGAGAAAGGTAGGGGGAAGGCAGGCAAGGGAGGGGGAGGCAGGCGAGGGGGGAAAGGATGGAGAGGGTGAGAGGGGAGGGAGTGGCAAGATGGGTGAGAGGGGAGGTAGAATGAAGGGGGAGGGAAAGAATGGGAAAATGATGAGAGGGTGAGAGGCAAGAGGGAAGGAGAGAGGGGGCTGGAAAGGAGGGTGAGAGGGGGGAAGGATGGAGAGGGTGAGGGTGAGAGGGAGAAAGAGAGGGGGGAAGTTGGGAGAGAGGGATCGGGAGGGAGAGGTAGGCAAGGGGGACGAGGATGGAGAAAGTGAGGGAGGAGGGAGAGAGGGATAAAGGGGAGGGAGAGGTAGACGAGGGTGGAAGGATGGAAAAAGTGAGTGTGAGAGACAAGGGAGAGAGGGAAAGGGGAGGGAGAGGCAGGCGAGGGGGGAGGGATGGAGAAAGTGAGTGTGAGAGGGGAGGCGTGAGGGATGGAGGGATAGATGGAGGGGGAGTGAGAGGCAAGTGAGGGGGGAAGGATGATGGAGAGGGTGAATGGGAAGGGAGGGAGGTAGAAGGGAATGGGAGTGGGAGGGAGGAGAGGGGGGAAAGATGGAGAGGGCGAGGCAAAAAGGGAGATGGGAGGTAGAGAAGGAGGGAGTTAGGGAAGGGAAGTGATGTGGAAGGGGGGTATGATATTTTTGTATAGGCTTGTAAGGCAGAGAGGGAGGGGAAGAGGGAGGCATGGAAGTCGAGAAGGCAAGGAGAGGGCAGAGGTTGGAGAGGGGAGAGAAGGGAGGGGGGGAGTGAGGGGAGACAAAGAGGGAGGGATATATAATCTTTTCACAAATCCCTCCAAATTATATCTATATCCACGAACACAAATAGACCCTATGTGTCTGACCCTCTAGATTCATACAGTTAATAACTCTATAAACCCAATAACACTTAATAAACTACTTTATTAATTTACTATATCAATATATAAATTAATTAATCAATTGATTTAACTCAATTGACATACTAACTCACTAGCCCAATTTGCCCCACATATTGAGATGTCTTTGACATTGTAAATCATTGTTGGATTTTTTTACTAATCCCTTCAATCTCTTACTTCCATTCGCTTCTAGATCAATTTCTACATCGATGGAGTGCTTGAAAGTGAGATTTCATTGAGAGAATAGGAAGAAATTGACTCTTGAACACCAACGATTGTTTTCGAATTCCCGAATGAAAAGCCCTTGATCCGAAAAGAAATTAGATTAATTCGAGTGCAATCTTGGGTTAAAAATCAATTTTGCATCCTAATATTCTTTTATAAAGCTTTAGATTCTGTGATATCTCTGAAAATTTGTATGAAAAATCAAGATTCACGGAGAGCCCTTTGATACAAATTCTATGATTTTTGATTTCATGGATTTGTCTTTGAGTCTTATTTCCAAAAATAATAATTTTCCTACTTTATCACCAAATTTTGTCATCCGATTTGGTCTAATTTCTAAAGATATCTCAAAATTCCCTTATTTTTCTATGGATTCGACCCTTATTCACCACTATACTTCTTAATTCATGTTGATTTCATAAATTGGTGAGTTTAGATTAATTTTGGATGCGTGACCGAGTGTTTTCAATGACCTTGTGGTCTCGTTTCTTCAATCATTAGATTTTAATTTCGAAACTTAGATTAGTCAGATTTTATAATTTCTCTCCATTTTCTTTTTCTTCTCGATCAAATTTTCTATCTAATTCTCCATTTTATAATTTTTCTCCTCGATTTCTTCGAAAAATACTAATCCAAATTGTATGATTTTTTATTCTAAAGACTCTTCTCGAAGTCTTCTTTCTAAATCTACGAAAATCCCTAATTTCTCACTTTAATTGCTCATCAAATTTGAAGAATACCTAAAAAATTATCTAATTCTTCGTGTATTCAACCCTAGTTCATCATTAAACTGTTTGATTTGCAATTCAATTTTGAATTTGGTGAGTTTGGAAATTGTTTTGACACGTCTTCTTGTATTTTTAATGACCTCACAAAGTCGCATCGCCACCTTGCAAAAAGAAAACATTAGCCCCACTTTGAGAAAATATAGGAAAATACCTTTTTAAAATATGGGTCCATTAAGGGTTAGCAAACCATTAATGACGATGTTTTAGGAAACCAAGAAGGCAATGATTGTGTGTCCCATGGCCTTGCCTTGTTGTGCCACATGAACGTGTGCCACATGAACGCGTGTCACATTAATGATGCCAAGAAATTGTATTTTTTATTTTTAAAATGCTTAAACATTCATCAAAAATTTAGATTAATAAAAAAATCATAAAAATTCATTGAAAATTTCAATAGAAGTCCAAAAATTCCTAAACTTTAAATGATCCTATGTTTTCATAAAAAATCTTTTTACTTGAAATTTTGGTCATTTTGAACCTCATCATGTCCTCATTATCAAAATATCACTTGAAACTAAAAATTAAATAAGATGTAAGACAATAAATTTCTTTTCAACTCACTTCATTTTCTTCTCATCTTTATCGTCCTTAATTCACGGCCTATGAAGATGAAACTCACACAAATATGGTTAACTAAAACAACAAAAATTTCTTGACCTTGAAAAAGGTCAAACATCGATCATGCATCAAATTAAACATAATTTAGAATATATTAGCCTTATGAACGATATGACTTGATAAATGTAGAAATTTAATCAAAATGTGATAGCATGTGTAATAATGATGTAAATTATGTCTTGAAAACCTTAAGGAATCATAAATTTGCATGTGCAAAAATGCATGTTATCAAGTCACATGTAGGGAAACTTGCACATGTGGTTTTTGGCTATGAACCCTACTATACTTTAATCTTTTCCACAATCTTTTTATCCATAATCTCAACTTCGTAACAAAGCGCACTCGTTCTCCCTATGATAAAACCTTGATTAGTTCTTGACTTCTACACATTAACAATAGATTTCATGTTTTGAGAGGATTTGTGTTAACTCCCACCCTAGAAGAGCTCATTTATTTGATTCCTACTCTTCATCTATTTTAGAGGGCATATCAAAGTTTTTTAATAGGCCCAATTAGACCTTTAGATATATCTCTATCCAAAATTCTAATTAAATCGATATCACTAAGACATAATAAGTAAATATATCTTTAAATATATAGAGGTTAGATAATTCCTTTGTGTTGAATCCCAAATAGATGAAATGACTAAGAGGGGGGTGAAATAGTTTTTTTATGTATATTTATATTCTCTTGCTCTTATTATGAATTCGTTGGTTGTTCACTCAAGTCCTCACTTCACTTCTATGCCATATTTTTTAATACTTGATATGGCATCTGATAACATGCATTTATAACTTGAATTCTTATCTTAATTAACTCATATTCATGATTATTTTATGTGAATATGATGCATGTTATCATACTTTTTAGGAATTTTCTCCATTGGCATGTCATTTTACTAAAGTTGATATTTATGCATAAATTAGGGATAATTTCATGTTAAATAGATGATTAATCTTTTGTTTAAATTAATAGAAGTTAATCTCTATCATTAAATGATTTTTCACTTTAGTAAATGTTTAGAAAGATAATTTCAAGATGAATTTATGATTTAAAGTGTTTAATGAAAATGATTTAAGTAAATTTTAATTCATCTTGATTTCTTCATTCTAAATATATTTTAATTGACATGATATTAAAAAGAAGAGAATTTGTGATCCAATGGAGAAAATTTGGATTTAAAAGGAGTTGTATTTTGAGAAATATGAATTTCTGAAGTTATAGCCCTTTTTTTCTGATTTTTATTTGAATTTTAAAGTGATTTTTCGATTAATTTTCTTGGTAAAATCGCGAAAAAGGGGGGTATTTTGGTCCACAGGCCCCCGATTGATGACGTGGCAGGCGTACCCAGGTGGCGGCTGACGTGGCGCGCGGGACCACCGCGCCGTTACGACGTGGCACTGAGGCCACGTGGCAGGACGTGTGTGGCCCACGCGTGACGCAAGCGTGACGCGTCAGATTCTCTATATAATATATAATATAAGCCTATTCATTAGAACTGGCTGATTATGCTACTGTGTTGCCCTATTTAACCGCGTCCTGCCCTTTTATTTCTTCCGTGTGGGACTATGTTCCCACACGGTTTCTGTTTTGCAGGACGCGTGGCGGTGCGAGGATCGTTGGATTCCGGCTGAACGGCGGTGATCGCGTGGACCCGAGTCCACGCGATCATCAAATGCAGCACATGCGCAATAGGACGATTTAAAAGATGACGATCGGAGGGCTCACCGGTCGCCACGTGGCGACATGAGGAGAGCCCATCTTCATCAAGAATCAGACCGCACGATCGCGATCTAACGGCCACGCGACGGCCGATTTTTCTTCTCTTTTCGGAGTAAATCTGGAGCGTCAGATTCGAATATGACGGCGTAGGCGACGCGTGGAAGAACACCACGATCGCGGTCAGATCGAACCGCGATCGCGGCGCGATCGAGCCGCGATCGGAGCTCCTTTCGCGTGGAATCCATTCCACGACCGTCGATCGACAGTTCCGAAGCATCTGGAACACGATCGACGCTCGATCGTGGTCAATCGTGGCGGATCGCGCGAAGATTTACTATTTTGAGGCTCCCTTTGAAGCGAAATTCAAGCCAATTCGGCCCGGATTTGAAGCCACAACGCCGCTCAGTGCAAACCGCTCCCACGACGCCTTGATTCCCCGCCCATGACCGCCTCTATCGCCCACAATTTCAGGCCAATTCCCCTCTTTAAAAAGCCATGTACTCCTTCTTTGTTCTTGAACTTTTGATCGACTCGTGAAAAAATTAAGCGAGTTTCGAGGAAGATCTCTAGTTCATCGTGTTCCCCCCGCGTTTAGACTCGATTGCGAAGCAATTGGAGCGGGATTGATCACGAATTTCTCCTTGATTTCATCGAATTTTCCCCTTGAATTCCGAACGTCCACGAGGAAGAATCCGAGCAAATTCGCTTCAATCCACGAGAATTGGAGCCCCATCCTTGCGGAAATCGGGTTAGTAGTGAGATTTGATCGATTATCAGGAGGTAATTTGAGTTTTTATTAGATTTAGAAGTTTAATTTTTCAAATTAGTTCATAGTGTTCTTCATTTTTCCCAATTTTAGGTCCAAAAAGTCGCTGATTTTGAAAATAGGATATCTCTCTGATAATTCAAAATCACTTGATTTTGGTTTTATTGGATTCCTCTTTTCATCAGCTTTCCGTGGATAGCAAATTCATCAAATTCCGAGTTCATTTGACCCTTCAATTTAACGTTTGACCACGGACTGTTCATCTTTCATCAGAAGTCAAACGTTGACTTTCGGGGTCAATTACTTTTTATTGACAAATTATAATTTGATAATTTCGGTATTTTTAGATTCCTTTGGTTCTTAGCTTTCTATTGACATATAAATTTCAAGATTTGGATTTCATTTGGTCATTCAATTTGAAGATTTTCTCTGAGGTGTTAATTTCGGGGATTTTCTGATAGTTGATTTTCATTAATTCATAATAAATCCATTTCTTATCCAAAAATTACAAATTATATATCAATAAATTCCATTTTCTCTCTAGTTTCCAAATATCTAATTTTCGTAATCTTTTGACTCTGTTTGATTCTCTGATTTTGTAGAATACCTACTGTTGGTCAAAGTCAATGCTTTGACTTTGACTTTTGACTTTTCTCTATCAAATCCGAGATTTCAATTCTTAAAACTTCTTATTTACCTTATTTATATCATTCCCATATCTGAAATCTTATTTTCTCTTATTTAAAACTCCTTTTAAACCTAAGTTTGACCAAGTCAACTCTACGATTAAAGTCAACCCTACTCTCTGTGGATCGACCCGATACTTACCCAATACTTGATTATTATATCTTTTCTTTGTGAGTTCGGTTTTATAAATTTTTTTTGACCATCGTCTTTGTGTTTAACGATGCACGAAAACGACACGTCAGCATCCTAACCCTTTGTGCCTGTCCAAAGAGGAGACTGTCTACTAGAGTCTCTTTTCACCTTTTTAGTCTCCAAGTAAAAAAATTACTAAGTGGCCAGGTTAGTTAGATCAAAGTCCAAACAAGAACTTACAATTTTTCCCTCTCACACTCTTAGTTAGTGACCTTACTTTGTTGTCATCCTTCAGTACACTAATACATATCTTGTCTCCCATGAGCTAACTCCTAAAGCTCTATGCATTGCTCCCAACTTCCCTTCAAGCTGGCTTGCCTATATAAAACTCTAATTATATATTTTTTCATTACCAATCTTTGCACGCTCCAAATAGGTCACTCGTCCTTGATCCCACATGATATAGCAAGGTAAAGAACAAATAATCCATGAGTAGAATTTTCATTAAACTCCCTAGACTCATTCTCACTCTAGCACTAACTCGCACAAGAGTCTACCCTCATGGGTAAGTAGAAATTTTCTAGTGTCTATCTAGCATATTCAGATGCATCTAAATCTCCTTAGTTCCTAGAACACTTACACGAAATATAATGATGTAAATGAATAGCTGAACCTAAAGATAAATAACCAAAGATAAACACATGTAGATAAAAATGAAGTTTAGATTGACTCCCTTGATTTTGAGTTAACTTTGACTTTTGCTTGATCTTGACTTTGTTGATGGCCCTTATATGTGTTTGACTTTGGTGATGACTTTTCAATGATGACTTTGGTTATGACCCTTGAATGTGGTTGACTTCACCTCTAGTAGTGACCCTTGAACGTGGTTGACTTGTTGTTGTCCGTTGTCCTCTTGTTAGTGGACCTTCAATGGGCCTTCCACTTAGCCTTTAATAAGCCCATTAGGATGGGCTTATCTAATTAGCCATTAATGTGCTTTTCTAATGGCCTCTAATGGTCCAGGACTAGGGTTTAGAGGTTTTATCTAGGGTAATTTTCAAATTAGTTGTACTTCATTTTCAGGTGCCTACTTTAGACCATATCAAAGACCACTAGTGGCCTCTAATGGGCCTCTAGTAGCGTAAAAGCTCAAAATTAGAAAATAAAATCTACAAATTTCATATGTGATAGTTTTTGGGCACCATGATCCTTCTCTTTTGAACAATTCAAGTTGCCAATTTTCTTTGAGGAACAATTGAGGGAATTGAGGAAGCCTCGGAGACCCTTGCACATCCAATCTTCCCACTTTTAACCTTTCACAAAAGGAAACGATTTCTAGAAAAATAATATTTCGTAATTTTTACTTAGATACAATATTAGCAAATATTGGGGCACTAACTAACCTTTCCAAATTTTTTCTTCATATGAAATCAATTTATATATCTATTAGGTAAAATTCTAGTGTTGATTTATCAAGTTAGAAAATGGGAACCCCCTGTCATTTAAACAAGGTAAGTTGTGAGCAATTTAGGTGACAAAGTTATTTCAATTACGCCTTTTGAATTGAGGATTCAAACTAACTGATAACATGCAATCTTAACATGATAAAACATGATTATTAACGCAAATTAAGGTATAAAACATTACATTTGTGTGCATGTTATCATACTTTGAGTGCATTTCTAACATTCCATGTAATTTTATGTTATAATCTCAAAATGCGTTAATTTAGGGTTAATTATGATGAATTAAAGATCAAAGATTTTATAACCTATCTTTAATTGAGATTATAAGTGGTTTTTAAAGTTAAATAATGAGAGAAATCATTTTTATGAACATTCATTTAATTTTCTAAAGTTAAAATCTTAAAGAAATGAATGTATTTTTCAAATAAGAATTAAATCTCTTATTATTTAAATAATTTGACTTTTTAAAATGATAGATAATTAAATTTCAGATCAAATGAAAGAAATTTGGATTAATTTGGAGTTGTATTTTGAAAGTTATGATTTTTACAATTTTTAGGGATTTTTTTTCCGATTTTATTTTCAATTTAGAACATTTAAAATAATTAAAAAATGATAAAAGGGGGGTGATTTTCGTGCAGGTCCCACGTGGGTGCGACGTGGCACTGTGGCCACGTGGTAGAGCCACGCGGGCCCACGCGAGCGCATGCGTGACGCGAGGGTGACACGTGGGCTGTATTTATATTTACCTTATATAGTTTAATAATATATATAGGTCTCCCGATTATCGGGAGACAAATTATTAAACTCACCTAATCGTCGCACCTTATAAACGCATCCTTCTCTCTTAATTTTTCCCGTGTGGGACTAAGTCCCACACAGTTGTTTTAATTGCAGGCCACATGGAGAAACAGTAGACGTCGGATCGGCGGCGCATCGGAAATCCGTGAGTCGATCGCGTGGACGTGCGGACCACCGATCTTTGATCACACACGTGCCTTTAATCGGGAGTTATAACGGTCGTGATTCAATCGCGGGGGGAGCATCTGACGCGTCGGATCAAGATCCAACGGCGGCGATTAAATGCGTTATATAATGCATCTCTTAAAGGCTTCATCAGGACCGTCCATCGCGATCCAACGGTTGCGATTTAATCGAAACGGTCCACGATGGACAGTTTCATTGTAACCGTTGATTAAAATAAATCAACGGTTACACCCAATTCGCCTATAAAATGAGGCGTTCTTCGATTTTTGTAAGCATTCTTGGAGGATTTCGCTTAATCGACCCATCTAAACCCTTCCTCTCTTGAATCACTCACTTCTAATCTCTTCTAGACTCGATTTCGCGTCCACGGAGTGATTAAAAGTGAGATTTCATCGATCAATCAAGGAGAATTTGTCTCTTGAACACCAATGTTCACGTTTGAATTCGCGGAATGAATAGTCGTCGATCTGGCGATCAATTGGATCGATTCGATCGTTATCTCGGGTTAGAAAACTTATTTTCCCTCTAATCTATCGTCATGTATCATCAATTTTTAGTTTAGGATCTTAATTTTGCTTAATTTTGTTTTCAATTTCAATTTGTGTTCTTCGCGATTCCAAAAATTTCATCCCACTTCACCCTTTGATTTCTCCACGATTACTAATTCAAATCGAGTGATTTTTGATTCCGTGGATAGATCTTTGAGTTGTCTTTCTAAATGTACTATTTTCCCTAATTTCTCACCTCAATTCATCGTTCAATTTGATCAATTTCTAAAAGATCTCTCAAAAATACCTTATTTCCCTGTGGATTCGACCCTAATTTACCATTATACCCTTCAATTCGTTATTAATTCCTTAAATTGGTAAATTAGGCTTTATTTTTTACACGAGACCGTGTCAAATCAACGACCTCGCGGTCTCGTCTCGTCACTAACCCTTGTAAAAATATTTATAACATAATTTCAAGACCATAGATTTTACTTGAAGCTAATAATGAGGAAGAGTTTATTATAAATAAATTTTACACATTTACCATAGTTAGCTTATTAATTTTCTCTTTATGATTTCTCATATACTTCTAAAATTGCCCTTCTAGTTGCTCAATACCTATTTTGAGACTCCAATTTCTATTAGATAAACCATTTCTAACATGTTTAATTAAGCATGCATGGGATTCTTCCAATAATTACACATTGGTCAATCCTTTGGATTCATATTCTAGTTTATGCCATGAATAATTTTAGTAGTATTTGATTGATTTTAATAGGATGTTGTACCAGACCCATCCTTCCCACCGTAGGTGCTCTTATTGAAGAATTATAAATTCATGGAGGAATAGTATTTGGTTGTTTTGTTGCACATTTCAAGCTTTTAGTATATACTCCTTTTAACTTGTCCTAGTCAGTGGGAGCCAATGCGATAGAGAGATAAGGAGGGAGGGAGGGAGAAAGAGAGAGAGGACCAAGGAGAGGGAGAGAGGTACAGAGATAAAGAGAGAGGAGAGAGGGAAGAGAGATATAGATATGAAGAGATAGAGAGGGAGAGAGGGAGAGGGCGGAGGGGAGAGAGGGGTAGAGAGAGAGGGAGATGAGAGATGAAGGGGAGAAATTGAGGAGAGAGGGAGAGAGGGAGAGGGCGGAGGGGAGAGAGGGAGAGGGAGATGAGAGATGAAGGGGAGAAATTGAGGAGAGAGGGAGAGAGAGAGAGAGAGAGGGATACGAGAGATGAAGAGAAGGGGTGGAGGAGAGGAGAGAGGGAGACAGATAGAGAGAGCGGGAGACGAGAGATGAAGAGAAGGGTGGAGAAGAGAGGGCGAGGAGAAAGGGAGATAGGGAAAGAGAGGGCGAGGGCTAGAGAGAGAGGGAAAGAGAGATAGATTTTGTGTTGACCCCTCGATACGCCCAACCTTCAGAGCGGGGGCGAATTTTGGGCGGGTAAACAGGTTGCCCAACCCCTATACCGCCCCTACGTCGCCCACCCACCCGGAACCTGGATCGCGCTAAACCCTAGTATCAATTAACCATCAAAATGATGCGCAGCCATCATGGTTTCTCTGACGCATCTATCACTTTCTCTATCTTCAGGAACCAACCCAATAGTCAAGGTCATCGGATGTGAAGAAATGTAAATCCAGAAAATGAAGAGCATTTCAAAAAGGCTCATCTCCTCCTAAGAGTTTTCAATCATCAGCGACGAATCACTCAACCCTATCTCCAAGAGATGATTGAAAAAAAAAACTTAAATGTTTGCTCAAATAACACCATCTCTAGAAATCCAAGATTCTTGAAAGCTCACCCAAACTCTTCAAAAACGGAGAAGATTTTCTTCTGAATCAACTCAACTCCCAGACGAGGAGATAATCTTGGAAGAACTTCCTGAAATAGTGAAATTCAAAATCGTAAATTTTGGAAATAAGAAAGACTGATAAACAAGTGAGCTTTAATCTGCCTATTATGGTCAAATATGTTGATCAACGTGCACTAAACTTACAAAACTATACCTAAATCAGACTGCATTCAAAAAGCATGGAACAATTCACATAGCGTGAGGAAAACCCCAAAAGCGAATTGAACCAAAAGCTGGAGCAAGGAAACCCTAAAAAATTATGAGGATTTCCAGGGATTGGTAAGAGAGAGAAGGAATCGAAGCGAAAGGATGATTCTACCTCGGAGCCATCAGAAAGAAGGCGGGCGAGGACGGGGATCTCGTACTGGTACCGCTGCTCCCACTCCGAATTCTGAGAAATATCTCTAACCTGCAAATCAATCTCGTGGAGGGATCGATTACCCCCAAGGAGAAAGGCCGCATCGAGCTTCTCCTTGAGGCCCTCGCAGAGGCAGCAACCTTGCTTCGTGTACAGCACCAGCTTCTTACTCTTTCCGCCGCTCTCTGATGAGAAAGAAGAAATGGGGAGAAAGGGCCTTCCAAATTTTTTCTTGGCCGCCGTTGCTGCTGTCTTTTGAGCTATAGAAGCTACTGCAGGTAGTCGGAGGCCTGTGGTCGTCGCCATTGTTGAAATATCCTTTCAGGAACTCTGCTACACTTATTCGTGAAAGGGGGTCCATGCAGGACCACTTGACCGGATGTCTGTACATGAGATGATTCATTTGCATGTTCCACTTTGTAGCATACGTCATTGATAAAATCTGTATACATATCCGTATAAACATATAACCACAGAATTCATAGTTATCTAAATCTCTGGAAAATGATAGGTATGAAAATAAGAAGGCTTGCAGCCACTATGGAGACATTGACTTCAAGGGCAACCCTAGGTGGGATAAATACACTGATCAGTTAGATATGGTGACAGCCTCATGAGGCAGCGACGATGGCCACAAGAGACAGTGGTGGCGGCGCTAGGTGGGCTTCTACAAGACAGCTAAGGGTACAAGAAGGCATTGTAACAATTGGGCCAGCAAGAGAACAGAATGAGTCAAGATCGGTGTGGCTAACTCATTCAATTCAAGATCGAATTTAGTCAACGCAATCCAGGTTAGCTTCTTAATTGACTTGGGGTTGATTTCTAGGTTGACTAGGTCGACCACACCATGGCCGTTTATCCCTTAGGGGAACATAAACTTAAGAACCCTAGAATTTTGGGGAAAAACTTTTGGCTTTGATACCATGTGAAAGGTAAAGCCTTTGCATGGATAACTTAACAATAGACTATAGGCCTCTATTAAAGAGAGAAGATAACTAAGGGAGATATAGATCCTAAGTAAGACTGAAGCCCTAGTAGCTGACCATATTGAGCCACTAATAGTTTTATCGAAAGGCTTCTTGACCTAAGAATTGATGGATATAATGTGGACTGTAAGCCAATCACACTTCCATCTATCTCATTTATGTTCATTGAAATGAAGTTTATTCATTGTCATTTTTGTGTGACATTTGTAGTGAAGTCTATCAGTAAATGCAATGACTAAGTAAATTATGATGAGATTATAATAAAGTGATCACTAGTCTTTAACCATATGTTCTAAGCATTCCTATTCATGAGATGTTTGAAAAGGATATCGAATTATCCAGAGAGAATAACACTATTTGGTTCGACTCATATGATGATGCCTATAAGCCAATCACACTTCCATCTATCTCATTTATGTTCAATGAAATAAAGTTTATTCATTATCATTCTTGTGTGACATTTGTAATGAAGTTCATCAATATATGCAATGACTCAGTAAATTATGATAAGATTATAATAAAGTGATCACTAGTCTTCAACCATCTGTTCTAATCATTCCTATTCGTGAGATGTTTAAGAAGAATATCGAATTATTAAAAAAGAATAACACTATTTGATCCAACTCATATGATGACTATGGCTAATCGTGTAGCCATCAGTGTGGAGACACTAAGGATAAATAGTGGGTGCTCTTTAGAAAAAGAGGTCACTTTATTGATCCGTGCAAATTCTTGAATGGTATTATACCTAATTGTGAATCATGTTAATTTATGTCACGGTTGTGTATGTGGTCCTTTGACTTGTGAAACCAAAGAAATCTTATGGATGGATAACCGTATTTTGATTATGACTTATGAATCCATAGCAACAAGATCTCTAAAACATCATATATTGGGTACAATATGAAGTCCTCAAAGAAAATTGTGTGGTCAAGATGAGACCGTTTTCTCTATGTACTTAAGGAGATTGACTCAAAGAATGAAATGTAAAAAAATATTTGGCTAAGATAGTAAACATATCATAGAAAGAGTTCCGATGATTGACGAGACGAGACCGCGAGGTCGTCGATTTCACACGGTCTCGTGTCAAAAATAATACCGAACTTACCAATTTGGGAAATTAAGAGAGAATTGAGGGGTATAATGGTAAATGCGGGTCGAATCAGGGAATTTAGGTATTTTCGAGATATCTTTTAGAATTTGGTCAAATTGGACGATGAATTGAGGTGAGAAATTAGGGAAAATGGTAGATTTAGAAAGATAACTTCAAAACAAATCCACGGAATCAAGAATCGTTGAATTTGGACTTGATTTCTCGGAGAAATCGAAATTTGAAGTGGAGAGAAATTTTCGGACTCGCGATGAACATAAACAGAAATTAAACTCTAAATTAAGCTAAATTAAGATCCTAAATTACAAATTGATGCTACATGACGATAGATAAGAGGGAAAAGATGATTTCTAACCCGAAATAACGCTTGAATCGATCCAATTAATCGCCGGATCGACGGCTATTTGTTCGAAGATTATCTCAAGATCCACAAGATTATATCTCTTATCATATGGCCATCTATGAGAGCTTGAAGGAAATATCTACTGGGAGAACTACCTACCCTCTATAAGGATCTCCACGGTCGCTGAAGAATATGAAGGCATCCACGAAATGAGTCCCTGCATATCTCTGCTTATATGGAACATGGAGACGACGTGAAGGCATTCACGAAGAAGTATTAAAACTGACCCGAATACCTCAGGTCAACATGGAATAGTATAGACTCTGCATCTCTCAACGGAGACTTTAATGAGGAGCCCACACTTCTCCCTTCCCCGAATAGCCACGACATTGAAAGATCGGTAGCTCATCCACGTCAACGCCTCATGCATGGACTACCAGAAATCTCTGAAACTTCTACATTGAGTCAACGCAAACAAGAGCTTCTCAATGGCAAAACAGTTTTGACCGGAGCAGGATCTCAGAGTTCCACTGCGAACTCACCTACAGAATTCTCCACTCAACGCTTAGTGAGGAAGGTTGCCTCCCGATGACGCCTCTGCCTTTGCATCACCCCGCCTGGAAGAAACTTCCGAACAGCCGCTTCCAAGAAAGACAAGGTGTCTCTGCTTTGACCGACGAGGTGGAATACGAGAAATGCAAGTTCAGTTACACCGTGACTTACAACCTTAAACAAATGTGGATGAGTCTGACTTTTCCAACCTTTCCACGCTGCCGTAGAAGCCAACTCCGTCGTTCCTGTGATAACTTCAAAGAGGCGCGACTTCCAGAAGGTTCCACGAGGCTACTAGCATCACCGAGCGTGACAAAACTACGTCACGAGCTCCGCGTCGTTTGACGGTCAAAAACGGAAGAGAAGACGGCGAGAAAAGGAGGAAAAGAAGAACAAAAGGGCACACGAGGCAGGAATTCCCTTGCGACCGTCGCAAAATCGTCGCGGCGAACTCTCCCCTCAAGGAATCAAGGAATAATTCCCATATTCATTAAAATATTCCACGTAACTTCCTTCACGTGAAGAACATGATGGATATAATGTGGCCTATAAGCCAATCACACTTCCATGTATCTTGTTTATATTCATTGAAATAAAATTTATTCATTGTCATTCTTGTGTGATGTTTGCAATGAAGTCCATGAGTAGGTGCAAGGAATAAGTGAATTATGATGAGATCATAATATAGTGATCACTAGTCTTTAAACATATGTTATAAATATTCTCATTCGTGAGATATTCGAGAAGGACATTTTGTATGTAGATATCCGAAAGAAACATCAGGATACTACTTTTACCGCCCTGAGGAACAATCGATATTTGTTGCGAAAAGGGCCATCTTCTTAGAAGATGAGTATCTCTTGAGAAGAGATAGTGGGAGTAAAGTAGTACTAGAAGAATTTATAGATCCGAACACAAATGCTACCTCATTAGATGAGAACTCAGTCCCCGAAAATCTTCAAGTACACACAGAGGCACCGCGTAGGACTGGTAGAGTACCGAGACAACCAGATCGATATATAGGACATATTGTGACGGATGATGTCGATACTCTCCACTTAAAGGATAGTGATCCTTTAACCTACAGTGAAGCGGTCCATGATTCCAACTCTAAGAAATGACGAGAAGCAATGGATTCTGAGATCCAATCCATGCATCAAAACCTAGTATGGTACTTGGTTGACCCTCCTGAGGGTGTAAGTGGACATATTGTGCCCATCGGGTGTAAGTGGATCTTCAAGAAGAAGATCGGTGCTGATGGACAAATTGACACCTTCAAGGCAAGGTTGGTGGCGAAGGGTTATCGTCAAAGACAAGGAGTTGACTATGATGAAACCTTCTCACCAGTTGCTATGATTAAGTCAATCAGGATTCTTCTCGCCATAGCTGCACACTATGACTACGAGGTCTGGCAAATGGATGTGAAAACCGCCTTCCTCAACAGAAACCTTGAGGAAGAGGTGTATATGATACAACCTGAGGGTTATACATCCAAGGAGTTTCCAGAAAAGGTGTGCAGGTTGCAAAGATCCATTTATGGATTGAAGCAAGCATCTAGGAGTTGGAATATGAGATTTGATGAGGCGATCAGATCTTATGACTTCATTAAGAATGAAGACGAATCTTGTGTGTACAAGAAGATCAGTGGGAGCGCGATCACTTTTCTTGTCATTCTTGTGTGTGATGTTTACAATGAAGTCCATGAGCATGTGCAATGACTAAGTGAATTATGATGAGATCATAATATAGTGATCACTGGTCTATAAACATATGTTCTAAACATTCCTATTCGTGAGATATTCGAGAATGACATCGAATTATCCGGAAAGAATAACACTATCTAATCCATCTCATATGATGAGTATGTCCGATCCTATAGCCATCTGTGTGGAGACACTAAGGATAGATAGTGGGTGCTCTTTAGAGAAAGAGTTCACTGAATTGATCCGTATGAATCCCTGAATGGTATTATACCTAACTATCAATCAGGTTGATTCATGTCATGATTGTGTATGTGGTCCTTTGACTTGAGACACCAAAGACATCTTGTGGATGGATGATCGTGTTTTGATTATGACTTACGAATCCCTAGCCACAGGATATCTAAAACGTCATATATTGGATACGACACAAAGTTCACGAAGATGATTGTGTGGTCAAGATGGGATCATCCACCCTCGGTATTTGAGGAGATTGACTCAAGGGAATAAGATGCGATGAAATCCATGGCAAAGGTAGTAGAAATATCGAAGAAGGAGTTCTCGATGATTTCTACACGCATCAGTACTAACTTGAGTGACCGATTAGGGTTTGACAGTTGACCATACCCTAAGTCATTCATGAGTCTAATGTGGATGAAGGATTATACATACATGGTAATCAATGATGGGAAGGTTCCATAAGTGAGTTCTTACATACTCCATATCTCCTAGAGTACGTGGTGTAGCTTGGCACCTAACAGGCTGGCAACTCAACGTATCGATTGGGTTAAATCGATCCTTGATTAATTAATCTATATGTGGATGTAGATAATTAATTAAGGTTGACCAATAAGATGTTATTTGGTCTATATAGTTATTAACTAGTGAGATATATGGACCTAGAGGGTCACACACATAAGGTTTATGGATGTTGGTGGATATAGACATAATTATGAGGGTTTTAATGAAAAAACCTCATTCCAAATGTCTATAAATAGGGGGAGAACGACCACAACTCAAGGTGCCCATGCAAGCCTTGTGGGAATTCTCTCCTTTCTTCTCTTTCTCTCTTGGTGAAGAGCTTTGAAGAGGAGATCCAACCATCCGGAGACCGTGTGGATACCGCTAGAGGCTAGACACTTGAATAGCTTCAAGAACTCCTTCAAGGAATCCCTGTAAGTATGTTTTCTCATTCATACTAGATGATAGGATCATCTGTTCTTGGTGGCTTGGTATTTTGAATGTCCGATTCAATATTTTCCGCTGCATTTGATCTTTTGATCAAAGTTTTGGAAAGTTATCGACCTCAGATCCCATCAGAACAGTCAGTGAAGAGCCTTCCGAAGGGGTACTATAACTGCCATAGTTGTCATGAGATTGCACGGGATTAAGGACGATGTAACCGCCGCCACTTCCTCCCTCAACCGAGGCATCTTTTCGTCCCAACTCTCTATCTTCTCTCATCTATAAAGAGACAAATGTAAGAGACGAAAGACAGTTTTTTGATGAATGAAAATTTGGTTCTTTGGTGATTTTCACCCCTGTGTTTCGTGTTCTTCCCGTGACTTCTTTGCAAGCCCCTCTCTGAATTCTATCTTCCTTTCCCTTTCTCCCTCCCGTTCTTTCCTCTTTCATCCACTTCAAAGCTAGATTCAAGCGACGGAAAATCTGGATTGATCGGCAACCCTGGAAGCATCGTCTTCTCCGTCTTCAGGTAATCATGCTCTCCCGTTTTTAAACTGTGGAATAGTTCTCCTGTCCAAGATCATAAGTCCAACGTTGACGCTTTCTGAGTTTTACCTCCTCTCCGTCGCGTGGTCGTTATCTGAGAACTCCTTCAACTATCTCTCTTATATTATCATTATAATAACCACATAATAAATATATTACTCCTATTCCTCTCATCTAATTCACCGTCTATTCCCGTCTTGACTATTCTATCCTCTATCTTATATCTCTTCTCATCGCATTCTCTGTTATCATCTCTATCATAATTCCGCCATCATCTAAACTATTTAACATTCTACCTATCCTTCTTCTCTTCATAACCATAATCTTATTCATTAATAATATATAAATATATATATATTATATTTTCATCTAAACTCTTCTCTTCATATTTCTGAATTATTCTTCAATAGACTCTCACTGAATTATAAATTCATTTCATAGTGATGTCATTTCATAGATCCTCCCCATATTGCAGGATTTAGATACCTCTTCTAAATTATCCTACATCACTCAACCTGTTGATTTGGTTAAATCGATCCTTAATTAATTAATCTATAGTTTGGTGTAGGTAATTAATTAAGATTGATCAATAGGGTGTTATTAGTCTATAGAGTTAATAACTAGTGAAATATATAGACATAGAGGGTTACACACACAAGGTCTATGTATGTTGATTGATATAGACATACTTATTTGGATTTTGTTGAAAAATTTACATACCAAATATTTATCAATAAGGGGAGGACAACAATAACTCAAGGTGCCCATGCAAGCCTTGAGAGAATTTTCTCCTTTTTTTCTCTTTCTCTCTTGGTGAAGAGCTTTGAAGAGGAGATCCAACCATCCGGAGACCGTGTAGATACTGCTAGAGGCTAAACACTTGAATAACTTAAATAACTCCTTCAAGGGAACCCTAAAAGTATATTTTCTCATACATATTAGATGATAGAATCATATGTCCTTGGTCGCTCAATATTTTAAATATCCAAATCAATGTATTCCGCTACATTTGATATTTTGATTAAAATTTTATAAGGCTTATCGTTTTCAGAACCTAAAAAAAAATTCTTGCCACTTTTGAGAGTCTCATGCCTCATCCTTAGATGCATGCTCTAAAAACTTAACATGGCCATCTCTCTCCAAGACATAGGCAACAGGTTCAAACTTAAGTAAAATATTTAAGTTATTGAGCTAGTTAATAAAGTTCAAGCCAGTCAAATGATTGGCATCTATAATGTCATGAAAAGGTTATTCAACGACATCTTTTTATCATGAAATGAATGAGAATTAATAACTAATTCTTTGTAGACAATTTTTTCATTCAAAATAATGTTCCTACTAAAATTCAGCAATTCACACAACCCTCATGTGCATGAAAGGGGACAATCTCCTAGTGTGGATCGGAATCTCAAAAACTATATTATAACTTGGAGCGACTCCAATAATCATTAAAGTTCTTGAGCCAATCAATGAAGTTGGGGCCAGTCAAACGGTTGACATCTACCAATCTCCTTGTAAGGATCAGAATCTAGACAACTATATTATAACTTAGAGTGATTCCATCAATCATAATATATTGTTGAGTATTCATCTCATGGAACTTATAACCTTTGTAATATCTAATCATGCTTCAATCCTCGATGCTTATGCGGCTTGGAAAAACTCTACCAACCATTGAGTTTGGTGAGGAAGATACCCTTTTACTTAACAGGAATATATTTGTGAATAGTCTTAGAACAACTCTAAAAAACTAAACGGTTCCTCAACCCAGCCTTGTGTCATATTCTAGCTCTCATTTCCCTATCTTCAATAACTAGGCCTAGAGCGACTCCAACAATGCAGCTTAAGGTGACTTGGATACTAAGGCTATAACAAAGGAGGCCTATGTGTGAGTTCATAACTCTATGTTTCAGCCCAGAGTTTAATATGTGATGGGTTTTATGTTTTTATCCGGTCTCTTCTTTAGGGTATGCCATGGTTATCTCTATAACCATATACTAATATATGCTTATTTCAATAATCATATACATGCATATATGTCATATGTGGTGAGTGAATATGAATGTATCAATAAATTAAAACTAATAAAATAGGAAATCCTACACTAGGTCCATCTATGTTCTTGGTTTCATATTTAAATTAATAGCACCTCATTTAAAAAATAAATCCAATTCAATGAAAATATTAATCGCATCAATTTTTATAAAATAAACAAGACAACTATGCTTAATAATCAGGAAATTACATTTTCAAATGATTTTGTGGAGTTTTTATTAATTAAAAATATTTTAAAGCTTAAACTATTCAATTGAATAAATCCCAATACAATAAATGAATTAAATGGCATAAAAAATTAATAAAATATAATCTAAGTCAATAAATCTATTTTATTATTTTTTACTAATTGTTCTAAATTTTTATAGAATTTTAATCATTAAAAATCCATAAAAAGAATTGTTAAACCCTTTTTTACTTTTTTTCTTCAAGGATCCAGTTATTGGGTGGCGTGAACCCATAACCAGATATGTTAGTCCAACTAGACATGACCAATCAGATCCAGTCCGATTGACCCAACTAATTTGGGGACCCTCAACCCCCCAGGTCAAACGTCGGGTGTGGGTCCCACTTGTTGTCACCCTTCAAATGTGGAAGGGGGGGGGGGATTGGCCCCACCTCTCAGATGGAGCCCACCTTGCCAACATTGCCAATCTTTGATGGTGGTGGTGGCAGCGTTGTTGTGGCTGACGACGAACAATGGCACTACCCTAGTAGTCTGGTGGCAGTCTAGACCTTTAGTGAGCAGTAAGCTCTGACAAGCAGTAGAGTTGCAACGACCCTTTCTCTTGATAATGACCTTAACTTTAAAATAGTCATAAATTTCTCATTTCTTATTTTTTTTGGACATTCTTAGGCTTGTTGGAAAGCTCATAAAAAGTAGAACTTGGCTTTACCTCTATTGGGATATGAGGTTGATAAGCCTTCCATAATTTTTATCAAAATATTGAATGCAATGGAATACATTGAATCACATATTCAAAACTTTACAACAATAAAAATAGATGATCCTATCATATAGTATGTATGAGGAAACATATTTACAGGGTTCGTTTGAAGGAGTTTTTGAAGCTATATAAGTGTCAAGCCTCTAGTGATATCTAGAAGATTGCTAGATGGTTAGATCTACTCTTCAAAGCTTTTCACTAAGAGACATAGAGAAGAAAGGAGAAAATTCTCATAAGGCTTGTTTAGGCACCTTGAGTTGTGATAATTCTCCCCCTATTTTTAGAAATTTGGTATATAGATTTTTCATAAAAACCCTCAAAATTATCTACTAACATCTATAGACCTTATGTGTGTGACTCTCTAGGTTCATATATCTCACTAATTAATAACTCCATAGACCTAATAACACATTATTGGTCAGCCTTTCTTAATTATTTAGATCAATATATAAATTAATAAATTAAAAATTGATAAGTCATTTTGCTAGTATATTGAGTGCCAAGCTACACCACGTACTCTATGAGATATGGAGTGTATAAGAACTCCCCTATAAAAAATTTCCGACATCCGTTACCATGTATGTATACATCCACACAAGACTCATAAATGACTTAGGATCTGGTCAACTATCAAATCATAGTCGGATACTTAAGATAGTATTAATGTGTGGAGGAAATCATAAGAAACTTTTTTTTTCTGATATTTCCACAACCTTTGGCAATGATTTGTATCGCATTTTATTTTTTGAGTCAATCTCTTCAAATATTGAGGGCTAACTATCCCATCTTGATCACACAATTATCTTCGAGGAGTTCATGTTGTAATCAATATATAATGTTTTAGAAATCTTATAGCTAAAGATTCGCAAGTCATAATCAAAACACAACTATCCGTCTATAAGATGTCTTTGGTATCTTAAGTCAAAGAACCACATACATAATCATGACATGAATCAACCTAATTCACAATTAGATAAAATACCATTCAAGGATTTATACAAATCAATTCAGTAATCTCTTACTCTAAAAAGTACACACTATCTATCTTCAGTCTCTCTGCACCGATGGCTACAGGATCAGTCATACTCATCATATGAGTCGCGTCTAATAGTACTCTTTTTTAGATAATTTGATATTTTTCTCAAATATCTCATAAATATGAATATTTAGAATATATGTTTAAAGACTAGTGATCATTATATTGTGATCACATCACAATACACTTAGTTATTACATATGTTCATAGACTTCATTATAAAAATCACACAAGAATAAATAAATTTAATTTTAATAAATATAAATGAGATACATAAGAGTGTGATTGCTATATAGGTCACATAATATCCATCATCCTCTCTTGCCTTCCATCTCCCTATCTTGTCTTTTGCTTCATCATCTCTCTCCCTTCCTCTTTGCCATTCTCCCCCTCCCACCATGTTTGCTTTCCCTCCTCTCCTCCTCACTCTCTTCATCCTTCCCCCCTTTCTAGCCTCCCCCCACCCACCCTTCTCTTGATCCTTCCTCCCCCTTCGCTCTCTACTTTCCAAATCTACACCCCCTCTCTCTATTTTACTTCCTTCTACCTTCCTCTTTAACTTCCAAAACTATTGAATCTCTCCCTACTGATAACATGCTATTTATACATGAAATTATATTATTATTAATGAAAATAAAGGCATTAATTATTCCAAATGTATGCATGTTATCATATTGTAAAGTATATTTCTATCATTTTATATTATTTCATGTTATGATCTAAAATACACTAATTTATGGATTATTATACATGATTAAAATATTATGATGTTTAATCCTAATTATATTTAAGATTATAATCATGTTTTAAGGATAAAAATATGAGAGAAAAGATCTTTATTAAAATTTATATATTTTTATAAATTTATTTTTATAAGGATACATGAATGTATTAAATTAATTAAAATTCATTCTCTTATTATTTTAATAATTTGAATTTTTATAATGATAGATTATTCAATTTCTGATCCAAAAAAATAAATTTGAACTAATTTGGAGTGGTATTTTGAAAGTTATGATTTTTACAATTTATAGGAATTTTTCTGATTTTATTTAAGTGTATTTTCAAAAAAAAATTAGTATTTAAATTAATTAAAATAAAAGCAAAAAACGGGTTTTTTTGCGCAAGCACACGTGGATGCGACGCGGCACGCAAAGTACTCGTAATAGTATGGTTATAGTACATATAAGCATCCGATAGTTTGGATTTAAGCTAACCTTTACGTCCATTCTACCTTTTAAACGCACGATTCTTCATCTTTTTCTCTGTGTGGGACTATGTTCCCTCTTTTATTTTGATTTCAGGCTGCGTGGCATGACGTGGAGCGTCGGATGGGAATCACGATAAAAGGCGCGCGTAGATGCGGTGGACACGAGGTCCATCCGATCTCAATCAACGCACGTGGTTAAAAACTCACTTATGTGAATTCATCCAAGCCGTCGATCGCGCGAGTTATAACGGCTGAGATCACTCACGATCGGTGGATTCTTCGACACATCACGATCGTTGGATGAAGATCCAACGGATGACCACTAAACGACGCACCCCTTCACTTGAAGACGTGGACGCATCCTGATCTTTGATCGTTGATCGGACGGATGCAGTATAATCGCACCGTTTCGATCAAATAAAGCTTCATCGCGACCGTTGATCAAGTGGTGTCTCTTCATCGGACGGTTACGCCCTATTTCGCCTTTAAATACACTGTTCTTCGTGATGGAAGAACTCGCCCTTGAATTTTCGAGAAATTCAAACTTTCTAGACACCTATTCGAGTGCCAATTCAATTTCTTTGTGTTCTTGATGCATTTCCGCATCCAACGAGTGCTTGAGATTGGATTTTGATCGAGAGATATAGGAGAAATCACATCTTGAACTTCAATTTTGTCTTCGAAAACGCGGAATGAAAAGCTATACATCCGGCGATTAATTGGATCATTTCGAAGGCTACTTTGGGTTAGATTGCGTGTTTTCATCTTAATCTTTCATCATTTAGTGTTAATTTTACATGTTGAATCGTAGATTAAGTTTAATTTTAGTTTAATTTCGGTTTTGATCATTTTCGCGATACAAATTTCTGCTCCATTTTCAAACTTCGATTACTCAGCGAATTCTCATCCAAATCACTTGATTTTTGATTCCGTGGATTCGCAATTGAGTTATATTTCTTAATTGCCAAATTTCTTACCTCAATTCGTTGTCCGATTTGATCGAATTTTAAAGATATCTTTCAAATTTCCCTAATTCTCTGTAGATTCGACCCTTAATTACCATTATACTCTTTAATTAAATTGATTAATCACAAATTGGTAAGTTTAGGACTTTATTTTGACACTAAATCGTGTGCATTCAACGACCATACGAATTAGTATCGTCACCTACCTCCCCCCACACTCTTCATCCTTGCCCCCCTCTCCCCTCTCTCTTTGCCTTCCACATCTATCTTCCCTAACCTCTCTTTCCCCTTCCTTCCCTCCCTCCCACTCATAGATATCATGTGGCCTATAAGCCAATCACACTTTTATGTATCTTTTTTGTGTTCATTGAAATGAAATTTATTTATTATCATTCTTGTGTGATGTTTGCACTGAAGTCCATGAGCATGTGCAATGACTAAGTGAATTATGATGAGATCATAATATAGTGATCACTAGTCTTTAAACATATATTCTAAACATGCCTATTCGTGGGATATTCAAGAAGGACATCAAATTATCCGGAAAAAATGAAATTATCTAATCCAACTCATATGATTAGTATGGTTGATCCTATAGCCATTAGTATAGAGACACTAAGGATAGATAGTGGGTGCTCTTTGGAGAAAGAGTTCACTGAATTGATCTATATGAATCCCTGGATAATATTATACCTAACTGTCAATCAAGTTTATTCATGTCATGGTTGTGTATGTGGTCCTTTGAATTGAGACACCAAAGACATATTGTGGATGGATGATCGTGTTTTGATTATGACTTACAAATCCCTAGCCACGGGATATCTAAAACGTCATATATTAGATACGACATAAAGTCCACAAAGATGATTGTGTGATCAAGATGGGATCATCCACCCTCGATATTTGAGGATATTGACTCAAAGGAATGAGATGCGATGAAATTCTTGGCCAAGGTAGTAGAAATATCAGAAAAGGAGTTCCCGATGATTTCTACACGCATCAGTACTAACTTGAGTGACCGATTAGGGTTTGACAGTTGACCATACCCTATGTCATTCATGAGTCTAATATGGATAAAGGATTATATATACATGGTAATCGATGACGAGAAGGTTCCATAAGTGAGTTCTTACATACTCCATATCTCCTAGTGTATGTGGTGTAACTTGGCACCCAACGGGCTTGCAACTTAACCTATCGATTGTGTTAAATCGATTCTTGATTAATTAATCTATATGTGGATGTGGATAATTAATTAAGGTTGACTAATAAGGTATTATTTGGTATATAGAGTTATTAATTAGTGAGATATATGGACCTAGAGGGGCACACACATAAGGTTTATGGATGTTAGTGATATAGACATAATTATGAGGGTTTTTATGAAAAAACCTCACACCAAATGTCTATAAATAGGGGGAGAATGACCACAGTTCAAGGTGCCCATGCAAGTATTACGAGAATTCTCTTCATTCTTCTCTTTTTCTCTTGGTGAAGAGCTTTAAAGAGGAGATCCAACCATCCGGAGACTGTGTGGATACCGCTAGGGGCTAGACACTTGAATAGCTTCAAGAACTCCTTCAAAGAAACCTTTAAGTATGTTTTCTCATACATATTAGATGATATGATCATCTGTTCTTGGTGCCTCAATGTTTTGAATATCCGATTCAATGAATTCCATTGTATTTGATGTTTTGATCAACATTTCAGAAAGTTATCGACCTAAGATCCCATCACCCACCTCTCCTCTCCATCCTTCCCCACTTGCATGTTCCCCCTCCCCCCTCTCTTCCCCACCTTACCTACTCTTCCTCCTCCCTCTCTCTCCCTCCCCCCCTTCCCTGTCCTTCCCTCTTTGCCTTTCACATCTACCTCCCCTCTCCCACCCTCCCTTTTCCCCGAGACTTTACTGCCTTCTTCGCTCCCTCTCTCGCCCTTGCCCTCCGCCCTCCTCCTTCCCCCTTCTCTCTCATTCCCATCCTCTCTCCTCGCTCTCTCTCTCAGCCTTCCACATCTACATCCCCTCTCCCACCTCCCTTCCCCGCCTTACTTGTCCTTCCCCTCCATCTCTCTCCTTCCCCTTCCCCTTCCCCCTTTTCCTCTATGCCTTCCACATCTGTCTCCCCTCTCCAACCCTCCCCTCCTTCCCCTTTTCGCCCTCCTCCTTCCCCCTTCTCTCTCTTCCCACAGTATCTCTATCTCTCTCTATCCCCCCATTCCCCATCTACCACCCCTCTCCCATCTCCCTTCCCCCTCACCCTCTCCCTCCTCCCCCTTTTCTTGCATGCCCTTCCCTCTCTGCCTTCCACATCCACCTCCCTTCCACGCCTTTACATGCCTTTCCTCTCCCTCTTTGTCCCTTCACCTCCTCCTTCCCTCCTTACTGCTCTTTCCCCTCATACCTGCCCTTCCCCCTCCCTCTCTCCCTTTCCCCCTCCTCCCCTCATTCCCTCCCCTTTTTCCTATTTTCCTTTCGACATCTACCTCCCTCTCACTCTCCCTTCCTCGGCTTACGCTCTCTCTCTCTCTCTCTCTCTCTCTCTCTCTCTCTCTCTCTCTCTCTCTCACCCTCCTTTCCCTCTTACCTACCTCTCCCTCCCTCCCTCCCTCCCATTTCCCTCCCCCTCACCTCTCCATCCTTTCCCTTTTCTTGCCTCCTTCCTCTATGCCTTTCCACATCTACCTCCCTCCTCTCTCCCTTCCTTATCATACCTGCCCTTCCCCCTTCCCCCTCCCTCCCTCCATCCTCTTTTTGTCTCTTCCTGTCCTCCCCCTCTTTTCCCTCTCTCCTCCTCTTTGTCCCTTCCCATCCTTTCACTCTTTCTTTCCTCCCCTTCCCTCTCTACCTCCCTCTCCCACCCTCCCTTCACCCTTTATCCCATCTACCTCTACACACACACACACACTCTCTCTCTCTCTTTCTCTCTTTCTCTCTCTCTCTCTCTCTCTCTCTCTCCCTCTCTCTTACTCCCTCTCTTCCCAGTTCTTCTCTCTCTCTCTCTCTTGCTTCCTCCCTCCCTCTCTTCCCAATTCTTCTCTCTCTCTCTCACCCTCCTATCCCCTATTCTTCTCTCTTTCTCTCTCGCGTGCACTCCCTCCTCGCTCTCCATCCTTTCCCCCTTTCCTGCCATCCCTCTCCTACCCTCCCTTCACCACCATTCCCCCTCCCTCTCTCTCTTCCCTTACCCTCTCCATCCTTTCCCCCTTTCTTGCTCCCCTTCCCTCTCTGTCTCCCCTCTCTACCTTCACCACTATCCCCTTCCCCCTCCCTCTATGTCCTTCCACATCTACCTCCCTTCTCTTATTCCCCCTTCTCTCTCTCTTGCTCGCTCCCACCCACTCTTCCCCTTTTTCTTCCCTATTCTTCTCTCCTCCTCTCTCTCTCTCTATGTGTATCGAGATTCTTTTGCACATAATCTATGTTCTATTGGGTAAAGCATCTTTGCCTATCCTTTTTCAAAAAATTGGATCTATAGTGCGACAACCCATGAAATGAGAAAACAAGGCTTCTATGTGAGCATACTTTCTTCAATGCAGAGCCAAAACTTTTTCTATGTGTATTGAAATAATTAGATGTCCTTCTCGAATATCCCACGAATAGAAATATTTAAAATATATGTTTAAAGACCAGTATATTGGCATTATGATCTTATCATATTTTACTTAGTCATTACATATATTTAGGAACTTCGTTGCAAACATCATAGAAGAATTATGATGAATAAATTGCATTTTAATTATTATAAACGAGATTCAATGGCTGAAAAAGCCACAAAATGTCCATCACCTCCCTCCCTCTCTCCCACTTTCCCTCCCCTTTATTTTCCCTCTCACCATCATCCTCTCCATCCTTCCCCCTCCTCTTTTCCCTCTTTCCCTCCTTTCCCTCCATCCCTCCTCCTCCTCACCCTCTCAATTCCGCCCCCTTTCCTGCCTCTCCCCTCACTCCTTGCCTCTTGTCTCCCCTCCCATCCTCATCCTCTCCATCCCTCCCCGCTCCCTTTCTCCATCCTTCCCTCCCACCTCCCCTCTCACTCTCACCCTCTCCATCCTTCCCCCCTTGCCTACCTCTCCCTCCATCCTCCACCCTGCCTCCCCTCTCACCCTCACCCTCCCTTCCCCCTCCCTTTCTCCCTCCTTCCCTCCCCCCTTTCCTGCCTCCCCTCTCATCCTCACCTCCATCATTCTCGCCTTGCATGCCTCTCTGATAACATGCAATCTTAACATGATAATACATGATTATTAATGCAAAATAAGGCATAAAACATTCCATTTGTATGCATGTTATCATACTTTGAGTGCATTTCTATCATTTCATGCAATTTTAAGTTATAATCTCAAAATGCACTAAATTAGGGTTAATTCTGATGAATTAAATATAAATGATTTTATAACCTATCTTTACTTGAGATTATAAGTGGTTTTTAAAGTTGAATAATGAGATCAATCATTTTTATAAACATTCATTTAATTTTTCTAAAGTTAAAATCTTAAAGAAATGAATGTATTTTTGAAATAGAAATTAAATCTCTTGTTATTTAAATATTTTTTACTTTTTATAATGATAGATAATTGAATTTCAGAGCCAATGAAAAAAATCTGGATTAATTTGGAGTTGTATTTTGAAAGTTATGAATTTTCTAATTTTTAGGGATTTTTCTAGAATTTTATGAATCTATTTTCGATTTAAATCTATTAAAAAAAAGAATAAAAGGGGGTTTATTTTTGCGGGGCACCCACGTGGGTGCGATGTGGCACGCAAGGCCACGTGACAGAGCCATGCCGGCCCACGCGAGCGCATGCGTGGCGCGGAGGTGACACATGGCATTCATATTTATATATACTCGTAATATTAGGGTTATAGTACATATAAGCATTCCGTAATCGGAATTTAAGCTAACCCTCACGTCTGCCACATGTTTTAAACCGAAACCTTTCTTATATTTTTACCATGTGGGACTATGTTCCACTTTTCTTTTCATTTAAGGTGACGTGGAGCTACGTGGTGCATCGGATGAGATCGCAAAGCGTCGATCCAGTGGACGCGAGGTCCACCGGATCTCTAATCAAGCACGTGCCTTAAAATCCACTTAAGTGAAGCTCATAAGATTAATCTCGACCGTTCATCAACCGAGTTATAACGGTCGAGATTAATCGCAATCGGTGGACTCACTGATTCATCAAAGCGCATCTAAAACGCCTGATGATGATCCGACGGATGGCATTTCACGCGTTTTATAACGCATACACACAAGGCATGATCGGGAGCGTCCATCCATGATCCAATGGCCAACATAACGGTTCGACTTCACGCGTTTAATCTAGACCGTTGATGACGATTAAATACCTCCATCCGACGGTTACGCCCAAATCACCTATAAATTGAGGTGTTCTTCAATTTTGTAAGACATTCTTAGATGATTTCGCTTAATTGACCTATCTATACACATCTATCCTCGAAAATCTCATTTCTAATCTCTTCTAGACTCGTTTCTGCATCCACGGAGTGATTAAAAGTGAGATTTCGTCAATCGATCAAGGAGAATTCGTCTCTTGAATACCGATGTTTGCTTTCGAAATCGCGCAATGAATAGCCTCGATCCGGCGATTAATTGGATCATTTCGATTGCTATCTCGGCTTAGAAAACGTTTTTCCCTCTAATCTATCATCATGTATCATCATTTTGTAATTTAGGATCGCAATTTAGTTTAATTTCGTTTTTCAATTTCGGTTTTAGTTCTTCCAATTTTCAGAAATTTCATCTCACTTCGCTCTTTGATTTCTCTGCGATTACTAATCCAAATCGAGTGATTTTTGATTCCGTGGATACGTCTTTGAGTTATCTTTCTAAATCTACCATTTTCCCTATTTTCTATCACCAATTCATCGTCTGATTTGATCATTTTTCAAAAGATCTCTCAAAAATACCTTATTTCCATTTGAATTCGACCCTTATTACCATTATACCCATCAATTCGAGATACTTTCATCAAATTGGTAAGTTTGGACTTTGTTTTGAGACGAGACCGTGTGAAATCGATGACCTTGCGGTCTCTTCTCATCACTCTCTGTCCCTCCTTCCCTCCCTCCTCCCATCTCACCCTCACTCTCTCCATCCTTCCCCCCTCGCCTACCTCTCCCGCCTACCCTCACCCTCCCGCCACTCCCTCCCCCCTTCCTTTCTCCCTCCTTCCCTCCTGCCTCCTCTCTCATGCTCACCCTCTCCATCCTTGCTCTCGCATGCCACTACCTCCCCCCTTCCTTTCTCCCTCCTTCCCTCCTGCCTCCTCTCTCACGCTCACCCTCTCCATCCTTCCCCCCCTCCCTTTTTCCCTCCTTCCCTCCCACCTCTCTCCTCACCCTCTCCTTCCTTCCCCTCTTTCCTGCCTCCCCTCTCACTCTCACCCTCTCCATCCTTTCTCCCTCCTTGCATGCAACTCCCTTCCCCCTTCCTTTCTCCCTCCTTCCCTCCCGCCTCTCACCCTCTCCATCCTTCCCTCCTCCCTTTCTCCCTCCTTCCCTCCCACCTCTCCTGCCCTCTCTCCCGCCTCGCCTCTCACCCTGACTCTCTCCATCCTTCCCCCCTCCCATTCTCCCTCCCATCTCCCCTCACCCTCTCCTTCCATCCTCTCTTTCTTGCCTTTCCCTCCCTCCTTCTCTACTTCTCTCACCCTCTCCATCCTTCCCGCCTTTCCTGCCTCTTCGTCCATCCTTCCCCCTCCCCCCTCACCTGCCACTCCCTCCCACCTCCCTCCAACCTCCTCCCCTCACCCTCTTCTTCCCTCCCCCCAACCTCCTCCCCTCACCCTCTTCTTCCCTCCCCCCTTTCCTGCCTCCCCTCCCTCCCTCCCCTCCTTCCCTGCCTCTCTCTCCCTCTCTCCATCCTTCCCCCCTCCCATCTCTCCTCCCCCTCACCCTCTCCTTCCATCCTCCCTTTCTTGCCTCTCCCTCCCTCCTTCCCTCCTACCTCTCCTCTCACCCTTTCCATCCTTCCTGCCTTGCCTGCCTCTCCGTCCCTCCTTCCCTCCTTCCCCCTCCTCCCACTCTCCATCCTTCCCCCCTCACCGGACACTCCCTCCCCTCTCCCTCCTTCCCTACCACCTCCTCCCCTCACCCTCTTCTTCCTTCCCCCCTTTCCTGCCTCTCCCTCCCTCTCTCCCTCCCTCCTTCCCTCCCCTCCCTCCTCCCATGCCACTCCCTCCCCTCTCCCTATCTCCCTCCTTCCCTACCACCTCCTCCCCTCACCCTCTTCTTCCTTCCTTTCCCTTTCTTGCCTCTTCCTCCTCTCTCTCCTCCCTCCTTCCTCTCCCCTCGCTCCTCCCCCTCTGCCACTCCGTCCCCTCTCCCTATCTCCCTCCTTCCCTACCACCTCCTCCCCTCACCCTCTTCTTCCTTCCCCCCTTTCCTGCCTCTCCTCTCCTCTTCCCCCTCTCCCCCTCACCCTCTCCATACTTCCCCCTCGCCTGCCTATCCCTCCCTCCTCCCCTCTCCCTCCTTCCCTTACCCTCTTCTTCCTTCCCCCCTTTCCTGCCTCTCCCTCCCTCCTGTCTCCCCTCCCATCCTCACTCTCTCCATCCTTCCTGCCTTGCCTACCTCTCCTTCCCCTCCCTCCTGCCCTCCCCACCCCTCTCCTTCCCCTCTCTCCACCCTCTCCCTCTCCATCTTTCCCCCTTGCCTGCTTATCCCTCCCTCCTCCTCCCTATCTCCCTCCTTCCCTCCCCTCCCTCCCACCTCCTCCCCTCACCCTCTTCTTCCTTCCCACTTTTCCTGCCTCTCCCTCCCTCTCTCCCTCCCTCCTTCCCTCATGTCTCCCTCTCATCCTCACTCCCTCCATCCTTCTTATATTGCCTGCCTCTCCTTCCCTCCCTCCTGCCCTCCTTCCCTCCTCCCTCTTGCCCTCCCTCCCCTCCTTCCCTCTCTCCCTCACCCTCTCCCTCTCAATCTTACCCCCTCCCTCCCTCCTCCACCTCCCCTTCCCCTCCCTCCTCCCCCTCGCCTGCCTATCCCTCCCCTTCTCCTCCCTCCCTCCCTCCCCCTCGTATGCCTATCCCTCCCCTTCCTCCTCCTCCCTCCTCCACCTCCCCTTTCCCTCCCTCCTCCCTCGCTCTGCCTATCCCTCCCCTTCCCCTCCCTCCCTCTCTCCCTCGCATGCCTCCCATTCCTCCCCTTCCTCCCTCCCTCCTCCTCGCACTGCCTATCCCTCCCTCCTCCCTCCCTATCTCACCCTCTCCATCCTTCCCTCTCTTCCTGCTCTATCCCTTTCCCTCCTCCCTCTCCCTATCTCCCTCCTTCCCTCCCACCTCCTCCCCCTCTCCCTATCTCCCTCCTTCCCTCCCACCTCCTCCCTCTCCCCCTTCCCTCCTGCCTCCTTCCCCCTCCCCCTTCCCTCCTGCCCTCCTTCCTCTCCTTCCTGCCCTCCTCCCTCCCTCCCTCCCTCTCACCCTCTCCATCCTTCCCTCTCGCCTGCCCTATCCCTCCCTCCTCCCCTCTCCTATCTCCCTCCTTCCCTCTCACCTCCTCCCCTCTCCTCCCTCTCCCTCCTCCCTCCCTTCCCCCTCCCTCCTGCCCTCCTCCCCCTTCCTTCCTGCCCTCCCTCCCCTTCCTCACCCTCTCCATCTTTTCCCCTCCTTCCCCCTCCCTCTTCCCTCCCTGCCCTCCTTTCCTCCTTCCTGCCCTCCCCTCCTCCCCCTCACCCTCTCCATCCTTCCCTCTCGCCTCGCCTATCCCTCCCTCCTCCCCTCTCCCTATCTCCCTCCTTCCCTCCCACCTCCTCCCCTCTCCCCCTCCCTCCTCCTCCTTCCTCCCTCCTCCTGCCCTCCTCCTCCCCTCCTTCCTGCCCTCCCCTCCCTCCCCCTCACCCTCTCCATCTTTCCCCTCGCCTCGCCTATCCCTCCCTCCCCCTCTCCTCCTCCCCACCTCGCCTATCCCTCCCTTCTTCCCTCTCCCTATCTCCCTCCTTCCCTCCCACCTCCTCCCTCACCCTCTTCTTCCTTTCCCCCTTTCCTGCCTCTCCCTCCCTCCTTCCCTTTTTGTCTCCCTCTCATCCTCACTTCTCCATCCTTCCCTGCCTTGCCCTACCTCTCCTTCCCTCCTCCCTCCCTCCTGCCCTCCTTCCTCTCCTCCCTCCCTCCTTCCCTCCTCCCTCCCTCCTGCCCTCCTTCCCCCTCCCTCCTGCCCTCCCCCTCCTCCCCCTCCTTCCCTCTCTCCCTCACCTCTCACTCTCCATCTTTCCCTCCTCTTCCTCCCTCCCTCCTCCCCCTCCTCCCTTCCTCCCTCCCTCCTCCTCCCTCCTCGCCCGCCATCCCTCCCTCCTCCCCTCCTCCCTATCTCACCCTCTCCCTATGTCCCTCCTTCCCTCCCACCTCCTCCCTCACCCTCTTCTTTCCCTTCCCCTTTTCTGCCTCTCCCTCCTCTGTCCCTCCCTCCTTCCCTCTATCTCCCTCTCTCATCCTCACTCTCTCCATCCTTCCTGCCTTGCCTACCTCTCCTTCCCTCCTCCCTCCCTCCTGCCCTCCTCCCTCCCCCTCCTTCCCTCCTTTCCCTTCCTCCTGCCCTCCCTTCCTCCTCCTGCCCTCCCTCCTCCCTCCTCCCCCTCCCCCTCCTTCCCCTCTCTCCCTCACCCTCTCACTCTCCATCTTTCCCTCCCCTCCCCCTCCCCTCTCCTTCCCTCTCCCTCCCTCCTACCCCTCCCTCTCCATCTTTCCCTCCCTTTCCCCTCCCCTCCCTCCTACCCTCCCTCCTCCCCCTCCCCCTCCCTCCCTCCCTCCTACCCCTCCCTCCTCCTCCTCCCCCTCCCTCCCTCCCTTTCCCCTCCCTCCCTCCTCCCCCTCGCCTGCCCTATCCCTCCCTCCTCCCCCTCCCTATTCTCACCCTCTCCCTATCTCCCTCCTTCCCTCCACCTCCTCCCTCACCCTCTTCTTTCCTTTCCCCCTTTCCTGCCTCTCCCTCCCTCTCTCCTCTCCTCCCTTCCCTCTTGTCTCCCCTCCCCTCTCATCCTCCTCTCTCCATCCTTCCTGCCTTGCCTACCTCTCCTTCCTTCCTCCCTCCCTCCTGCCCTCCTTCCCTCCTCCCTCCCTCCTGCCCTCTCCCTCCTCCCTCCCTCCTGCCCTCCTTCCCCCTCCCTCCTGCCCTCCTCCTCCCTTCCTCCTCTGCCTTCTCCTTCCTCTCCTCCTTCCCTCTCCTCTCCTCCTCCCTCTCCTCTCTCTCATCTTTCCCTCCTCCTTTCCCTCTCCTCCTCCTCCCCCTCGCTTGTCTACCTCCTCCCTCCCTCCCCCTCCCCACCCTCCCCCGCCCCCTCCCCTTCCCTCCTCCCTCCTCCCCCTCCCTTTATCTCACCCTCTCCATCCTTCCCTCTGCCTGCCTATCCCTTCCCTCCTCCCCTCTCCCTATCTCCCTCCTTCCCTCCCACCTCCTCCCTCACCCTCTTCTTCATTCCCCCTTTCCTGCCTCTCCCTCCTCTCCTCACTCTCTCCCTCCCTCCTTCCCTCTTGTCTCCCCTCTCATCCTCACTCTCTCCATCCTTCCTGCCTTGCTCTGCCTTCCTTCCCCCTCGCTCTGCCTATCCCTCCCTCCTCCCCTCCCTATCTCCCTCCTTTTCCCTCCCACCTCCTCCCCTCACCCTCTTCTTCATTCCCCCCTTTCTTGCCTCTCCCTCCCTCCCTCACTCTCTCCCTCCCTCCTTCCCTCTTGTCTCCCCTCTCATCCTCACTCTCTCCATCCTTCCTGCCTTGCCTGCCTCTCCTTCCCCTCCCTCGCTCTGCTCTATCCCTCCCCTTTCCCCTCCTCCCTCCTCCCCCTCGCTGCCCTAGTCCCTCTCCCTCCTCCCCCTCCCTATCTCCCTCCTTCCCCTTCCTCCTCCCTCCTCCCCCTCTCCCTCCTCTTCCTCTTCTCTCCCTCTCTCTCCATCCTCCCCCTCGCTCTGCCTATCCTCTCCGTCCTCCCTGTCCCCCTCCCTCACCCTCTCCATCCTTCCCCTCGCCTGCCTATCCTCCCCCTCCCTATCTCCCTCCTTCCCTCCCTCCCTCCTCCTCCCCTTCCCCATCCCCTTCCCCCTCCCCGTCACCCTCTCCATGCTTCCCCTCTCGCCTCTCTATAGGGACATATAGGGACTTAATTTTCTAATAAGTCTGATTTATGTATTATCTAGATTAGGAACACATATAGATAGGTTCACATTAGATAGGACCCACTGTAGCAACGTATCATTGATCGGACAGGATATCACATAGACAGGATTACTTTAATCTAATGGCATATATATTTTAGTATCACATTTAATCATATGCCGATGAACAGAACGAAACAACGATCTTGATCTACTCGGCGGTTCTTCTTGTTCTATCCTCTTTCTCTTCTCTATTCTTTCTACTCTTACACCCCTCCCCTCCCTCACCCTCTCCATCCTTCCACCCTCACCTGCCTTTCCTCCCCTCTCCCCCGCCTCCCTCCTACGTCCCCTCTCACTCTCACCCTCTCCATCCTTCCCCCCTCTCCTGCCTCCCCTCCCCCCCGCCCAACCCTCCCTCCCTCCCTCTCTTCCCTATTCTTCTCTCCTCCTCTCTCTCTCTCTCTCTTTCTCTATCTCTGTATGTGTATAAGGTTTCTGCTGCACCTTATGTATGTTCTGGGGGTAAAGGGACCTTGCCGATCCTTTTTCGAGAAAACTGGATCTGCAGTGCGACAAACCACGAAATGAGAAAACAAGGCTTCCAGGAGCGCATGCTTTCTTCATCGTACAGAGACAAATCTTTTTCTATGTATACTGAAATAAGTAAATGAAATATACGAGCTTAATGCACTAAAATCCACGGAAGGAAAATACCTCCTTCCCAGCCGTCTTTGGCTCGTACGAAATGAACCCCTTAAATTAGACGGAAGCAACATACATACCTTACTCGCCGTCGTTGCCGATGAAGCTCGTCATGCAAGAAGTATTTTCCCACGTCCACGATCCTTGAAGATGACTAGAGTTGTTTGCTCAGGATGGATGAGACAGTCTCGGGGACGTCTTCATTTACCTCTTCTCTGCATGTCCTTCTGCCATCCGGATCGCCGAGGCGAGAAGAACAGCCACATGGAACAGAGAAATAAAGAAATAGCAAAGTACATGCAAGATTCGATCGAGAGAGATCACCATTCGAGTGGAGTGGCGTGCCGTAGAAATGAGCGTGGCCATTTCTCAGTTCGTCGCTCCAGTTATAAATGGGCAGAGATTGGATTACTGGGGTCTTCAAGGATGGGAACGCAACGGCTATTTTTCGCCCACAACTATCCGTTGAGAATTGAGAGACTTTCCTCCGTTTGAGTTCACATGAATAGAGTTTCAACTCATTACTCTAATAAATCTTAGGGACCTCGTCGCAATTGTCTCACCTCATTCAAATCATTGAGACTATCAACCGCTTGAGTTGAAACCAAGAACTTCCTTCATCATCTGCTCTAAATTTTCCCCCACGATTTCCCATTGATTTCTGATTTTTGGGGCCCCTTTTACCCAGACAAGGTATTATCAAAATTGCGAGTAGTTCAAGGGGGATTTCAGGCGGATTTGAGTGCTTAATTTCGTGCATTTCACGCAGTTTAGGGGACCATACATACATGATGATCACATGGAGGAAATCATCATATGTATTCCCGAGGATTTACATTGGCGAATACTCGGCTAGTATGAAAACTCACGAATGTCCTTTGTGGATTGTAGTCGTCAACTAGATCTTGGATAGGAAGATTTACTCAAGCCCGAAAGGGCCTCGGATGCAAACGATCATTTGATGACAGTGCGCTATCTTTAAACATGAAAGTGCAGATGGATGGTCTCGCATTCACCAAAAACAATGAAAGAGATGGGCTGAACTGTCAGGAGGGCCCCTTTCTGCCTGGCGTAGGAGAAGGCTGTCTACAGAGCCTTAGAACAGGTGCGTGTCTCGACCAAAAATTAGAATTTGGCGCAAGGTATAGCAGAACGGTACGCCAAAAGCTGAACGTGACTTCGATGATGATGCTGCTCTGACAGTGAGTCATGAGGTTCATGATCATGGATGTGGATTAACCGATGCGAACTTAGATAGAGCGTTCTCTTGTTTTTACTCTCCGAAGAACATCTCTTGAGTTGAGCAATTTTCAGTTCATTATAAATAGGATGAAAGTCAAAATGGGAAAAAATGGAGTGGAGACAGAACTGAAGGCTCGGCAGATGAAAATAGCCAAAGCCTGTCATTCTATGTGGATCTTGCGAGTGTTGATGGATCTCAACTTGCAAATGTCTTCGAAGAAATCGTCGGCCATCTCGTTGCAGTTCTTCATCTGGGAGATTCGAATGATCATTTTCCTCAAGCGTGGGCTGTGTTTGACCAGTGATTCCAGCGTGCTCAGCTTCTGCTCTGCATTTAGAGGTGATCGCACCGTGATCAGGACTTCCTCCAGCAAGGGTATTTCGAATCTGGAGTCGACCTGCAGTGCAGTGGATATCAAAATTAATGTCTGAAGATGATGACAACGTGGATGATATGGAGGAGGAAGATGAAGAGGATGAACTAAAATAAGATGATGATGATGATGATAATGGTGATGTTGTGATCAAGGAAATGATAAACTAGAATGATGAAGATGATGGCGATGATGATGAAGTAAAATAAGATGATCAAGCTAGCAATGATGGTGATATTGTTAACAAGGACGTGATAAAAACTAGAAGATGGTGATGATGACAATGATGATGAACTAATAAGATGACGACGATAGCAATGATGATTAATGGTGATTTTTTTATCAGGTACATGATAAAAACTAGAAGAAGATGATGAAGATGATGATGATGATGATGATCGTGATGATGAGGATGATATTATCGAGGATAATGATAGCATGTATGATGATGATGATGACGGCGATGAAAATGATGGCGATGTTGTTATCGAGTGTAATTATAAAGTAAATGATGGATGATGATGATAATGATGTTGATGAAGTTAAAATCAAGGATAGCAATAAAGTAAATGATTGTTGATGATGATGATGATGATGACAGTGATGTTGTTATTGAGGATAGTGATAAAGTGGATGATGGATGATGAGAATGACAATGACAATGAAGGTGTTATCGAGAAAAATGACAAAAGTAGATGATGGATGATGATGTTGATGAAGATGATGGTAATGTTGTTATCCAGGGTAATGACGAAGCAGATGAAGATGATAACGATGATGAGAATGAACTAGAATAAATATTATAGAAAAATAAAAAGATCTAGAACAAGAAGGAACTGATAAAAACATAGAAGAAGATGAGGTGAAGGATGATGACGATGAACTACGAGAAGAAGGATTAGAGGATATAAAAATGAAAATGAAATAGAAGTAGAAGAAGAGGAAGAAAATGACGATGATGAGGTGGATGGTAGTGATGAAATAGAGGAAAGTCAGGAAACGAAGAAGAATAAGTACAAGACGACGAAGATGAGGATGAGGAGCACAGAGGACGATGAAGTCAATTCAAATCAATACCCACACTCTGCAGGCTGTCCTTTTGGCAGAGTGCGGCGAACATGGCACCATGGATCTCGAAGACCCGAAGCTTCAAATGAGCATTGAAGAATTGGACCAAATCAACGGGAGGGAACGGCAGGAGCCGGTCAAAATCCCCTGTGAACTCTATCTTCATCACCAAACGCTTCACCTCAGATGCACAATCAAGCACAGAGGTGATCGCATTCCAGCTCCACTGAATTCCTCTCAGACATAGGAACTGAATCGCCGGCAGTTTCTCAATCTCCACAACATCCATCCTCCCTGCAATCTCAACCCCAAACCTTTGAAATTCCACCAAAAACAACTTTCAGAAAACCTAAATCCCTCACCTGAGGCTTTTGAGATAGAAAGACTCTGAAGACGTTGCGTTTTCTTGAGTAGCAAGAAACTGAAGCCCTGGACTTCCATCACCCGGAGATTAGGGCAAAAAACGGATAAAGTCCTATTCTGAGCCCCAAGAAAATCAAGCCTACATTTCTCGAGTCGCTCTAGGTCAACAGTGAAAGATCCAATACCGTCGCAGCCCAGAAGCGCGAGATCAGTTAAATTTGGACAAGACTTTACCGTATCCGATAAAGCTAAATCGCTGAATATGGTGCCAACGATTTCCAACGTCCGGAGGTTCAGGAAAGGTTTCCAATTCGGGGAAACCGCGAGGCAGACGCCCCAGAGCTTTAGGATTTCCAATCCGCCGGCAGTAGAGATGCATTCTAAGTTTCCGGTGTCTGTACGAAGCTCCAGCCGGCGGAGAGATTTAGCTTTGAGGGATATCCAGGAGGAGAGAGAGGAGACGGAAAAGGGACTGTAAATGATTAGCTCTTCGAGGAGGACTGCTTGGGATATCATTGTATCCATTATTGAGTCGGCATTTCTTTGGAGCATTCCGTCGAACATGTTGCGGGCGAAGTAGAGAGAAGGGAGGTAAGATACGGAAACTTTCCACCGCTTGGAAACGCAGCGGCATCTGGCAAGGTCGCGAGCGTTGCTCATTCGAGAGAGGACGTAATGGAGGATGGCGTCCGGGGCGGAGTTCATCTCGTTGGGAAGGTCGAGACCTCGAGGGGTTGATCTGGGGTTTTAAGCGCTCAGCGAGATTGTTGGCTTCGTTCGATAAAATCAAATAATTTTGAAAGTTTCGAGTCATTTCTTTCACGTGTTTCAGAGTACAGAGAGAGAGAGAGGGAATACTTGAAATTTGAAATAGAGAGAAAGCGGGGATAAACCCTTATCGGAAAGAATAACAAAGCGGGAAGGACATAAATGTAATATTTTATTTTGTTTTCTAAGACATTTTTTTTTTTAAGAATAAGGTTCGGCAATCGTAATCTAAATTCGATTCTGATCGAATTGGATCGCGATTCCAGAAAGTGCGATCGTCGATCACGTAATCGGTTTCCCTGAAACCATCCCAGGATTTTCATGGCGGCGGCAGCAGCCACGAGGGATAATGTCAGGCTGCTGTCGAGATCGGGCAGTGTCAGAATGGTTTGTCTAGCGGGCGATCGCGATCACGTTTCAGAGAAGTTTCTCGGGTTATTATCCAAATCTAGCCCTAACTCTCAGATTTTATCCAAATCTATCCCCAACTCTCGTATTCTCCAAATCTAGCCCCAACTCTCAGTTTTTTATCCAAATCTAGCACAGCCGCTATTGTTGACTCTTCCCGATCCAGTTGGCAGCCAAGTAAGCCAAGTGAGATCCACGTAGCAGCCACGTCATAGAAAAATAAATCGAGAGAGAGAGAGAGAGGCGGGAGAGAAAGAGAGGGAGGGCGATAGAGAGAGAGAGGGAGGCCGGGAGAGGGAGAGGGAGGTCGGGAGAGCTGGAGAGAGAGGGAGGTCGGGAGAAGGGGAGGGAGGGAGGGAGGGAGGGAGAGCTGGAGAGAGAGGGAGAGAGGGAATCTGGGAGAGAGGGAGGTCGGGAGAGCGGGAGAGAGAGGGAGGGAAGGAGGTCTGGGAGAGGGAGGAAGGGAGGGAGGTCGGGAGGGAGGGAGGGAGGGAGCGTGAGAGAGATAGGGAGGGAGGGAGAGCGTGAGAGAGATAGGGAGGGAGGGAGAGCTGGAGAGAGGGAGGGAGGGAGAGCGGGAGAGAGAGGGAGGGAGGGAGAGCGGAAGAGGGAGGGAAGGAGGAGGTCGGGAGAGAGATAGGGAGGGAGGGAGAGCTGGAGAGAGAGGGAGAGAGGGATTGGGAGAGAGAGGGAGGGAGGGAGAGCAAGAGAGAAAGGGAGAGACGGAGGTCGGGAGAGGAAGGGAGGGAGTTCGGGAGAGCAGGAGAGAGATAGGGAGGGAGGGAGAGCTGGAGAGAGAGGGAGAGAGGGAATTCGGGACCTCCGTCTCCCTATCTCTCTCCCGCTCTCCCGAACTCCCTCCCTCCCTCTCTCTCCCGCTCTCCCGCCCTCCCCCTCTCTCCCGCTCTCCCGACCTCCCTCCCTTCCTCCCTCTCCCGACCTCCTTCCCTCCCTCTCTCTCCCGCTCTCCCGACCTCCCTCTCTCTCCCGAATTCCCTCTCTCCCTCTCTCTCCAGCTCTCCCTCCTTCCCGCTCTCCCTCCCTCCCTCCCCCTCCCGACCTCCCTCCCTTCCTCCCTCTCCCGACCTCCTTCCCTCCCTCTCTCTCCCTCTCTCTCCAGCTCTCCCTCCCTCCCTCTCTCTCTCCCGCTCTCTCGCTCTCCCTCCCTCTCCCGCTCTCCCTCTCTCTCCCGCTCTCTCGCTCTCCCTCCCTCTCCCGCTCTCCCTCTCTCCCTCTCTCTCCCGCTCTCCCTCCCTCTCCCGCTCTCCCTCTCTCCCTCTCTCTCCCGCTCTCCCTCCCTCCCTCTCTCTCTCGCTCTCCTCGCCCTCCCTCCCCTCTCCCTCTCCCGGCCTCCCTCTCTCTCTCTATCGCCCTCCCTCTCTTTCTCTCCCGCTCGCCCTCCCTCCCTCTCTCTCTCCCGCTCTCCTCGCCCTCCCTCCCCTCTCCCTCTCCCGGCCTCCCTCTCTCTCTCTATCGCCCTCCCTCTCTTTCTCTCCCGCCTCTCTCTCTCTCTCGATTTATTTTTCTATGACGTGGCTGCTACGTGGATCTCACTTGGCTTACTTGGCTGCCAACTGGATCGGGAAGAGTCAACAATAGCGGCTGTGCTAGATTTGGATAAAAAACTGAGAGTTGGGGCTAGATTTGGAGAATACGAGAGTTGGGGATAGATTTGGATAAAATCTGAGAGTTGGGGCTAGATTTGGATAATAACCCGAAGTTGCTCAATTCGACTTCGGTTTTGTCGGATCAAAGTGGATTCGATCAAAATCGTTTGAAATGATTGACATTAACGTTGAGCTCTGATAAATATGTATTTTGAACGGGGGCATGGGCATCTTGGGGGTCATATTCGTGAACAATCGCCTCGTGTTCCCCTTCCCTTTTCTCTGGCGATCTGGAACCTACTCTGAGAGTTCTCTGGGAATTCTAATTGATTATCACATCGGAAGAACATACGGCCAAGGTAAGTCCATCCCTATTTATACATTATCGATTGCATTTCTCAGTCTCTCAGATCTTCGGTCGAAGAGCTCTCTCTCTCTCTCTCTCGATGTCTCTGTGTATCGTGCGTGTGTCACTGTGCGAATCTGTCTGCTCAAGGATAAATGTTGACAGAGTAGAGAGAGAAACTGAGAGTTTGAAATAGGAAGCATGCCGACTTTCCGAGCTGATCAAATCGATCTCAATTCGACAAAATCGAGAAAATATTGACCTAACTGTGTAAATCATAAGCGCAGTCGACATTACCGGATGTTGATCGGGTGATTGAAGATTTAAAAATGCAGAAAAAATCTATCCTGCAACCCTACCAAAAGAAAATCAATCTTCAAGGAGGAAAATAAAGAAACCAGCAAACAGAGTCGAAGAGAGAGGCCAAGTACCGGAGATAGCAGCAATGGCGGCTGCGGAAGAGGGTGGCGGCGCTGAGAGCGATGATGGAAAGATTTCAGCTGGCAGTGGGGGAAGCCAGGTTCATCGGCGTGAGCAAGACAAAGCCGTTACCCTCTTTCAGCATTACGCTCAGGAGATCATTTCAAACGAAAGCTAGGTTCATTGAACTTTTGTAAAGAACTACGCTCAGGAGATCATCGACAAGGCCCTCCCGGGATTCCCTTTTTCCGTTTATTCCTTAGATTAGAGGTTAATCTTGTCTACTTTAAGCTTTCAGATTCCTGGGAATATTCAACTGCATTTGATCGGACAGACTCCTTCAAAGCAACTTGGTTCGTATCGGATGGGATTTTTTGGCATACTTCGCAGACAATTGACTTTTTGGCGGCCGGGCCACCAGAGCTTTACATGGTTCTGAGTTCAGAAGTTTGATCAGGACTTTTTTTTATAGAATATAATATGTAAAAAAAAATTCTAGCTCATGAACATCTTATGATCATCTTATGCTTGCTCGATACTTTCATTGCAGATCGAGATGGGAAGCAGTAAGGGGAGTTGAATCCACCATCTTTGTCATAGAGTACAAGAAGAAAGATGGAAAAGCACAGGTAGGGTTCGCCTATCGTCGTCCGGTCCGTCATCCGGTACCGGACTCTGACGATACCGGTACCCAAAGACCGGTATCCAGTACCCGAAACCGTCATCCAGTTCTGGATGACGGTATCGGATTAAAGTGGGGACCAGGTACGGTACTGGATGGATCCGTGCACGGCCGGTACCGACCCGTGCACCGGATAACGGTGTCGAGTATCGGTATCGGGAGATACCGGTACCGGATAACGGTATTTAAACGGATCGTGAGCCGTCAGATGAAGAGATTATCGCGATCAACGGTCGCGATCGCGTCTGTTAATCGAATCGGCGTGTATTCGTGATGACTTGAAGAGCGAGAGCGGCTCTCTCTTCTTCTTCGTCTTCCCCAGGGGACCACGATCTCTACGATCTCCTCGGCCCGGATAGCTCCTCCAATCATTCCCAAATAAAGAGCGCCTACCGCGCGCTCAGAAGCTGTGCCATCCGGACATCGCGGTCCGCCTGGCCATGAAAATGGCCATCGTGCTCAACGAAGCCTACGCCATACTCTCCGACTCCCGATCCCGCCTCCGCCTATGACGAGGTAACCAACACGACCTTAACTTCACGTTCTCTCCTCCGCTAAAGCGGGAGCTCCACCGTTATTTCAGGAGAGCGCGGAAGGTCGATTTCACGGTTTCACTGGGGAAGCCTATTTACTCGACATGGATGGGGCCGCAGACCGAGCAGCGAGCGGTGTTCGTGGACGAGGTGAGGTGCGTAGGGCTGCTTAAAAGTGCGCGCTCTTCGCCCGCAACACCTTTGCCATCGAGTCCGTCTATGGCCGCTGCGCGTGGTTGGGCATGGGGCGGATCCCGAAAGCAAGATTCTTGACGCCATCGAGACTCTGCCCAGTTGATCGCATCTCGTAAGCCTTCTCCCACCCATTTGTCATTGCCGAATGTTAATTATATTTACAATTATGGTAGGATCGTTGCGAGATCGGATCTCCTGGGCGCTTGAGTTCTGCATGTCGAAGCAATCTCGGGGGCCGATCAGATGACCGGTGGCCCTTTCCAGGGGAACATCTTCTCGTATGTCAAGAAATTCCGAGAGACGATACAGCGAGATGGAAGGCCGAGACTCGAAGGAATCTGAAGCGAGAACTTCCGCCGTACAACGGATCATATCCATCTCCTATCGGTGGTTCACGGCAAAATCCTCGCCGGGATTTGGTGGTGTTCGCGGAAAAAGGACAGGGAGTTTCAATAACGTGAAGCGATCGAAAGAAGCGCAGAAAGAGGCAGAGAGTAGAGACCGAGAGAAGACTCGAGTGAGAGAAGATCGGGAGAAATTAGAAATATGACACAAAATGAGAATAGGGTTAAAAATTAGGGTTAAACGCAATTACGCAAAAAGTTAGGGTTAAACGCAATTACGCAAAAAGTTAGGATGTCGGCATCGGCATCGGTTCCGATACCGATATCCGGCACCGACATCCACCTCTAGCCGTAGCGGATGCTCGGTATCTGAAACCGATACCGATCATCCAGTCTACGATACTCGACATCTGGATGCTCTGCATCGGGGCATCGGAGGTATCGGGTACTCGTTTAGGACATTAACGGTACCCGATACCGTTACTGCAACCGATACCGGTATTCGATACCGGTATCGGAACGGGCGAACCCTAAGCACAGGGATGACTACAATGAGAAAAGAGAAAAAAGGAATCATTCAGATGATTGTCAGGATCAAAGTTGAGTGAAAATGTTGCATAAATTTTTTTTTATTGCTCCTCATGCGCACGCATCGCAAAAGAAACTAAAAATGAACGGTGGCGAAGAGGAGACAGTTTCAAAACCTATGAATAACTTTTAGAGAACTTGAAGAGTGCAAAGATTTAATGAAGGGGAAACGAAGCTAAAAAGGAAAGACTAAACTTTAATTGAATCAATAAAATACAAGAGTCTAGAACTGGAACTCAAGAAGAAAGTAAGTGAAGAACATCCAGTTCTACGTTTGCCATATTCTTCATGTAGGGAGTATTGTCTGATCTCGAAATTTTTAGGACTTCCTCTAGGTTTCAATCATCGTCTACCCAGCCGATTCTCATTCCTACAAAGGAAAGGTAATTCAAAATTGAGATTTCAATTTTTCTTTTTATTTTGGATTAAAGACTTGAAATGTATGATCCTGCAATTGTTGGACTCTAACTCCATGGAGTGACTTTTCTTATCTTGATGGACAGATAGAAAAATGTGAATTGTTGGTGGTATTAAAAGGATAATTCCGTACAGATATTCTGATTGTGGAGATAGAGAAAAGTAGAAGATCTAGAGGCCATTGTCAATGTTCCACATCCAATGGCAAGTCAAGGTATTCCAATTATTGATATTAGTCATCAAATGGTATCTAAGCATGTTTCTGCTATAATGGTGTTCACTAATCTAGGTCATTGTGACTAATTAGGAGGGTCTATCAAGCACCAAGGTTTAGTGATTGTGTAAGTGTCATTCGCTACTGCTAGCGTTAGTGGTGGAGGGTGGAGCGCCACATTGCCCACAACGTCAATGAGTTTTCAAGTGAAAAGTCATACTTGGTGGAGCACCGCGTCTTGTAATGTCCCCATGATGACCTGCTTCCAGTGGTCGTATATCAATTGTGATGGTCTTTTGCAGCACAAGGGGGGTGGCAGGCTTTCTAGAGCCATGAATCACAAAAAACTTGAGTGTCTTCAATAGCAAAAAGCCATGCCGCCAGTAGGGCTGCACTTGGTAGCTATTCAAGGTCGACGAATCAGTGCTTGTTGGCATCCCATTGCGCAACAAATATGCATTCAAGTAGCATAATCTTAGCGCATAAATAATATAAAATAGGAACTTGAATCCATAAGCCTTGACCTACACAAAGAGTTATTGTTTGAATTCATAGAACTAACCTCTTCAACCCTTGAATCCACATGGGGTTATACTTAAATCCACAAGCATTGAATTCCTCTCAAACAAGAAGAACACTTGAGAAGAAGAAAGCAAAGCTCTCAAAAAAAGAATAACTTCAATTGTCTCCTTGATAACATGCTAACTAAACATGAAAATACATGATTATTAATGCAAATTAAGTCATAAGACATTCCATTCTAATGCATGTTATCATATTTTTTAGTGTTTCTATATCATTCTATGAAAAAAGTCATTATAATCTCAAAATATATTAATTTAGGGTTAATTATGATGAATTAAAGATAAAATTTTCATAACCACTCTTTACTTGAGATTATAATTAGTTTTTAAAGTTAAAGAATAAGACAAATAATTTTATATACACTCATTTTTTTAAGTTTTAAAATCTAAAAGAAATGAGTGTATTTTTTAAATAGAAAATTTATTCTCTTGTTATTTATTAAATTTGAATTTTTAAAATGATAGATAATTTAGTTTCCGATCCAATGAAATAAATTTGGATTAATTTGGAGTTGTATTTTAAAAGATATGAATTTTCTAATTTTTAGGGGTTTTTTTGGATTTTTTTCTAAATTTTTCCTGAATTTAAAATCGATTAATTTGATTTTTATTTTCGCAGATGTGATGTGGCAGCATCTGGAGCGTTCGTTTGCGCGATTAATGGAGACTTAAGGCGGGGGGTACGTGGCACAATTTTATTCGTCGATGAATCGTTTTAAAATAATTTAATCTATGCCGTTGATCTGAGGAGTTATAACGGCTGAGATTAAAACCGATGAAACGTATCTGGAGCGTAGGATCAAGATTAAACGGTGACGGTTTGATGTGTTACTTATAACACACGCGACGTGACTTCATCTTGATGGTCCATCTGAGATCCAAATGTCACGACTTAATTGTAACGATTCGCAAACGTGCGTTTCATCATAGCTATTAATTAAAGATTTAAAGCTCGATCGGACGGTTACACCCTAATTTCACCCTATAAATAGAGCTATTTTTTGCATTATAAAAACATTCCAGGGCAATTCAAGTAATCGAACTGTTTAGACACCAAATCCCTTGAGTCTCTTGTTCCAATCGCTTCTAGACTCAAATTCGCGTCCACGAAGTGCTTGAAAGTGAGATTTCGTTAAGAGAATAGGAAGAAATCGGCTCTTGAACATTAACGATCATTTTTCGAATTCAAGAATGAAAAGCATTTGATCCGATGAGTGATAACATGCATATGTAACTTGAATTCTTATCATATTTAACTAATATTCATGCTTATCTTATATAATTATATAATTATGATGTTATCATAGTTTTATGAATTTTCTCCATTAGCATGTCATTTTACTAAATTTCACATTTTTGCATTAATTAGGGTTAATTATGTGTTTTATTGCTATTTAACTTTTTGCAAGGTCAAATAATTAGAAATTAACCATTTTCCTTGATTTATTTTGACTTTAGTGGATGATTAAAAGAATAAATTACAAGAAGAGAATGAGGAGATGAATCAAAATAGAATTCCACAGGGTTGATTTAATATTATTGTGAATTCATCCTATTTTCTTTTTTGGATTTATATTTTAGGTGGCATGGTATTAAAGATGAAGAAATTTGTGATCCCATGGAGAAAATTTGAGTCAAAAAGGAGTTCTAGAAATAAAGTTATGAATTTAAGAATTGTATAGATTTTTTTGGATTTTATTTTGATTTTTCAGGTTTTTTCAGAATTTATTTCCTAAAAAATTGCAAAAAAAGGTTTTATATATGCGTGGGACCCGCGAAGCTGATGTGGCACGTTGCTGAGACGTGGTGGAGCCACGCGAGCCCACGTGAACCAGGTGGATGCCTACGTGGCGTGAGGAGTCAGTTCGAGCTAAGTGTCTGTGGGCCCACGGGTATTGTGAGCCCACAGCAGGCATAGGGGGGGACATACTTGGCCCAATTGGGAGACGCAAACGCTTATATGTGTTTCCCCTTATATACGCGATCTATCTCCTTAATTTTCTCCGTGTGGGACTAACTCCTCTCTCAGTTTTTCGCAGGCAACGTGGCAGAGCGTGGTGCGTCGGATCAATTCGTGCTAATCAACGCGTGTTAATCTGGTGGATCTCGGTCCACTAGAACGCTATCAAAGCACATGATATATTCATAGTCGTTGATCGCGTAAGTGAAATCTGACGGTTGCAATTTAATCTCGTACTTGGTGAATCACGAATCGACACGTGGCTGCTCGATGATACTTTGATGAAGATCGGACAGCCAAAATCAAGGAAGAATGGAATCCGCATCATGGGATCGTGGCCTCACCTCTTTTGCGTCATCGTGGTCATCCAAAGCCCCTTCAGCAAATCGTACGGCGCAGATTTTTCGCGATGAAATTTCAATAAATCGATGGTCTCCCTTCTTTAAACTAAACTTTTGATTGAAACATGAAGAAATTAAGCATTTTTGGAGAAAAATCTCAAGTTCTTCGTGATTCCCTTGCATTCTAGACTCAATTGCGATTAGATTGAGGCAAGATTAATCACAAAATTTGTGAGAAAACGTTTAGAAATCTCCCCTTGAATGCCGAACGCATGTCGGAGAAGAAACCGAAGAAATATGCAGCAATCAAAGCAATTTGAAGCATAATCGCAGCTTCAATCGGGTTAGTAGTGTGATTCCTTCATAATCCTTGCAATTTATGTAGTTCAGATTAGATTTAGATAGGTAATTAGAGTTTAGAAATCGGAAATTTTATCATTTCGCCCATATTTGATCACGGATTTTGGCTGATTTTCGAACAAGAATTTTTCCTTGATCTTAAGTCCAAATCATTTGATTTCTATTTCATTGGATTCCTTGTTCACTCAGATTCCCATGGATATCTGATCCGAAAAATTTCATAAACATTTGACCCTTCAATTTAACGTTTGACTAACTACTATTCATTTTTAATCCAAATTTGACTTTTCGAGGGCAATTACTCCTAAAGTATAAGGTGAAATTTGATAATTTTGGTTTCTCTGGAATACTCTGATCTTAAAACTTTCTATTCATATGTGAATTTCTTGATTTAGATATCATTTGATTAGTCAATTCAATGATTTTGATCAAGATCTCAATTTCAGGAATTTTCTGTTGGCTAATTTTGGAAAAGTCATAATAAATCTAATTCTTGTCTAAAAATCATGAATTTTATATCAAAATTTTCCATTTTCTCACCTTTTTCCCTTCTGATTTTACATAAATCTAATGTCTAGTCAAAGTCAATACTTTAACCTTGACTTTTGACTTTTCTTCTTCAAATATTTTCCAAAATTCTTAAAATATCTTCTCTCATATGTGGATATTATTTACACTAATAATATATCATTTTTAATCTTAAAAACCATAATTAGACTTAAGTTTGACCAAGTCAACTCTTTGATAAAAAGTCAACCGTGTTTTCAGTGGTTCCACCCGATCTCTTCGTTGTACTTGATTTCATACTCATTGTGAGTTCGGAATTATAAATTTTTTTTAACCGACGATCGTGTGTTTCAATGACCGCACTAAAACATACTGTCAGTGAGTAATTGGATCAATTCAAGTGTAATCTTGGGTTAGAGATCGTGTTTCATCCTAATCTTCCATTATATAGCTTTATATTTCAATTTCAAATCGTAATTTTGGCCAATTTCAATTTCGGTTTTTTGCAAATTTTAATTCTGAAATTTCTCTCTTATTCACTTGATGAGTTCTCCGTGAATCTTGATCCAAATTCAGTGATTTTTTATTCCGTGGATTCGTTTTCAAGTCTTCTTTCCAAACTTATCAATTTTCCTAATTTCTCATCATGATTTATTCTTTGATTTGGTTCAATTTCAAAAGATCATTTGAAATTATCATAATTCTCCGTGAAATCGACCCTTATTCACCATTATACTCCTTAATTCGTCATTATTTGATAAAATTGGTGAGTTTGGTATTAATTTTAACACAAATTGGTGTGTATTCAATGATCGCATCAATTCATTCTGTCAGTCCTTAAGGGTTATAACGGTGGCCTTATATAAGCCTAAAAAAGTGAAGGGTCATCTAATTGATAAGACCCTTAAAAAGATTACTCAAAGTGTTGGAAAATTCAACTCTAACATATGTTTGTGTTAAGGACAAAACTTGACAAAAGAAAAAGCAACTTTAGAGATCTCTTAGGCCTCTAAAGAAAATTATCTAGATTATGTCAACTATCAGAAATATTTTGTGTCTCTCAATGATCTTCTGTCAATATTGTCAAGTTCTATAGATTCTCCCTTGGCCCAATCAGCTTTAAAATGGGCCTTTGAATTGGGCATTCTCATCTTGATAAAAAAAAGGGCTATTGGACTCCATCATAGGCTACATCACCAACAAACGAGAGGAGGCCAAAAGGGATGGAGGCAAGATTCATCTGAGGCCCTAGTAGAGTGCCTCTATGACGACAATGACAGTTTCTACTGCTAGGCAACAATTAGTGCCCATTCAGGGGGTGCCGATTCTACCTTGAGGTGATGGCTGCCCACAAAATGAGGGTGGGGCATTGATTCCCCATGCATATCACACAGTTGTTCAAAACAAAAAGCACTCATCTTTTCAATGGGAACCATTTTGATGTGATGTTGTCACTGTGCCTTATGTAGATGTCATCAACGTAATTTTTTAACAAGGGTAAAATCAAAGATAAATTTTTTGTGAACTATATTTATGCATAAAATAAATTACTTATTTTTTATTATTTTATGACATTTTAATGTTTTAAATAAACTAAAATTCTGCTATGATTTTTAATAATGATTATTATTTACTCCATTATTAATGCTTGAAGTTAAAAGGAATTTTTTGTATTTATGGGACTAAATAGATATAGGTTAAATTTTCTGATTTGATTAATATGTTTACAAATGGTATAGTAGAATATAGACAAATAACATGTCATTTATAATGGGCTATAAGGATAAATTAATTGTTTTGTTGAGGTTAAAGTATATGAATTGGCATGGAATTGTACTTGGACAGTTGGGATTCTCACCTAAGTGACCCAAAGGAAGAATTACATTAAGTACATTCCAAATATAATATGGATAACATTTGACCTTTGATAAGCGTAAAATCATGTTCTTTGAAAAAGCACAAGTTCACGTATAAAAAAATATACTCAATTCTTTGAATTTGATTTTTGAAATTTATAATAATGGTGAGATGAGGTTAAATCCACAAGAATGACCATTAACAGATTGAAATGAAAAAAACATGTTTGGTATTTTTATATTAAACAAACGAAAAGGATTGACGAAAAATGAAGACGTACGAGGAAGATGCGATGAATCGATGAAACAGCTCTAATCTCCTTGAATATCAAAATTCTTGATCAAATTGTGGAAATGTGATTTAGGATTGTATGGAATTGTTGATTGAAAATATGGTGAAAATGGAAAATATCAAATAAAAATACCATAATCTAAAGATTAGTGATAAAAAAACTCCCTCTAGTCGATCATTCCTTTGAGAGTTCATACCTCTCGCTTAGACTTGGCATCTTACATTCAATATTCAGAATGAATATAAAATAGAAGAAACTCGCTAAAAATGATGTTTGGTACACGATAAACAATCAGTCAGTGCTCTCTTTCCTCGGGCTTGCCAATTCTAGAAGCCACAAAAGAAATGTAAGAAAACCTAAATTTTCCAAGGGTGGAGATGGAAAGATATTAAAAGATGAAGCTTCCCATAAAATTTTGCTTCAAGACTCCTTCAAGATTTTCGAATATCATAGTTTGAATTTTAAGAGATCTAAATTGTTCATTGTTATTTGCCCATAAAAAAACTTTGATGACACGTGAGAGAGAAAAGAGAAAGCATGTGAGAATGGGAGAGAGAAAGGGATCAAGAGAGAGAGAAATAGCAAGAAACATAGTGAGGGAGAAGGTTTTCTTGTGGCAGAGAGAGAAGAGAGGGAAATGTAAGTGTGCAATAGAGATAAGTGCACTCTCGTGCAAGAGAGAGGAGAGAGAGGAGAGTGGCTAGAAGATTTTTCTCATGCGCATGAGAATCTTTCTTTTACTTATGAGAGAGAGAAAGCGAGAGGGTAAGGGGAAATGCGAGAGAGAGGAGGCATAGAAGCAAGTGCAAGGGAGAGGGGAGTGCATGTGTGAGAACTGCATGCACATGCGATAGAGAGAGGGGGAGAGAGAGGAGGTGGCAAGAATTTTTTCACGTGCATGAGAAAAATTCTCTTCCACTCATGCAAGAGAAGAGGAGAGAGATGAGATAGAGGAATTAGCAAAGAGAGGTAGAGCAGCGACAAGATGGAGAAGGCATGATACAGAGAGGTAGAGAAGTGGCAGAGAGAGGGAGGAGAAGTGGTAGGAAGAAGGCGGAGTGGCGATCTGTGGTGGTAGAGGAAATTTCCTCACACGCGAGAGAAGAGAGGATAGAGAAAAGAGAGAGAGGAGAAGGATGTGGAAATGGAGAAGTTTTTCTCCGGCCCATACATGAGTGAGGAGGGAGAGAGAGACTCTCTTCTTTCAAAGGTTGTGATTGTGCCATGCTACATGATCATATAAACACTACCTAAAAATTAATTTTAAATACAGAAAAAATATTTTTTGATTTTAGAAATTCATAAAAAGTATCATTTTAACTTCTAAAAATTCTTGAAAATGTTTTGGAAAAATCCAAAAAATCTCAACTTCCCCATAGAAATAAATTTAGTTATAAAAAATCATGATAAGATGCATTGATGTCTATAAATGTATTTTAAATGGAAAATAACTATAAATTTTATATTATGATTAAAAAAATTTATCTTCTTGATGAATCAATTTCATAGAATGCTCATAAAATGTTGTCAAATCATTAAAAATTATGAATATCCTTGTCAACATACAGATTATAATTGTAAACCATGATAACGTACATTTATATGCATTTTTTTAGGAATAAATGCACAAAATGTATGATAGAAATGCATTGAAATGCATGTTATTAACCTTGCATTTAGATAAGCAAGATTAACATAGCTCATTGACATGGGATTGTTATGCTTATATATGTTTGTGTGAAATAATTGTATTTGTAAACTAAATATGAATTATTAAGGTATCCAATTATGAAATTCCCTCATTAGATGGTGAATTTAATAGAGAGGGGTGTAAATTAGTTTCTTTTTAATATTTATGTTTTTTAATGCTTTATGAATTCGATAATTATCCACTCAAATCCTCACACTGCTCGTACGCCAAATTTTTTTATACTATATAGGGTATCCATGATGGATATTATGTGGCTTATAATCCAATCACGCTTCTATGTATCTCATTTATGTTCATTAAAATTAATTTTATTCATTATCATTTTTGTGTGATGTTTGCAATGAAGTCTACGAGCATATGTAATGATTAAGTGAATAATGATGAGATTGTGTGATTTATTTACAATGAAGTCCATGAGCATGTGCAATGATTAAGTGAATTATGATGAGATTATGTGATTTGTTTGCAATGCTACAGTGATAACTAGTCTTTTGGAAAAGACAAGAATCGTATATTTCCAATTGGGGAAGGGGTTATGTTTTATGTTAATAAAATATAAAAAATACAATATTAGAGGTTCTGAGTTGTAGATGATGATAAACATTCTTGTTTGTGGGATATTTAAAAGGGACATTAAATTATCTGAAAATAATAGCACTATATGTTTCGACTCATATGACGAGTATGACTAATCTTGTAGCCATCGGTGTAGAGACTCTAAGGATAGATAGTGGGTGCTCTTTGGAGAAAGATCTCATTGAACTGATGCATATGAATCCTTGAATGGTAATTATACCTAATTTTTAATTAGGCTGATTCATGTCACGATTATGTATGTGGTCCTTTTGACTTGAGACACCAAAGACATCTTGTGGATGGATGATCGTGTTTTGATTATGACTTAACGAATCTCTAGCGATGGGATATCTAAACTTCATATATTGGATGCAACATGAAGTCCATGAAGATAATTGTGTGATCAAGATGGAATCATCCGCCCTCAGTATTTGACGAGATTGACTCATGGAATGAGATGCGATGAAATCCTTGGCCAAGGTAGTGAACATATCAAAGAAAGAGTTATTGATGATTTAATACACACATAAGTACTAACTTGAGTGACCGATTAGGGTTTGACAATTTATCATACCCTAAGTCATTCATTAGTCTCGTGTAGATGAAGGATTATATATACATGATAATCAATGACAAAAAGGTTCCGTAAGGGAGTTCTTAAATTCTCTATATCTCCTATAGTATATAGTGTAGCTTGGCACCCAACATGCTGGCAACTCAACCCATTGATTAGTTTAAATCGATTCATGATTAACTAATCTATATTTTAATATCGATGAATAATTAAGGTAGACCAATAAGGTGTTATTGGGCTTCTAGAGATATTATCTAGTAAGATATATGGACCTAGAAGGTTGACGAAGCGTTTTGTGCGGTCGTTTAAAACACACAAATGTCGGTAAAATAAAATTTATAATACTAAACTCACAATGACAAAGATATAAAATCAAGTAAAGTGTAAGTATCGGGTCGATCCACAAAGAACAAGGTTGACTTATATTACAAAGTTGACTTGCTCAAACTTAGGTTTAAAAAAGGTTTTAAGAAGTAGAAATAAGATTACATGAATAGAAATGATATAAATATACTAAATCAGTAATTTTAAGATTTTAAATCTTGGATTTGACAGAGAAAAGTCAAAAGTCAAAGTCAAAGCATTGACTTTGACCAAGAGTTAAAGTTCTGTAAAATCAGAGAACCAAAAGATGTCAAAAGATTACAAAAATTATATATTTGGAAACTAGAGAGCAAATGGAATTTATTGATATAGAATTCGTGATTTTTTTATAAGAAATGGATTTAGTATGAATTATTGAAAATCAAAGATTAGAAAATTCCCGAAATGAACACTTTACAGAAAATCTTCAAATTGACTAGTCAAATGATATCCAAATCTTGAAATTTATAGATAAATAGAAATCTAAGAACTAGAGGATTCTAAAGAGACCAAAATTATCAAATTCTGATTTATATTTTAGAAGTAATTGACCCCGAAAGTCAACGCTCAAATTCGGATTGAAAAATGAATAGTACTCGGTCAAACGTTAAATTGAGGGGCCAAATGATCTCGGAATTCAATGAATTTGCTATCCACGGAAAGCTGATGAAATAAGTAATTCAATGAAAGCTAAATCAGATCATTCAAAATTATAATCAGAGAGATATCCTATTTTCAAAATCAGTGAAATTTTGGACTAAAATGAGGCAAAATTGAAGAACACTAAGAACTAAAACTCAAAATTAACGATCTAAATCTAATTAAAACTCAAATTACCACCTAATAATTGATCAAATCTCACTACTAACCCGATTGCCGCAAAGATGGGGCTTCAATTCATGCGGATTGAAGCGGATTTTGCTTGATTTCTTCCTCGCGGACGTTTGGAATTCAAGGGGAATAATCAATGAAATCTGATGATGATTCATGATCAATCTCGCTCCGATTGGTTCGCAATCGAGTCTACATGCGGGGGGATCATGAATAAGTCAAGATCTTTCTTTCAAATTGCTTAATTCCTTCACCATTCAATCAAGAGTTAAGAAAAAACAAGAGGGAATACATCGGTTTTTAAAGGAGATTTCGCCCGAAAAATTTGGGCCATTTGATTCGGTGGAGAGGCAGATTTGATGGCCACGATCGCACGACAATCGTGGCTCATCAGTTAGGGGTGATCGTGGCCTTGATTGCGTAGCGATTATACCATGATCGCGCGGCGATCAGGCCACGATCGCGCGGTGATCGGACCATGATCGCATCGCGATCAGGTTATGATCTCCTCATGAGCTTTCTGTCGTTCGATGAAGATCGCACAACCACTTCACAATCGCATGTCTGATGCAGATTGGACGCTCCCGAAGTCTCCACGCGTCACCAGGTAAGCCGTCTAATCTATCGTTTTGATTCGCCCGTCCGATGGAGATCAGACGCTCCCATTGCATCCACGTGTCGACAGGTGAGCCCTCGATCGCGGTCACTTAAAAGCTATTTCACGCACGCGCTCCGATTGTGATCGCGTGGACTCGAGTCCATGCGATCAACGCCCTTGCGTGTATCGCGATTGCATCCAACGCTCTTAGTAGCGCCACGTATCCTGCAGGTGTTAAACTCCGCAGGAACTTAGTCCCACACGGAGGAAAAAGAAGAGAAAGGTGAGCTTAAAATGTGGGGCACGGTAACGCAATTGCGTTACTGCCCCAATCTCCTAACCAGGGCCCACTAACCGGTGGGCCCTTCACTTGCCACCCCCCTCGCCACGTGGCACCCCTCACGGGCATCCGCGTGGCCTCTTGCCACGTGTCCGTGCCACCTGCGCCTCGCGTGGGCCATGTGCGGCCTGCCACATGGCCTTAGTGCCGCGTCGCATCCGTGCTGGTCCCGCATAACATGCATTTATAACTTGAATTCTTATCCTAATTAACTCATATTCGTGCTTATTTTATGTGAATATGATGCATGTTATCATACTTTTTAGGAATTTTCTCCATTGACATGTCATTTCACTAAAGTGAATATTTATGCATTAATTAGGGATAATTTCATGCTTAATAGATGATTAATATTTTGTTTAAATTAATAGAAGTTAATCTCTGTTATTGAATGACTTTAGACTTTAGTAAATGTTTGGAAGGATGATTTCAAGATGAATTTATGATTTAGAATGTTTAATGAGAAATGATTTAAGTAAATTCTAATTCATCTTGATTTCTTCCTTCTAAATATATTTTAAATGACATGATATTAAAAAGAAAAGAATTTGTGATCCAATGGAGAAAATTTGGATTAAAAAGGAGTTGTATATTTTAAGATATGAATTTATAAAGTTTATGCCCTTTTCTGAATTTTAATTGATTTTTAATTGATTTTTCTATGAATTTTTACTTATTTAAATCACGAAAAAGGGGTGAGCTTACGCAGCTGATGACGTGGCGAGCGGGCCCAGGCAGCAAGCTGACGTAGCACGCGGGACCAGCGCGTGGATGCGACATGGCACTGAGGCCACGTGGCAGAGCCACGGTCGGCCCGCGTGAGGCGCAGGTGGCGCTGACGCGTGGCAGGAGGCCACGCGGACGCCCAGGAGGGACGCCACGTGGCACAGGAGGGTTCGCACAAGGAGGGCCCACGGGCATAGTGGAGCCCTGGTAATAGTGGGTGACGGTAACGCTATGTCAACGAAGGGAGCCCCCCTATTTAACCGCGGATTCTCTCTATTTTTCTTCCGTGTGGGACTATGTTCCCACACGGTTTTACCTTTTTCAGGCGACGTGGACTGAAGATGGGTGTCGGATTCCATCAAGACGGCTGAGATCGCGTGGACCCGAGTCCACGCGATCATAGATCAAGCAGGTGCGTAATTTAGGGGATAAGTGGTGACGATCAAAGGGCTTACCGGACGCCACGTGGAGACCCGGGGATCGCCTATCTTCATCAGCGTGAAAGTCGCACGATCTCCATCGGACGGACACGATATGCGGCGATTTTCTTCTCACCGTGGACGGCGTAGTATCGCACGATCTTCATCACACGGTCGCGATGATCCGCGATCGTCTTCTCATCTCGGCGATACGTGGAAACGCGCGGGACGGTCAGATCTTCATCGAATGGGCAGCGGAAGAGCATCGAGATCATCGCGATCAGAAGGCCAGGATGCGCCCGATCTTCCTCTCACTTTATCGACGCATCTGGACGGTTCGATTTGCATCGCACGGACGATGATCGTGCATCAGCAGGCTTGATCGGCGATGATCAGGACCACCACTTACCTGATCGCGATCGGACAACGCAGATGTTTCGTGGAAGAATTCCACGATCGCGGTTCGATCGCGACGCGATCGTGGCCAAAATCAACCGCGATCATAGCTCTTTCATCACGGAATCATCTCCACGAGCATCAAGCGGCATCTAGTGGAGAATCAAGATCACGATTGTGGCCCGATCGTGGCCCGATCGTGGGTCTTTTTGAAACAGAAATTAAGGCCAATTTTCCACGAAATTGAAGCCACGATCGTCATCAACGGATCAAGCCGTCTCCACGACTGATGGTGGCCACCAATCCGTCTCCACGATCGCATCAAACGGCCTAAAAATCGGACCAACTTTCCCCTTTAAAAATGATGTATTTCCCTCCTTTGTTCTTCAAATTTTGATCGATTCGTGAATGAATTAAGCAAATTTCGAGGAAGATCTATAGTTCATCGTGATCCCCCAGCGTTTAGACTCGATTGCAAAGCAATTGGAGTGGGATTGATCGCGAATTTCTCCTTGATTTCATCGAATTTTCCCCTTAAATTCTGAACATTCGCGAGGAAGAATCCGAGCAAATTCGCTTCAATCCACGAGAATTGAAGCTCCATTCTTGCAGCACTCGGGTTAGTAGTGAGATTCAATCGATTATCAGGAGGTAATTTAGTTTTTATTAGATTTAGAAGTTTAATTTTGCAAATTAGTTCATAGTGTTCTTCATTTTCCCAAAATTTCCATCCTAAAAGTCACTGATTTTGAAAATAGGATATATCTTTGGTTATAATTTTAAATCACTTGATTTTGATTTCATTGGATTCCTCTTTTCATCAGCTTTCCGTTGATAGAAAATTCATCAAATTCCGACTTCATTTGACCCTCCAATTTGACGTTTGACCAAGGAATGTTCATCTTTCATCAGAAGTCAAATGTTGACTTTCGGGGTGAATTACTTTTGATTAACAAATTAGAATTTGATAATTTTGGTTTTTTTTAGATTTCTATGGTTCTTAGATTTCCATTGACATAGAAATTGCAAGATTTGGATTTCATTTGGTCATTCAATTTGAAGATTTCCTCCGAGGTGTTAATTTTGGGGATTTTCTGATAGTTGATTTTCAATAATTCATAATAAATCCATTTCTTATCTAAAAATTACGAAATATATATCAGTAAATTCCATTTTCTCTTTAGTTTCCAAATATCTAATTTTCGTAATCTTCTGACTTTGTTTGATTCTCTGATTTTGCAGAACACCTACTATTGGTCAAAGTAAACGCTTTGACTTTGACTTTTGACCTTTCTCTGTCAAATCCAAGATTTCAATTCTTAAAACTTCTTATTTAGCTTATTTATATCATTTCTATTCCTTACATCTTATTTTCTCTTATTTAAAACTCCTTTTAAACCTAAGGTTGACCAAGTCAACTCTGCGATTAAAGTCAACCCTGCTCTCTGTGGATCGACCCGATACTTAAACAATACTTGATTTTTATATCTTATCTTTGTGATTTCGGTTTTATAATTTTTTTTGGCCATCGTCTTTGTGTTTTAACGACGCACGAAAACGACACGTCAGTCCCGCGCACCACGTCAGCCTCGCGCGCCATGTCAGCTCCGCGGTCCTGCGATAAATAAACCCACTTTTTTGTGATTTTTATTAACGAAAATCATTAAAAAATCAAATTAAAATCCGAAAAGGGCAGAAACTTCAGAAATTTATAACTTTAAATATACAACTCCTTTTAATATCAAATTTTCTCCATTAGATTACAAATTTCTTCCTTTTTAACATCATGCCATCTAAAATATAATTTCAAAGAAAAATCTACGATGAATTAAAAATTAGCTTGAATCATTTCTTAAGAAATCTTCTGAATATCATCATCATATTTTCATCTTGAAATTTATCCTTCAAAAACATGTACTAAAGTAAAAGTAATTCAAGAAAAGAGATTAACTTTTATTAATTTCAACTTTGCAAAAGATTAATCATCAAACAAGCATAAAATGAACCCTAAATTATGCATAAATATAAACTTTAGTGAAATGACATACCAATTGAGAAAATTCCTTAAAACTATGATAACATGCATCATATTCACATAAAATAAGCATGAATATAAGTTAAATAGGGTAAGAATTTAAGTTATAAATGCATGTTATCAAAGGTCATAGACATAAGTTCTATGGATGTTGGTGGATATAGGCATAATGATGAGAGTTTTTATAAAAAAATCTACAAACCAAATGTCTATAAATAAAAGGAGAATGACCACAAGTCAAGGTGCCCATACAAGACTTGTGGGAATTCTCTTCTTTATTTTCTTTCTCTCTTGATGAAGAGCTTTGAAGAGGAGATCCAACCATCCGGAGACCGTATGAATTCCACTAAAAGTTAGACACTTGAATAGCTTCAAGAACTCTTTCAAGGGAACCCTATAAATATGTTTTCTCATACATACTAGATGATATGATCATCTATTCTTGATGCCTCAATGTTTAGAATATCCGATTCAATGAATTCCACAACATTCGATGTTTTCATCAAAATTTAAAAAATTTATCAACATTAGAACCCAACACTCATTTGGACTAAGGATGGGAAATTCTGCTGATGGATCTTTGGATCTTTGATCTATTGATATGATGGACTAACAATCTTAAAAAACTTTTCCACTTGATCCATATCAATAATAGAACAACTTGATCATCTAGGTTGTGGTTGTTTGATTCAATTGATAATTGAGATAAAACCAGTATTTGTGAAAGTATGATGGATAGACTGAAATGTTAATAATTGAGCTACAATTAATTTTTTATCATATTCAATTGAATTGAATTGTTGCTCCATTCTAATTCACAAGATATGAAAATTGTGATTGAAATTTAATTATTATTAAATTCAATCAAATCATCGATCACGATTTGTTAAATTAGCCTCGATCATAATTATCGATCCTATTGGCTTGATTCAACCACGTAATTTATTATATTCAATTTATACTTTAGACTATACGATTAGTAGTGCATTTTTAGGCATTATCTTATTATTTCTTGAATTTAAATGTATACAATAATATATTAATTATACAAAAATTTTTGATTAAAAGGAGTTATATATTAAAAGATATGAAATTTCTAATTTTTAGGGATTTATATGGAAATTTTAAAAAAAATTCTTATTTTATTTTAATTAAAATAGTTAAAAATATCTTTTATCAGTGCAAGCTATGAGACGTGTCTGTGTGTTGCCATGAGATGATGTATAAGGGCAACACGTGGCACACAATAAGAGCGTTATTAGTGATAAGTGCCCTTAATGGACCAATATTAATAAAATGGATCTTTAGTTTATTTATACCCATCAAATTCCCTTGATTTTATCAATGTAGGACTATGTGTATTTTTTTTTCTTAGGTGATGTGACGCAACGATGAGTGTTCAATCTAACGATTGAATCGCGACCCTTGATTTTCGCTTAAAGGTGGTGGGTACGTCATCAACTTTGATAGGATGACTATTCAACTTATAACTTGAGATGAATCCTGGCCGTTCATCATGAGAGTTATAACTCTTAAGATTAAATGCAACCAACGGCCTCGACATGACACACGATGCACTCAAAGGCCTTAGGTCAAGATTTGATTGACGCGATCACCTGACAATTCTTCTTTATGTGGATGTGTGGCAAGATTCTGGCTCTCTAATGAAGATCTAACGATCACAACTTAACCATAACAATTCTTCTCTTTAGATTCTATCATGACCATTGATCTCTTCAAAGGAGAAGATCCGACTGTCACACCCAAATTTAAACTATTATAAATTCTCTCTCTTCAACGATGTATGGATTCTTGGATGTTTCAATTAATCAAACCTTTTGGACATCTCGATATTTGAATCTCATGTTTAATCATGTTTTAGACTCATTTTCACATCTAAGGAGTGCTTGAAGCAAGTTTCCTCAAGGAAATGGGGGAGAAATCACCTCTTGAACTCCACATTTTCATTTTTAAAAGAACAAAATGAAAAGCCTTGATCCAATGATTAATTGGATAATTTTGGGCATGATTTTAGGTTAAAATTTGTGTTTTCCTTTTAATCTTTTATCATTTAGTATTAAAATTTAATTTCGAAGCTTAGATTAGGTTAATTTATATAAATTTTGTTATTTTCTCTCTCTTCACAAGCAATTTTCTTCCTCTTCTTTTGCTCTTTGATTTCTCCATAGATATAAGTCTAAATTAAGTGATTGTTTATTTCATAGATAGATCTTTGAGTCTTCTTTATAGATATATAATTTTCCCTAATTCTCATGTTAATTTGTCATCCAATTTGATTGAATTTAAAACTATCTTAAAAACAAACACGAATTCTCAATGGATTGGACCCTTACTTATCTCTACACAAATCAAATCCTAATTAATCATTAAATTAAGTGAGTTTGAATTTTATTTTGACATGTGAGAGTATATTTTCAACGACCATACGATCATGCTTAGTCAGTTATCAATTTTTTCAAAAGCTAAAAACAGTCTTGATTGTAGTGATGGCGATTGCGCCAGCCATGGAAGTGATGGCAATGGTGGCAATTGGCCACGGCAGCGACAAAAATGATGACCGTCGTGGTGGTGGCCATGGCAGAGGATATGATTTTTGATAAATATTAAATATCCTTAATCACCCTATCAAAATCTAGTGACATTGGATTAGATCACCAATCTGACGATCATGATTTTGATTTCCCGAAGGTAGATTCGATTTTGATTTTAATCGGATCAACGTCGACTCTATAGTGATAGCCACACCCTATCGACTCTCCCATTTAGAGCTAGGGTTGGCCGATCATGATCGATCAAGATCGATCGTCAAAAGATCGACGCCTCGATCGATCAAAGGGGTCTGTGCGCCGATCGATCGTCGGCTGATCGTCGATCGATCGAGGTCGATGATCAGTAAGAGGGAGAGGCGGAATTTTCGTCGTGAGGAGAAGAGGCGGGAGAACTTCTTCTCCCTCTCTCTAGTCTCTCCTCCTCGCTCCCTCTCACGCGACGGAATTTCCGTCACGAGGAGAGGCGGGAGGAGAACTTCTCCTCCCTCTCTCTAGTCTCTCCTCCTCGCTCCCTCTCACGCGACGGAATTTCCGTCACGAGGAGAGGCGGGAGGAGAACTTCTCCTCCCTCTCTCTAGTCTCTCCTCCTCGCTCCCTCTCACGCGACGGAATTTCCGTCACGAGGAGAGGCGGGAGGAGAACTTCTCCTCCCTCTCTCCCATTTCTCTCTCTCCTCATCGCTCCCTCTCTCGCGACGGAATTTCCGTCACGAGGAGAGGCGGGAGAACTTCTCCTTCTTCGTCTCCGTATCTCTCTCGCTCGCGCGCCCATGCGCGCGCGATCCCTATCGCGACGGAAATAATTTCCGTCGCGAGAGGAGTTCTCCGCCACCCTCACCTTCCGGCGTTCTCCTCTCCCCCTCTTCCCCGTTTTCACTCTCTCTCATTTTCTCCTCCCTCGATCAACGATCCGAGTCGGAGGAATTCTTCCCTCCCAACCTCTCTGGCCAGTCGGCCGAAGAGCTGCTTCTCTACTATTCAGCATATGGCAACCGGAGACTTTCTTCTTCGTCGTCTTCCACCAGAGGATGTGAAACTGAGGGACGAAGAAGCACGGAGGTTTTATATTTTAAAAATAAAAATTATGCAGAATATTTATTTTGCAGAGTATCACCGGCAATGTGCAGAGTATCAAGGTGGCGATGAAGAAGCGGCGATGAAGAAGCTTCTGACGATGAGCTTCTGAGAGAGCAAGAGAGCGCGAGAGAGTGCGAGAGAGCGCAAGAGAGTGCGAGAGAGCGCGAGAGAGCAAGAGAGCGCGAGTGAGAGAGTGAATTTAATTTATCAGAATTAAAGCTCGATCACGGCGATTTCATCGATCGATCACAAATGTAAGTTTTCGCTGATCGCCGATCGATCGATCAATCGATGTGCGACGATCAGATCGGCGACTCGATCAAAATTGACCAACCCTATTTAGAGCCGGCGTGGGCCCATTAAATGGACCATTCAGCGTTCTGGGCTGTGCTTGAGGCTAAAAAGTGGGGCCCTTTTTGAACTTCTTATAAGCTTTTTTAGGTTTCTATTTTCCGGAACCCTGAAATTTTGACCTTAACAGCTTTTACCGTTGAAAAATTCGGCATCCCAAAATTTCTGATAAGCTTTTTATCCGCTCGTTCTCCTCGGTTCGATCGGATTATCCGAAGCTTTACCTGGTCTGATTTTGAAAGAGTTTTTCAAGATCGAGGTGTGCTGTTGTGTAGATTTTCTCAGGCAAGTGTCTGCTATCTGAAAACCCTAACTTCTTCGGAGTTCAAAAATATTCTCCAATCTTCATCTCTCTCTCTCTCTCTCTCTCTCTCTCTCTCGATTTAATTTTTTTGTGGGTTGTGACATTTTTTTTTCTGTTTACTACAATCAGTCTTTCCGTTAGCCTTTGGAGAAATACCTCTGAAGAGCTGAGAGGCGAGAGGAAGAAGGATGCCGAGGTCGGTATCCCGATCGCCGACGTACCGTCGGCGGTATTCGCCGTCTCCGGTTTCTCACGGCCGGTACAGTGGTAGCAGGAGAAGCCGTAGAGATCGCAGTCGTTCTCCTTACTCTTATAGGTACTACTTGCACGTCAATTTTCGTCATTTTTTATTGATATAGTCCTACCTTGTGTTTATTCTTGCTTTTATCTTCCCTTATAAATGTTTAATCGTCATTTCATCTTGTATAGTTTCCAAATTAAGTTACTACAACTCGCATCATCAAAACTTAACCAGATTACTGGCCTTTACGCGCTGCTCTGTTTTGTGTTTTCTACTTTTACCTTCCCTTCAATCTATTAAATTGCAAGCGATCAACCTTATGAAATTATTTTGAATATTGTATCCACGGCATTTCATACTAACCAATCGCCACAATAACCTAATCTGAACAGCAACTACCACAATTAACATCTTCATGCTCAACTGATTGATGTTGCTGTATCTTTTGTTTTCTGCTTTTTGCAGCTACCACGTGAGCAAGTTTTCATACATACTTGGCAATTCATAATAACTGGTCACCAAATTAAAGTAATCTCAATGGCAGTGACCGCTATTATTATCTTCATACTTAAGCCGATTTCTAATCATAACTTTGCCCCGATTGATATTGCTCTATCTTGTGTTTTCTACGTTTACCTTCCCTTCAGTCCATATAACTGGAAATAATCAACCTCAGAGACAAGTTTGAATACTGCACTCTCAGCTTTTCATCCTGAATAGTTGCCATATCAACTAAATCTTGATAACGTTCTTGAACCTGGTTTATCCCCAAAAATGCAGGAGAAGAAGTCGCTCAATTTCTCCAAGACGTCGTAAAAGCAGGTCTCCATCATACCGGCGTCAAAAAAGTCGTTCTCCTACTCCGAGGAGATCCAACAGACATAGAACAAGAAGCAATTCGACGTCCCCATTTGAAAAATCCCCCACTCCAAAAATTGAACCATTGGAGATGAGATCTTCCATTGAAAAATTCACAAAAGAAGATGAAGAAAAGAAAAGGTAGTCAGTGAATATTGTTCTTATCATTTCTTCTGAACTCATTTTCTTCTTTCCAGTTGCTAAAACCCTAAACCCCAAACTTTCAAAGGGGTTATGAATCTACTTCGTCCCTAAGGCTTTAAGCCTTATTACAGTGTTGTGTTATTTTCTAACTGTACAGTATGTGTTTACTTACACTAAGATAAGGAGCCACATGAAAGCTTCTGGATGGTCAGGTGAGGAGTTCAATTTGCGGATATCAGTACAGCCCGCTCACAAAGTTCTTTTTATTTCCCAAACGAGGAAGCAAACCATGATTTTTCTGATTTCTGTTGTTTGAAAGAAAATTAAGAATCTTTAACAAAATCAAGGTGCATGCAACAGGCTATGACATTTTTCTGCACAGGATTTTCCGAAGGAGGGTCCGCTGTAGTTCAACTTGTATTATGTTGATGATGATTCCGTTTACCTACATTAATCTCGTTAATTTGGATCAGGAATCTTTTATAGAGGTATGCCTTGAAACATCAGGAGGATTAATTTGCAGCTTAACGTTGACTGAAAGGAGAAAATAGTTAAATTCCGGCAATGCATTGATGCATTTTATTTAATTAATTTACTTAAAAACTATACGACACAGGCGGCAGAAAGAAGCAGAGTTGAGGCTTCTGGAAGAGGAAACTGCCAGGAGAATTGAGGAGGCCATTCGGAAAAGAGTGGAAGAGAGATTGAACTCAGAAGAGATTAGATTGGAAATTGATAGGCGGATAGAAGAAGGCAGAAAGAAGATGCTTGATGAAGTGGCTGTCTTGCTTGAGAAGGAGAAGGAGTCTACGCTTTCCCAAGCAAAACAAAAAGAGGTCATCTCTCTCTCTATATCCTCCTTTCTATCTCTTTACGTCTGACACTTCCCCATCTATTTCTCAATATATCTGCCAAATCTTCTCCCCGTTTCTCTCTCTCTCTCTCTCCTGTACTCCATTTATTACTCAGTCTATTTGCTTGTCAAATTGTTCTCTCTCTCTCTCTCTCTTACCCCGTTCATCCATCTTTCTAGCTATTTATCTCACTTTGTGTCTCTCTCTTCCTAGATTTTTTTTTTTTTATCCCCCATCTCTCGATCTCGATTTATCCCCCTATATACTTATCTATTTCACTTTCTTTGTCTATCTTCTTCATACCTCTCTCCGCACCCACCTCTTATTTCTTGGTTTGAAAATGGTTTGACGATTTTGCCCTCGAGATGCAGGAGCAAGCCCGAAGAGAGAGAGAGGAGCTGGACAAGATGCTGGAGGAGAACCGACGGCGAGTGGAGGAATCGCAGAGAAGGGAGGCCCAGGAGCAGCTGCGCAGAGAGGAGGAACGTTACAGAGAACTGGAACGGCTCCAGAAAGAGAAAGAGGAAGCCATGAGAAGAAAGAAGATGGAGGAAGAAGAAGAGAGGGCCAACCAGATGAAGCTTCTAGGGAAGAACAAGACCCGTCCCAAACTCTCATTCGCCATCAACTCCAAGTAACAAGCTCTCTCTCTCTCTCTTTCGATCTCTTCATTCTCTCTCCTTCTCTCTCTATATTCATGTATTTGAAACACACAAAGATGATGATCTTCTGATAATCCTGACCCTCTCCTGGTCTTCTTCTTATCACGAACGTCTCTTTGACGGGCTGCTGTTAGCCCTCTCGTCGGGTGCATTGCTGTAATGAATGGGTCAATAGTCTGTGATCAGGAATTTGCTGTTGTAATGATTATCATTTCTTTTTCAAAGGAGGTTCGATAGTTCTTCCAACTCTGTTTGCTTCATAATTTCATGCTCTGAAATGGTCTCATTAAGCTAACAGAAAACTAGGGGTATTATTGTAAAACGTCACTTGGACATTACCAATTAGGTTAGTACGGAGGTAAATCAATGGTTAAGGGCAAGATGGGATTCCCGATATTACCTGTTTGCTTGTACTCACTACCCAGCCAGATATAAATATGAAAGCTTCTTGATGTGAAGGAAAAATCTGATTTTCTACTTTTTTCACTGCCCTCTCTCTGTCTCTCTCTCTCAATCCTCGAAGTACATTATACCCATCATGGTATCAAAGCTGTCATTCTAAGGGTAACATTGATTTTTTTTCTTTAGATGCTTTCTTCTCTCGGTCATGCCCTGCACTCGACATTGTGAAAATCCAAGAAAACCAAAGCCAGAGAAACCCTTGCACAACGGAAGGGAATTGCCCTCCTGTTTTGCATATCTGCAGGAGGCTCAAACCCTAATCCGAACAGAGATGTTACCGCATTCTTGAATTGCTTTTTCTGTGAGAAATCGGCAAAATACCTACTGAATGAGGAAAACATCACATATGAACGACAATATATCTTTCATGTATCTTGTTTATGTTAATTGAAATGAAATTTATTCATTGTCAAGTCTATGAGCATATAGAATGACTAAGTGAATAATAATGAGATCATAATATAATGATCACTAGTCTTTTAAATATATGTTCTAAACATTCTTGTTCGTGGGATATTTGAGAGTGACATCGAATTATCCGAAAAGAATATCACTATTTGATCCGACTCATATCATGAGTATGGCTGATCTTATATCCATCGGTGTAGAGACACTAAAGATAGATAGTGGGTACTTTTTAGAGAAAGACTTCACTGAATTGATCCGTATGAATCCCTAAATGATATTATACCTAATTGTCAATTAAGTTTATTCATATTATGGTTGTGTATATTATCATTTGACTTGAGACGCCAAAGACATCTTGTGGAGGATGATCGTGTTTTGATTATGACTCATGAATCCCTAGCCATAAGATATTTAAAAGATCATATATTAGATACAATATGAAGTCCACGAAGATGATTTTGTGATCAAGATGGGATCATCCACCCTTAGTATTTGAGGAGATTGACTCAAGGAATGAGATGCGATGAAATCTTTGGCCAAGGTAATAGAAATATCGGAGAAAAATTTCTCGATGATTTCTATACGCATCAGTATTAACTTGAGTGACCGATTAGGATTTGACAGTTGACTGTAACCTAAGTCATTCATGAGTCTAATGTGGATGAAAGATTATACATATATGATAATCGATGACGGAAATTTTCCATAAGTGAGTTCTTACATACTCCATATCTCATAAAGTACGTGGTGTAGCTTGGCACCCAACGGGTTGACAACTCAACCTATCAATTGGGTTAAATCGATCCTTGATTAATTAATTTATATATTGATATGGATAATTAATTAAGATCGATCAATAGGGTGTTATTTGGTCTATAGAGTAATTAACTAGTAAGATATATGGACTAAGAGGGTTACATATATAAGGCCTATAGATGTTATATATAAGGCCACATATAGACCTAATTATGAAAGTTTTTATAAAAAAAACCTCTTACCAAATGTCTATAAATATGGGGAGAACGGCCACAACCTAGGGTGCCCATTTAAGCCTTGTGAGAATTCTCTCCTTTCTTCTCTTTCTCTCTTGGTGAAGAGCTTTGAAGAAGAGATCTAACCATTCAAAGACCGTATAGATACCTCTAAAGCCTAGATACTTGAATAGCTTCAAGAACTCCTTCAATGCAACCATGTAAGTATGTTTTTTCATACATACTAGATGATATGATCATCTGTTCTTGGTGACTTCGTATTTTGAATATCCGATTCAATGTATTTCGTTACATTCGACGTTTTGATTAAAATTTTGAAAGTTTATCAATGTCAGAACCCAACAGGTACATCTATTGCCATCGTCCACCACCAATGATCTTAATCTCTTGATCACATTATGGGAGGGTATAGATTCTTGCACTCTCCATCATCTATCTCACTTTATTTCTTATGAAGACCTTCACCTACCTTTTGTTGATATTTCTTTTCCATGTCTTTTGAGTTCTTCGCCAAGTCATGTATTCAAGCACTATAAGTACTCAAGTGGAAAGCTGTTCTGAACATGGAAGTGCATGCTTTGATGAATCATGACAATTGAGAGTTCACACGTTATCCCAAACCTGTGAATGTTTTGATGAGCTAGTGGGTCTTTGGTTTGAAAGATAACCCCAATGGATGCACTTCTTGTCACAAAGCTTGACTAGTTGCTCCCCTCTTTACTCAAGCTTACGACTTTTTCTACATGGAGACCTTATCCCTTGTCAATCATCTAAAATCCATCATACTTCTTCTCTCTCAAGATGTCATCCATTTTTGTCCTTTTAACCAATTGGATATCTCTAAAAAAGGTTTGGATGAAGATGTGGTTACGGAGAAACCTCTAAGACATATCTATTGCTTAAGAGTCTTCCTTGATCTATTCGCTTCAGGCACTTATGAACTCAATCAATGTCCACACATTCTATATGTGAAGCTCTGTCAGATCTTTATGACTTACGGCCTCATTCCATGTACCATGCCTACGAGGGAGATGCAAAAGGCAGTATATATGAGTATTTTGATACTTGTCAGGTATATTGATGACATCCATTTGACTGGTAGTTATGAGACAAACATCTTTGCTCCAAATGAATATATTCATCAAACACTGTGGCACATGATCTTGAGAAAAATTTCTACTCCCTTGGGTTAGAGTTCTCATATCAGCTTGACTAGTAAACTATCTCTCAAAGGAAATATTATCGTGACAATCTAAATGTAAACTAAAATCTTCAATTTTAGAGTCTCTCAGACCAAAATTTCGGATTAAAACATGATGATATTAGATGAATCCAACCAATATTGAGGACTGCTTTATCTTACATACAACTAATGAAATTATTTATGTCGTGCTGGTACTTAGTTAGTTCATGAAAGAACCTCATCATGGAATTGAGAAGGTGTTTATGAGTGTTTCATACATCAAATAGGATCTAGGAAAATGGTGCATCAACACATGTCAAAGATCACCTCATTATTGAGGCATAATCTGACTCTTGGTATGCTACAAACAAGAGAGAGATTGGAGGTCAACCAATAATTGCTGCAAGACTGGTCCATTAGGCCAATCATACCTCAGTTTAAAAATTCTCCATTTTTTTATCTCTATAAAACCCAATCTAATCCTCCATTCTAGCAGATGGAAGACAATGCTCACTCTTTCTTACACAACAATGTTCTACTTTTTTTTTCAGTAGGAGATTTTCTTGTGATAGACCTTGAATACTCTCTTGATGTCAAATTGACTCTCCTAGTGATAGAGTTTGCGGCAGCAAGTGTTTTGAGGCGGCAGACTACGATTCCTTTCGTGCCGATCCACTAAGCAAGATGGGATTCATGGTTGTCCGGAGCGAGGACATCAACGGCATGGGATACATCTTGGGATTGGACTGGAGGCTACCTTACATGAAGCCATGATGAACCCTTACATGTTACCACTGCATACCATGTAAGTGTAGCCACATAATTAGGGTAAACCAAGACAAAAAGGGATAGCTAACAAGAGAAAACTTGGGCACTCTCTCCTCGTTGAGCCAATCAACCCATAGTTCATTTCATATAACATTCGACAACATGGAGTAAAAAATAAGGGTCTTTCGGTCTGGATTATCGTTATTTTTCATTAATTTTAAGTATACAAATTAGGTTAGATAAATTACAATTCCTATTTGATGAACTAAAAAGTTCAGTGATATTATTATGATAAATCACAATTTCTAAGATTTTTTCTCCCCAAAAATATTTTTTGCGTTATGTAAAATTAAATGGCTCTCTTAAATTCCTAGTATCAAACTAATTAGATTAACATTTTACTCATCAGAAAGAGTTAGTGGACCACAAAGCCCCATTTAATCTCTTGCACTGAGGAATAGGGAGGAGTTTTTGAGTAAAAATGGAAAGGATAGCTCAAAAATGCTCATTCACTTCTAGGAGAACCCTTCAGGTCAACTAACATTTTCACCCTCCATGCAATTAGGCTGTGCCCCAACTTTGAGATAATGGGTTGAAACCAGATAGATAGATAGATAGATAGAGAAACAATTTCGTAAAAGGAAGCCTGTGAATAACTCATCCATCCACCTCAGGTTGGGAGAAGAAGGAAAAACGGCTGTGTTGTGGACATAAAGTTCTCCATTGATCATGCTTTCAATAGAGACAAAAACTCTCTCCCTCTCTGTGCCACAGAAAACCCCGGAGCTTTTCTAAACCCTGAAAAGATCTACCCTCAAAATGCCTCTGCCTGAGAAGATGCAGAACTCTTCTCAGTATCTCCACTTCCTGAGACTGCCTGGAGATTCAAGTTCCGATGTCCAAACTTTGACAGCGGACGCCTCTTCTGATACTGCAAGAACGTCATTAAAAATAAATCAAACCCATTATGAATAACCCAATAAAAAACCAATACTAGGGTGATTATGTCACTATGAAAGGGGTAAAACCTCCTCCAAGAAGGCGCCAATTTCCTCAGCAGTCAGAGCTTCCTCTTCCTCCCCTGTGTTCTCTTTCCACCCAAACAACCTCAAAAGCCTTTCTTCTTCTTCAGGATCAAAAGAAGAGCCCTTGTCCTTCTCCCCGTTATTGGAACCATCATCACCGGAAATATCTGGCAAGGGGTCAACCTTTGACCTGTTGTTGACAGAGTCAACTCCAACAGTCTCCTGCTCATCTTGCTTCTCTAAAGACGTTGACTGAGAGGTGGAAGTTGAAGATGAAGAGCCCGCTGAAGTCTTCTTCCTGAGGGAGTTGAAGAACTCGCTCCGGTTTTGTTGGTTGGCAGGTGGACGTCTTTCGATGAAAGCAGTCACAGGCTGGGTCGTTCCTTTGACATCGGATTTTGATGGAAAAGCAGATCTTGACCTTGAGGGATTGTTAATTGGGCTCTGGAGAGCATCATTGGCAGTTGGTAGGATTCCGTTATTGATATTCCTTTCGCGGTTCAAGACATGAAAATTCCCAGTCTGCAATGGTTTAGAGAGCCGAAGAGCATGGCTAACAGGCTGTCCGGCCTTTGAAAAGTCTCGGTCAACAACCCTGGAAACTTTAGGCTTCACTTTTCTCTGAGGAGCTGAGTACCTGAAAGGAGAGAAACCATCATACAACACAAAAAAATGACCTCATATAAGTCTACTGGACGAACTAAAAAGAACCACCAAACTCATATACACCTACAACCAAAATATCATTGACAGCAACAGAAATTTAAATAAAAGAGTATCAAATATCATCATTTAAGCAAGAAAGATCATCTGTTTTAGATCATCACTCAATATGGAAATTATTCTGTAGTATCAACATGACAATTGAAATTATCTAATTCTTCCTTACCGACACTTTAGATGCCAAAGACATGACAGGAACTAACTGCCTGGATTGTTTCAGAGCAATTTCTTCCATCCTCAGAGTCTCACTAGAAATCTGCCACAGGCGAAACAATACTCAGAACAGATAAAAGAAAAACAATTGAGAAATTCTGTACCTTCCGGGGTAACACCACGACCTTGAGGTGGAGGCTGAGCTAAGGCTTCAGCCATATTCAAACCAGTCATTGAACCTGATACGCATAATGGGGGCCCATTTATTCCAAAGGGAGGCGTTTCAGAGAGCGCCGAAGTCCAATTATCGCCTCCAGTGAGCTTCTGAGCTCTCCCAATCTCATGAGATCCTTGCTTCTCTTCACTCCTGAGAGAAGGAAAATCTTTCTCGAACGACAATTTACTGATGGAGTTTCCGATGCTCACGTTAGCATTAGCAAAAGTCCTATTCCTGGCTGATGAAGCAAAATCAGGTAAGTTGTTTGATCCGTTTTCTGAAACACCCGGCTTCCATCTTTCAATAAAATTTAGGTCTTTGTTTCTGCCAAAGCTGTTGTAAGGTCTGAGATGGATGGCTTTCTCTCTATCATCGCACTGGGAGTCATTTGTGACCGAGCTTCTGTGAAGAGAAGACGCACTTCTTTCCACAGTAGCTGAAGATCGCTCGGTATCGTTGTTGTTCCTTCCTCGATCTTCTGAAAAATGATCAAAATTTAGAAGAATACGATAAAATAAGTCAAATAGAAGAATTGTGCTGAGAAAAAAGGTACCAGAGAGGTGATTGGAGGTATGTGTCGTTGATTTCAGCCACTGAGGGACAAACGTGGGCTCGATCTTGTTGATTTGGGCAGACAAGATTGGCCGTCTGTCAGTTCTTTCCATTTTAATAAAGAAGCATTATCTACTATCTAGATCCTCTTCAGATCATGTTCCTCGGTGGAAAAACAGAAGCAATAATAACTTCCAAAATGCATAATAGCAGAGAGCACGAAGGCTTCACAAAATTCCTAAAATGATGCATCTGAGAGAACCCGGAGACAATACCCCTCTTAGACCTCCATATCCTCAATAAATCCCATAGAAGAGCACCGTCGTCTCTAAATATTCTTTATAGGATTTATCATTCAGCGTCTGGTTCGAAAACACAATGATGGAGGCAAAAAAAAGAGGGATCGGAGGAAGAACGCTAATCCAAAACAAATCCTTCCTCTATTAAAAAATCCTGTAACGGCTTATCATCGCAAAGATAACTAGCAGGCCGAAAAGGCCCTCATTCTCCAGATTAATTTCCTATCCTATCAAATAATGCGATAATCTCAAGTTCTCAACCGTGATACCAACAGAAAGGCGTGATGGAAATCCTCAAAAGAGATGAAAAGAGATAACCGACATCACGCCCAAAGCCAGCACTTGTAGTACGGCCTCTCCTCTAGATAACACTAGCACTCAGAGGTTTTTGTTTCTCTCTCTAGCTCTTTCTCTCTACTTTCTTTCCTTCTCCAAGGCGAAGCTCGATACCGATTAAAGCGCAATTCTTCCGCCGTTCCTCTTCCTTAGGGTTACAATCTGAGGAGCGCGGGATTGTCGGACATCGTTGATTGCCGGCTCCGGGTTTGGGCTGCTGCGCGAGCGCTAAGGAAGGTGAAGCCCTGGTCACCATTTCCTCCCTCTTTATATACTCTTAGTTTTATTATTATTTTATTCCTCGTAAATTAAAATAATTATCTATTTTTTTCGCCAAATAATTATCTCTTGAAATTAAGTTGTTGAAAATATAAATATTTAATTTCATTTAGACCCTAGAAAAATAATTTATCTCCAGTAAAAACGTTATTTTAGTTTTAAAAATTTAGCATTTTCTTTCTTTTTTATCTGCGCCCAATTTCTTTTTTTATTCATATTTCTGCCAGAAATTAGTTTAAATAATTATTTTTTTGAAGTAAATCCTCGCAGAATCAAGCAATCGATTATAGATTTTTGTTTCATTCCTGTTTAAAATTTATTCGATAATGATTATTTACAGTGAAAACGTCATTTTAGTTATTTGGTTTTTTCAAAGTCGAGGCCAGAACGACGTACTTACACGTGTCCTGTGGTCGACCCGATGGTCAGATCGACCCCACTGCCGAATCTTAGATTGGATCGAATCGGTTCCATCCGAACTGAATTGCTGAAGCCCATTTGCTTAGAAGGGTTGATTTGGGCTGAGCCCATTTAAATTTTAGTATTATTAATATTTTAAGTATTCAAGCAGCTGGAAAATAGTAAATCAGGAAGTAAAAATTTACGGGGAAAAACGAATGTCAAGCGGGCTGAACGTTGCACGTCACCAGCCGTCTAAGGGAAGAAAAATGGACTGGGCCTTCTGTGGGATGCTACTTAGGCCCATAACCAGGGTTTTTTCCCGTTGTACTTGGAAAAATGGACTGGCTTCGTCAAACTTGGAAAATGACGGTACGCAATTATAAACCTTTTGAGGGGTATTTCAACATTTTCAATGATATTTGAAATTTCCCACCTTCTCTTCGCAATTAAATTGGAGATGGTGGTTATACAAGCAAGGAAGATCTCCTTCTTTACAGCGAGAAGTCTCTTCAGTCAACGGCGCTACCGCGTCGTCTGCCACATACTCCCTCACATTCTCCCCAATTTTAATAATTTCCGGCCGAAGCGCGGTCTTCGCTCTGTAGCCCAATGCGGCAATCTCGATTTCGCGCGCCACCTGTTCGAGGAATTTTCCAAAACCCCAAACCTCCGGAACGAAGAGGAACTTCAAAGTTTGGGGAAGAGATTGACTCCGGAAGCCGTGGAGAACGTTCTCAAGGGGCTGAGAGGATGGCGGAGGGCGCACGAGTTCTTCCTCTGGTCTTCGCGGCAGGAAAGTTACCGCCATACTTGCTATACTTATAATGCTATGGCTCAAATTCTTTCTCGTTCTCAGAGATCAGGATTGCTGAGGTCTTTGGCGAGGGAAGTGGTGGAGAACCACTGTGAAATGACTCCGGGTGCCTTAGGGTTTTTGATCAGGTGTTTGGGTGATCTAGGTTTGATCGAGGAGGCGATTTATTTGGTGGATAATGCGGAAAGGATGGGTTGTGCGCCTAATTCTTACACTTATAACTGTTTGCTGGAGGTGTTGGCCAGAGCAGGGAAGGTGGAAATGGTGGAATCTAGGGTGAAGGACATGGTTATTATGGGCATGTGTGTGGACAAGTACACTATGACGCCAGTTTTGAAAGCTTATTGCAATGCAGGAAGGCTTGAGCGGGCTTTGTTGGTGTTTGATGAAATGATTGTTAGAGGATGGGGTGATGAATATGTGTTCACCCTTTTCTTGGTGTCCTTGTGCAAGTGTGGAGAGGTCAACCGAACGTGGGAACTCCTTGAGAGAATGAAAAAGATGAATATGGAGTTAAAAGAGAGAACTTTCTTTGTACTGATACACGGGTTTTTGAAGGAGGGGGAGTTGCATAAGGCGTTATGTTTGTTTGAAAAGATGAAGGAATCCAAGTTTAGAGGTGATCTAGCACTCTACAGCGCCTTAATTGTTAAACTCTGTGAAGAGAATGAAGTAGAGAAAGCTTTAGAGTTATACTCTGAGATGAAGGGAAGTACTATCTTCCCTGATATACATTTGGTTTCGAAGATGATCTCATCATTTTGTTCTTCGGGGGAGTTTATGAAAGCACAGCACCTTCTTAAGGTTGATGGAGAAGCAGTGGACTCTGAAAAGCTTGTTCTTCTCTATAATGCTGTTCTTATGGGGCTTGTTAACTTTGGAGACATAAGTGGTGCTCACTCTCTTCTAAGAACGATGATGGGATCCAGTGAAACTGATTCAACAACAAATGATCGATTCACTTTCAAGGAAATGGTCAAACCAAATGAAGACTCTTTTTGTATAGTTGTTACTGAGCTTTGTAAGACCAAGAAGCTGGAAACAGCCTGTCAGCTGGTGGATGATATGCTAGAAAGTGGGTACAAGGGGAATCTGCTCATGTACAATAACTTGATTAATGAGCTTTCTAGCGTTGATAGATTGCAAGAGAGTTTAAATCTTCTCAAGAAGATGACAGAATTGGGCCTCGAGCCCTCACAGTTTACTCACAACTCGATTTTCGGCTGTCTCTGCAGAAGGGAAGATTCCCAAGCTTCTGCTGATTTCCTTAAGATAATGAGGAAATATGGGCATGCCCCGTGGATAAAGCACTTGACTCTTCTGGTTCAGAAGCTCTGTAAGAAGGGTAAAATAGAGGAAGCCTGTAAGTTACTTGACGACATGGTGGAAATGGGTTTTGTTCCTGATATGATAACGTATTCTGCAGCCATTCACGTGTTATGTAGCATTGGTGATTTGGACCGGGCACTTGAGATTTTCCGGAGAGTTTCTTTGGATTGGTATCTTCCTGATGTTGTTGCTCATAATATCATAATAAATGGATTCTGTAATGCTGGCAGATTGTCAGAGGCAAAAGAAATTGTGAGGGAGATGGTAGAGAGGGGACTTTTGCCTTCTGTCATCACCTACAACATCATGATGAATGCATTGTGCAAGGATGATAGCATCGATGGTGCACTTCTTTGTTTCTCTGAGATACTTAACGATGATTCCAAGTCACCTACTGTTGTCAGTTTTACTATTTTGATTCATGGCCTTCTCAGTGCTAAAAGACCAGATGATGCCCTTTTTTATTGGAATAACATGCGAGAGAAAGGATGCCATCCAAATAAGATATCATATAGTGCTCTCATTCACGGGCTGTGTAGGTGCGGGATGGAAGATGCTGCTTTGTCATATTTCTTTGAGATGGGTGAGGTGCAAATTGAGGCTGATGTTTCGGTCTATATTATGCTGCTGAATTCCTTGGCCTTGAAGGGAAAATCAATCAAGGCTGTAACAGTTTTGAATAAAATGGTCCAAAAGTTTGCGTTCTCAACTCCTTTTGGTAAGAACTATGAACTTCTGAGAGATGCCCTGAAGATACTTCATTCAGACGTACATACCGCTTCTAACTTAGTCAGATTGATTGATGAGGGTCGAATACCCGTGTTCGATTCAATCAGTGCGTTATTGGGAAAGGACTCATGATGCAGTTCATTGTATGGACATTGATAATGTAGTTGGACTTGGTGGAGCAGAACCACTTTAATTATTTGAAGTCTGTGAGCTTGTGGGCCTGTTCGCTGTCAAATATGTTCAATTATTATATGACCAAAGTATGCAACTACATTCATGGAGTAAATTTCATTTAACTTTACATGTTCATGGACATTCCTTTTTTTTCATGGTTATTCCAGGCGGTCATCCCTTCATCGACAGAAGAAGGTTTAAACTACCGGAATTCTTTTATTCTTCAGCATTTCTTGCTGACTTACAAGCCCATGCTAACTGTGAGAGTGAAATTCATAAATTGGAAATATTAGTCAAGCAATTTTCTGTTTACATTAAATTCCTAAGTATTCTACTATATAGGTATCATTTTCCTCTCTTCCGGAAATTTTGCTTTGATAATGTCTGCAACCATTCTAATGTACATGCTGCTTGCCCCTTCACGCAGGATGATTCATTCAAATCTAATCCAGCCATTCTGATGAGGACGAATTCTGGGGGTCATTTTGGCAGTTTTGTTTGCATCACAAAGTTTGGTATTATATACCATTATCATTATCCATACTACGAGAATTCAAGTTAAAAGGCTGGACGGCTGGGGTGTACAGACATTTCAATGCACGGACATTATTTATATTCAAGAGGTGTTGTATTTACATGGTAGGTTCTGACCTGTATCAGAATCTTATGTGAAAATTACTTTTGCATAATATTTACTTATTTGTATATCATAATCATTTTTGAGAAATTTTGATTTTTCTATTGTATTTGTTATATTCTCATGGTGATAAATTCATTTGGGTTCTCCTTGGATCCGTAATAGACTTGTCTCTCTACCGATGCTGGGGCTTTGTAGAGTGCTATGAATTTTCTCTGATCAAGACTGCACTTTGGGTTAAATGGGATCGGTCAATCTCCCTTCCCATGTTGGTGGTGTTTTTGATTTGCAGCAATAGGGCTGACTACAGAAATATTCTGATTTAGATGAATAAGAAAAATCCAACGTTGAGTTATGACTGTGAAATTTTAGTATACCACTATCTTAAGGTTTGTTCTAGTCCTGATGTGGATTTATGTAGCTTAAATATGTGTTTTGTTTTTACTCTTGTGTAGGAACTTATATCCTTGGAGAATCATCATGTGTACTTCTTCGTCAAGATCTCCATTAAGTCCCCCTTTCTTGCTTGCTGTATCTTGGCACTGTATCTTGCTTGCTGGAGGGCTCATGGGGCAAGCGCTTTCTCGTTTGTACTGGATTTTTCTCTCTGGAATCGAATGATTAGTTCCATCCACAAAATGGACGTCTTTCTACCGATGTTGGGAATTTTCGGTGATCAACATCGTGCTTGGGTTGAAATTGGATTGGTCATCCTTCCTTCCCATATCGGTGGTGTTTTTTATTTGCACCAATTCTCTTGCTTAGTTTTTTTAACCATGGATCCAAAACTTCAACCCGTACTTTTTGATCTGGATCTTCGTCAGTTCTATATTCGTGAGGTCTCTTGTCCGCGTGTATGATCATCGGGATCCCCGTATAGAAGAGCATTTTCAATGGAGATGAAATATAATATTGAGCTAACCAACTATGACTAAGTAAATCTCAAATCAATGAGATACAGCTGTATATTCTCAATAAGATGACGATATTTTAATGATAAACATACCGGGATAATGATTATGGTCTTCAAAAGACGATGATAAATTGACGATAGAGCTTTCTCGGAAACGATAATGGCGAATAAACGTAAATGGCTTATTTAGTTTTATCAGAGCTGGCTTTATCCTCAGGTTAAGTGCACATGGTGTACATTTATACACATGGATGCACATGGAGATGCCGGCAGCTCGATAAAAATAACACAGAAAGAGAGTGAGATAAGTGACTCATGGATACACGCGGAGCTCATGGGTTCGCTGTCGTTACAATTTTCCAGGACCCCTTACTCTCAGAAAAAATCTGTCGCTTTCCGTAATCATATGCAGAGTACGGAGTAAGAGCAATTTCGAAAACGTAGATTCTCTCTCGATCACAATCTCCACCTACTACATCACTATATCAGAGATCACGCTCCACGCCAAAGTCTCAAATCTCCCGTTCCTTATTGGCACTGGATCTTGCTCGCTGGGCGGCTCATGGCGCAAGCGCCTTCCTTGTTTGTAATGATTTTTCTCCTCGGACTCGCGTCCGGGAAAAAAATTGTCGATTACTTGCCTGGATTCGATGGTCGCCTCCCCTTCGATATAGAGACGGGGTTCGATACTTCCATTTTGCTTTTAAGGACTTCGAGTTTTTTTCAGGGGATTGACATGGTCTTCTTCCTTTAAAATCAGCTACGTGCTAGTGGACGAGACCCAGAATGCTAATCTGTTCTATAGTTTTGTAAAATCTGAGAGAAACCCGGCTGATGATCCTGTGATGATTTGGCTTATTGGAGGTCCTGGCTGCTCAGGATTTGGGAAGTTGATTAATGGATTTGGTAAGCTGAAAATTTCGCATTTCAAATCCGATCCGATGGTCGAGATGAACCGGATTTTTATTTTTTTGTGAATTTGTACTCTAAATCTTTGTGCCTTCAGCATTAGACAGCAATAAGGCCAAATTAAGAGCTACTGGACAATCTTACTGAGATATCGGCGTTTGCAGGGCCGTTCTATATTGCTGTCAACGACTCCGATATTGGAAGAACACCTGTTTTATCCTTGGAGGAGAATTCCTGGACAAAGGCACGACCTCAGCTCATCCAATCTTTTTCCAATACAATCTGTTTTGATGTTTTCTTTGTCTCCTTGACAGTTTTGTAGCATCATCTTCGTGGATTCGCCTGTAGGTGCTGGCTACTCGTATTCTGAGGTCATGGACGAAAGTGTATGGACAGACACCGTAACAGTGAATCATCTTCATACATTCATTAGGAAGGTGACGCCGTTTCTTCAAAGAAATATATCCAAAAGGGTATTTATTCGTCAGTCTTCCAGACAATGACAATTCCATCTTTCTTTTGTTTAGTGGTATCTGGATCACCCCGAGTTCATGTCAAATTCCTTCTACGTTGGTGGTGATTCGTACGGTGGAAAGATTGTTCCCATCCTGATCCACGAAATAATAATCGGTAATCATAGCTCCGTCTAGTTACTTATCTTGATTTGGGCATCTCGACGGTGGCTTCTCAATTAAAGATAGGAAACTCAGCGAGGGTGGCTTCTCAATTTACTATGGATAAATTTTCTTTTTGGGTAAGAAAGTCACTGCAGTCTCTTTCTTTGTCATAGGAAATGACGCTAGAGTGAATCCCTTCATCAATTTCCAGGTACAAGAGTAACAAAATACAGTTTCTGATAGTTGAAAAATCATCAGGACTCTCCTGATGATTTTCGGGGTGCGAATTCTGCAGGGTTTCATAGTTGGAAATCCAATCGCCAACGATTTGGATTTTGATGAGGGGTCAAAGGTTGAATTTTCACATGGGATGGGCCTCATTTCTGATGAACAATACCAGGTAACCCAGATTAATTTTTTATACTCCTTTTTCCAGTCTTTTCCACTCTCTCCCCTGCCTTTGATTGCCGAGGGTTCCAGTTTCTTACGTGTCCTCAGAGTCTAGTGATACTGAAAGAAGAACCTTTGTTTTCTGGTTTTCCCTCTGTAATCATGTGAACATTTCAGGAAACAAAGGAAAAGTGCGGAGGAGACTTTGTTACTCCAAGGAATATTGAATGCAAGAAGTGCCTTGACAGAGTACAGAAGGTGAAGCTGTATATGGGGTAAAGCTAACTGGTTAGATCTTAACTTGCATTTACGGATGAAAGTTTTTGAAACGCAGAACCTTGCTGGATTAGGTGACGGGAATATTCTGGAAATTGTCCGTGAAATGGTATGTCCAAAGCTGGAAAAGTCTTCAGGGGCAGGCAGATATCTGTTGGACACTAAGCGAAACCATCTCCATGGACCTCACGATTCAGAAGAAGGGTGCGAGGTGAGCATTTCTGGACCACCTTTCTATCCTTGAATTTGTTACTATTCCAAAAACAGCACTGACAGATTCGTCATCAAGGTTGATATTCATTATCCAATCAAGATATGGGGTGACAGTGATCCTGTTAGAGAGGCACTAGGAGTTAGAAAGGTATGGAGTCTCACCATCACTCTCAGTATCAATTTGTGACGTCTGCAAGCTTCCCTGCAGGAACATGTCCACGAATTCCGTACGTGTGATTATGCTTTGGGGGATCATTTTGCGGTAGACCTTGGCAGTGCAGTTCCCTATTTCCAGAATGTAATGAGTAGGACCGTTCGATCTTTGGTATACAGGTGAGAATATCATCACCATAGATACTGCTTGTGTGCAGATAGAAGTTGTTGACAAAATATTTTAAAAGAAAATCGTAATGAATTCTTTCCTAAACAGTGGTGACCATGATCTGATGGCCAACTTCCGGGGAACATTAGCATGGATAAAAACCCTCAATTCCTCAATGGTAGACGAATGGGAACCATGGTGGGTGGATGGCCAAGTTGCAGGGTATGCTCCTGCACTGAAGTTGGCGTTTCCTGTTGTTATCCACTAGATGTTTAGTTCACTGACTACTCTCCGGGTTTCAGATATAGAACGACTTATGCAAATAATTTGACATACGCAACGGTGAAGGTTAGGAGATTATAACCTCTCTCTTTCTTCAGGCGTCATCTCTTTATGACGAAGATCGATCAGTATACACCAACCACATTATTTTTCATTTTTCCAGGGTGCGGGACACGTAGTTTCCTACACCAACCTCAAGGAAAATACGGCTATGGTTCGACGATGGATGGCGGGGAAGGCTCTATGATGTTTAATTTTCAATTTTTCTCTTTCCTCCCAATACCAAGTGGTCTGAATGACAAACACTGCAATAAAGATGTCACTGCAATAAAGATGAGCTCATTTGATATTTCCAATTTTTTGTTCGCCAAATAAATTATCATGATGTTAAGAGAGTACGCATTTAGTCTTGTGACAGAACATTGACTGGGGAATTCAGATCAGTTGTTAGGGACAGAGTAGGAGTAGATCAATGCTGTTAACATTTATTGATACATCCAATCAACTTTAACTCTTACTATATTTGTATGTTTTCTGAAATCTTCTTCTGACGATTGAACTATCCTCATGGAAAGATTGCTCTATCATTCTGCCGCATTATTCATCGAATTTGCCATTTCTTTCTTGCTCATAATACAATCGTAGGAATCATTTTTAGAAACACAAACGATTAGTCATTTTTTGTGGTGGGATCTAAATGTAGCTCTACGACCCACACACTATTCAGATAGAAAATTTCTTCTATCAATATAATTACTTTCCTTGTTATTTCTTATCACTTTCTATTCCCTGACTTGGACGCTTAGTTTTCCTTGGACTATGATGTCTGATGTGGAATTTTACAATGGGAACCCGCCTTGTAAGTCCATCGCTTGGACTCATTTATTCAAGCGGGTTAATTGATTTGTGATGATGAACATTGAGTGAAGATGTAGATGAAATGGGCATGAACCTTCAACTGAGATTGAGAGAGCCCGATATGTGGTTACCCTATAAAGAGAACCCATAGTGTAAATGTAATCTATGTTAGGCCATATTCCTTTTATCTTCTTCCACACAATTCTCTTGGATTGAAGAATATTAGTTGAAAACTATTAGGCTATCCTATTTGGGCCATGATGGGAAAGCCTTTTACGGCCCATATTAGACTATGAAATCCTACTCCGATTCTCTTATACGCTTACTCTCTCCTCTTTGCCTATTTTTATGTAATATGTTTTTTTTCATCTTATTTATGTTGGGTCTAATCTCTATTAAGTAAACATAGTTATGTATTATTGTAGATTAGCTATCATTTAATCTTATTAAGTGATTTAATTATGTTTAATATAAGGATTAAGACATTGATTTATGTGAGTGGAGATTAATTATGTGTAGAGACAATTAAATCAATTATTAGTCATTAATGGGCTGACTAATTATTAATTATAGGCTTAAACTCTTCTCATTTTCTATAAATAGGAGGCAATAGTCCACTTGAGTAACCCAGTGCTATAACCCTCTAGATAGAATCCCATTTCCTCTAGAGATTAGGAGGTGATCGTGGGGATATTCAAGAAGGCTATTCTCCACTGATGAGTACTCAAGTTCCATTAATTGATATCAGAGCCAATCTATGCATCTATTTAGTAAGATGATCAGATTATTTCTATCTATTCATTCAGATATTTAGTGTATGTTATCCTCTATCTAAATGAAATTTAGAAGAATCATCCCAAAATTTAGAAGAATCTTCTGAAATTTCATCCGAAGATTTCATTTTCCGTTGCAATAATGAATCGGCGTGAATCTTTTTATTTCATCGGCTGAGTTATGAAGTGAGAGTTTGACAAGAAGAAGGAAAAATTCTTTGGTGGATCTTTATCTCTATCTATCCTCTGCATCGTCGAAGCAGAGAGAGATCATTATTTGGCCGAGAGGAAGCCTTGACGAGGAAGAAGAAAATTATAATAATTTCTCATTCGGGTCTTCATTCGCAGAAAAAAAAATTCCTCATTCGGTTCCTCGACCGCCGAAACCTCCTCTTCCATCGAATCGTAAGTCGAAGATCACCTTCTTCTTCTTCCGCTGCCGATTCTCCAGATAAAATTTATGCATTTCGATTCAATGTCGATTTTAAACCGGCATCTAAAACCGACACTGAATCGCCAAGAATGTTCGGAAAGAAGGGAAAACGACGGAAAATTTTTTCTCAAACCTGATGAAATGGCGGCGGAAGTCATTTCTCGCCGCCTAACCGCCTTCAAAATCAATATATGAACTTGTGTAACCGACTTGTTTGGAGGTTTTTGGGATGATCGACGAAATCGCCGCCGAAATCCGAAGCTAAAATCGCTGCATTCGCCCTGATTTCAAGTCGGTGAAGCATCGTTCGATGAATCTCTTCAAAATCGGTGCCGAAATCTTCATCGAATCACCGCCTAGTCCGCCGAAATCGTCCACCTTCTTCAAGCTTTGTCAACACGAAGACTGTACAAAAAGAGTTTCAAGGAGAGAGAAAGAAAGGGCCGATTTTAGAAAAAAAATCGGCCCAATTAACAAAAATGGCAAGGGCTGATTTTCACTAGAAACGGCCCAATAAGGAGGAATTCATTTTTCGAAGGCCCAATAAGAGAAAAGGGGCCGATTTTGCCGTAAAAATCGGCCCAACAAAGTAAAAAGGGCCGATTTTTACTGTAAAATCGGCCCAATAAGCTGTAATAGGACCGATTTTATCTAAAAATGGCCCAATAAGTAAATATAGGCCTTATTTTAGCCCAATAAAGGAAAATAGGGCCAATTTTAGGCCCAATAAGTTTTTTTTATAAAACCTTAAAGGTGTTATTTTAAGGCCCTAATTAATTTCGAAAGCTTAAAAAGGCTAAAAGGCCCTAATATACTAGGCTTGGCTGAAGGAAAAAAAGAAAAAAAAGATAAGGAGAATAGATTTCTCACTTTACAAATTATATATATAAATATATCTATGATTTTAGACTTCTAGATTTAAGTAACATCCTGCAAAAGTGGGGCTCTCTGTTTAAATCTTTTATTCCAAATCTTAGATGGAGCATGTATGTCTATCTCGTCCCTAGCCAACCAAAAGGTAGGCGACGATCGCACGGGATTATACATGTTGGGATCTGAGGTCGATAACTTTCCGAAATTTTGATCAAAACATCAAATGCAGCGGAAAAACATTGAATCGGACATTCAAAATACCGAGCCACCAAGAACAGATGATCCTATCATCTAGTATCTATGAGAAAACATACTTACAGGTTTCCTTGAAGGAGTTCTTGAAGCTATTCAAGTGTCTAGCCTCTAGAGGTATCCACACGGTCTCCGGATGGTTGGATCTCCTCTTCAAAGCTCTTCACCAAGAGAGAAAGAGAAGAAAGGAGATAATTCCCACAAGGCTTGCATGGGCACTTTCAGTTGTGGTCGTTCTCCCCCTATTTATAGACATTTGGAATGAGGTTTTTTCATAAAAACCCTCATAATTATGTCTATATCCACCAACATACATAAACCTTATGTGTGTGACCCTCTAGGTCCATATATCTCACTAGTTAATAACTCTGTAGACCAAATAACACCTTATTGGTCAACCTTAATTAATTATCCACATCCACATATAGATTAATTAATCAAGGATCGATTTAACCCAATCGATACGTTGAGTTGCCAGCCCGTTAGGTGCCAAGCTACACCACGTACTCTACGAGATATGGAGTATGTAAGAACTCACTTATGGAACCTTCTCGTCATTGATTACCATGTATGTATAATCCTTCATCCACATTAGACTCATGAATGACTTAGGATATGGTCAACTGTCAAACCCTAATCGGTCACTCAAGTTAGTACTGATGCGTGTAGAAATAATCGAGAACTCCTTCTTCGATATTTCTACTACCTTGGCCAAGGATTTCATCGCATCTCATTCCTTTGAGTCAATCTCCTCAAATACCGAGGGTGGATGATCCCATCTTGACCACACAATCATCTTCGTGGACTTCATGTCGTATCCAATATATGACGTTTTAGATATCCCGTGGCTAGGGATTCGTAAGTCATAATCAAAACACGATCATCCATCCACAAGATGTCTTTGGTGTCTCAAGTCAAAGAACCACATACACAATCATGACATGAATCAACCTGATTGACAGTTAGGTATAATACCATTCAGGGATTCATACGGATCAATTCAGTGAACTCTTTCTCCAAATAGCACACACTATCTATCCTTAGTGTCTCCACACCGATGGCTATAGGATCGGCCATAATCATCATATGAGATGGATTATATAGTGTTATTCTTTCCGGATAATTCGATGTCCTTCTCGAATATCCCACGAATAGGAATATTTAGAACATATGTTTAAATACTAGTGATCACTATATTATGATCTCATCATAATTCACATAGTCATTGCATATGCTCATGTACTTCATTGCAAACATCACACAAGAATGACAATGAATGAATTTCATTTCAATGAACATAAACAAGATACATGAAAGTGTGATTGGCTTATAGGCCACATAATATCCATCAATCTCCCACTTGGACTAAAGCCAATCGCCCTTGTGCAACAACCCCCATAGTTGTGCAATGACGCTCAAAAGACTTCTTGAGATAAAGGCTTAGTCGGTGGATGCAGCAGCATTGTCGGTTGATGGAACTCTTTCCACCACTACATCTCCTCCGGCGACGATCTCCTAATCAAGTGAAAGCGCCTCGGAATGTGCTTAGACTTCGATGAGACCTTGGCTCTTTCGCTTGTGCTATTGCACCATTGTTGTAACACAATAATGGAATAGGGTCCGAGATCGTAGGGATAACGCCAAGGTGCGTGATGAACTTCTTCAACCGAGCTGCTTCCTTGGCGGCATCACTCGCAGCAATATACTCGGCCTCGTCGTCGAATCTGCGGTGGTGGGCTGCTTGGAACTCTTCCAAGACACTTTGCTCCCCCATTCAAAGTGAACGAGGAATCCGAGATGTAGATCTACTATCATCAGAGTGCGACTGAAAGCTTCAGTCGGTGTAACCACGGAGCTTAAGCTCCTCTCCCCATAGACCAGAAATAAATCCTTAGTCCTTCTCAAGTACATAAGGATGCATTTCACGGCTTCCCCAATGACTCTCACATGGGTTAGCCTGAAATGCTGCTCGTAACACTTAGAGCAAATGCCACATACTGGTCTTGTACATAGCATAGCGTACATGATGGATCAATCGCCGATGCATATGGGATCCTTTCCATCAACGCTCTATCTTCAGGAGTCTTAGGCGAATGCTCCTTAGATATCTGAACTCCATGTCTCATCGGTATGAAACCTCTCTTGGAGTTCTCCATGCCAAACCGTTTGACAATGATATCTATGTACATGGATTGGGATAAACCAAGCAACCTCCTCGATCTATTTCTATAGATAAGTATTCCCAATACGTAGGTTGCTTCTCCCAAATCCTTCATGGAGAAGTTCTTTGACAGCCATGCCTTCACTGATGATAACATACCTACATCATTCCCAATGAGTAGGATGTCATCCACATAGGGGACAAGAAAAGTGATTGCGCTCCCACTGATCTTCTTGTACACACAAGGTTCGTCTTCATTCTTAATGAAGTCATAAGATCTGATCGCCTCATCAAATCTCATATTCCAACTCCTAGATGCTTGCTTCAATCCATAAATGGATCTTTGCAACTGCACACCTTTTCTGGAAACTCATTGGATGTATAACCCTCAGGTTGTATCATATACACCTCTTCCTCAAGGTTTCCATTGAGGAAGGCGGTTTTCACATCCATTTTCCAGACTTCGTAGTCATAGTGTGCAGCTATGGTGAGAAGAATCCTGATTGACTTAATCATAGCAACTGGTGAGAAGGTTTCGTCATAGTCAACTCCTTGTCTTTGACGATAACCCTTCGCCACTAACCTTGCCTTGAAGGTGTCAATCTGCCCATCTGCACCGATCTTCTTCTTGAAGATCCACTTACACCCGATGGGTACTATACCCTCAGGAGGGTCGACCAAGTACCATACTTGGTTTTGATGCATGGACTAGATCTTTGAATCCACTGCTTCTCGCCATTTCTTAGAGTTGGAATCATGTACCGCTTCACTATAGGTTAAAGGATCACTATCCTTTAAGTGGAGAGTATCGACATCATCCATCACAATATGTCCTACATATCGATTTGGCTGTCTCGGTACTCTACCAGTCCTACGCGGTGCCTCTGTGTGTACTTGAAGATTTTCGGGGACTGAGTTCTCATCTAATAAAGTAGTATTTGTGTTCGGATCTGGAACTTCTTCCAGCACTACTTTACTCCCACTATCTCTTCTCAAGAGATACTCATCTTCTAAGAAGATGGCCCTTTTCGCAACAAATATCGATTGTTCTTCAGGGCGGTAAAAGTAGTATCCAGATGTCTCCTTCGGATATCCCACAAATCTACAAAAACTCGAGTCCTTGATTCTAGCTTATACGTATCATGTTTCTTAACATGAGCAGGACAACCCCAAACTCTAAAGTAAGAGAAGTCGGGCTTCTTCCCTTTCCATATCTCATATGGAGTAGAAGCTACAGATTTGCTAGGTAAGACGTTAAGGACACGCGCTGTTGTCTCAAGCGCATATCCCCAAAGGGATATTGAAAGTTTCGAGAAACTCATCATAGATCGTACCATGTCCAACAAGGTACGATTTCTCCTCTCCGAAACACCATTCATCTGAGGTGTGTAAGGAGGAGTCAATTGAGCTAGGATACCATTATCCTTAAGGAACTGTGTGAACTCTGTACTTAAGTATTCACCTCCTCGATCTGATCGAAGAGTATTGATACTCTTTCTAGATTATTTCTCTACTTCATTCTTAAACTCTCTGAATTTCTCAAAGGCTTCAGACTTATACCTCATAAGGTATACCCATCCAAACCTAGATAAATCATCAGTAAAAGTGATGAAGTAGAAACTGCCACTTCTGGCTTGGACAGGCATCGGACCACATACATCAGAATGTATTAGCTCCAAGATACCCTTGGCTCGTTTTCCAATCCCTGAGAATGGAGATTTGGGTAATTTACCCATAATGCAAGATTCACAAGTTGCAAATGATTCATAATCAAATGCTCCCAAGTATGCATCTTTATGCAACTTTTGTAATCTTCCATCACCAACATGCCCAAGTCTACAATGCCATAAGTAGGCTTCATTCACACCCTGTTTACTCTTCTTAAGAGCAACATCTATTTGGAGATTATAAGAAGAAACATCAATCAGATATAAACCATTGACTAATGGTACAGTAGCAACCAATTTACTTCCCAAGTAAATAGAACAACACTTGTCCTTAATAATCAAGGTATAACCCATCTTGTCCAAACAAGAAAATGAAATGATGTTCTTCACTATGCTAGGAACATAATGACATTCTTCTAAAGAAAGATAATCTCCAGATGGTAGCTTGAGGTTCACAACCCCTAGCGCTACAACAACAACTCTTGCGCCGTTTCCCATCCTCAGTTCCACCTCGCCCTTTCTCAGCTTTCGCTTACTTGTCAGCCTCTGCGAATCATTGCAGATGTGAGAAGTACATCCAGTATCTAATACCCAAGACGTAAAATCTCTATAAGACAAATAAGTATCTATCATATAGATACGTGGAGCATCACCATGCTTCCGTTGAGCTTTCTCATTGAGGTACTTCTTACAGTTCCTCTTCCAATGTTCTTTCACGTCACAGTGGAAACACGTTCCCTTGTCATCCTCGTTCTTCCTTGTCAAAGTTGCTTTCACGTGCTTATTTCCTTTGCCCCTTTTGGAGGCAAAGGCTACCTTCCTCTTCTTGTTGGTCCCACCAACAAAGAGGACTTGGGGCTTTTCCTTCTGAAGATTCCCCTCGGCAGTAGTAAGCATGTTCAGCGCTCAGACTTAAGTAAGATCTTTAAGTTCCTAAGCCAATCAGTGAAGTTTGGCTAGTCAAACGGTTGGCATTCATAATAGCACGAAGATGGTTAGTCGACGACATCTTTGCCTTTTTAGGAGATGAATAAGAATTAACGATTAATTCTTTACAGATATTGTGTTCATTGAAAATAGTGCTCCCACTAAAATTAAGCAATTCACACAACCCTCATGTGCATGAAAAGGGAGAACCGACAATCTCCTAGTGGGGATCAGAATCTCAACAACTATATTATGACCTGGTGATGCAGGACGCGGTGGTGAAAACCCTCGTGCCTGATCAATGGGACTGAGGTTGACCGGAGATAGCCGGTCAAAACCTAACCTATGGATAAGCGAATCCTAGACTCTAGATACGACCTCTAACCTAAACCTAAGTGCAGGCAGGCGTGCCGATCAGCAGAGTCGATCCCGGGTGACCCGGGGAAACTCGCGATGATGGGTAGGGTGAGATCCTCTCGATCCACGTCCAGAGGCGTGGAAGTCGCTCGTCGTGGAGTAGCCAGGAGGCTGCAGCCCACGCTCGGTTCTGGACCTGACGTATGCGTTGGAAATCTCGAACCTATAATCGTACTATCCTACCTACGTCGTCCGACGACGGTGAAGACGAGTAAAGGAAACGCTTCGAAAAGTAATTAACTTGAAAGAGGGGACGAAGCTAACCTGCGGGGCGGGGTACCTGGTGGGTCGAGGCGTCGTGGAGACTCGGCTCGGCGGTGTCGTGTGGAGAAAGGCGGGCGAGCGATGTCAGAAGCGGACGGCGATGTCGGGAGCGGACAGGTGATGTCGGGAGCGGACGGGCGTCTCGTAGAAGAGGTAGGGCGGTAGAGCTCGCAGATCCGTGAAGGAAGCGGGGTGGTTGTGAACATGCGCGGGCAGCGGGCTGGATCATGGTGAGGGCTAGAGGCCCCACGGGCGCAATCAAAGTCAGCGGAGAGGATGGGTGCGAGTTGACTTGGCAGGTCAACGCACGGAGTGGTCAGGTGACCATGCAGTCAACGCGCGGCTGGGTGGCGTCTGGTCGCGCGCGCAGTTGCAGTCAACGCGGGCGGGAGCGCTAACGTGCAGGCGGACACGCGGAAGGGGGGACGATTCAGCAGGGCGTTGGAGACCGGCACACAGATGGCCAGCGAACGCTCACAGGCGCAAGCCGTACGGGAGCAGAGATTGGTTGAGCGTGGCTGGCTAGGGTGGAGGGCTTCCAAGAGTCACGCGGCGCTGGGCCGACTGGTTGAACTCGTAGGAGGGGCACGAAACCCGGGAAGGCCGTCAACGCTCGAAGCTGCAGAGACCCAGTCCCGCGCGTGCTGTGGAATTCAGCACAAGGAGAACTTTGGCAGCGTCACGGGGTTGACCCGCACACAGGTTCGCGGGAGTGTTCGGGTCGGAGGAGCGATTCGGAGGGGACTGTCGTGGGGTGGGGGGGTGCGGTCGGTTCTAGCACGAGGTGTGGCAGGGAGGTAACCACGAGGCACGACAGGAAGCGACGCGTTCAGGAAGGTGACGACACGCCCGTCGTGGAGAAGGATCTGTGTCCAGTCGGCAATCCGCACAGGTGATTCTACGCCCGGGAGGGAGGACGTTGGCGGGAAGTCGTCGCGATAGTTGCCGGTGAAAGTCACGGAAATGGGAAATCAGGGGCGGCGGGAAAGTTGCGGCAGTGCCTCGGGATGAATTTGGAAGGGACGGCGGTGGGTTCGCGGTAATTCGATAATTAATTGCGGCGGGGCGTCGGTGAGATGGAAAGACGTGCAAGTGAGATAGGTTGAGGGTCGCGGAATCGCCAAATCCGGAAAAATCGGAGTTGCATGGGGGAGAATCCGGAAATCGGGGAGTGGGAAGTTGGGGCGTTCGGGAGTTGGGAGGCGACGGGTCGGGTGTTCGGGCTGAGGGAAGTCTGGGAAGAATTTCGGCGAGGAGCTTGGAAAAATGACGGACCGTGGGTGTTGGGCGAAGATGAGGCGCTATGACGGAGCGGGTGAGTGGGAACGTCGATGTTTAGGCGGGTTGGTGATCTCTGTTCGGGGAAATTTATGCAGGTGGGCGGTTTGCGGGAAGGAGAACTTGGGGAAGGAGAACTTAGGCGCTCCTGGAGGCGGCTCAACCGGAGGAGGCTCGGATTGATGAATTTTGGTGAGGGAGGGGGAATCGAAGAAATTAGCAGGGATGGAGAAGGGGTTTCGGAAGGAAGCGAGCGGAAGGTTGGGAGGGGAGAATCCGAGAGGTGCGGAAGAGAGGTGGGGGAACGGGAAGACGTGGGGAGGATCTTCTCGCTGGGAGGAGAGTGGTCTCCGTTGGTGGGGAAGTGGGATTTGGCAGAGGTAGCGGACGGCGGAGGATGATGGGGGGGGGGGAAGGCAGGAGATTCTGCCGGAAAGGGTGGTTGTTCTGGAGAGGGTGAACGGTGGAGCTGGAGGAATCGGGGAAGATGAAATCGTGGTGGGGATGGATGACAATCGTGGCAATGGGAGGAGGAAGATCGGGAAGGGGAAAATCTGGAGGTTCGTGGAGGGGTTGTGCGGCAGGGAGGAAGATGACCGGTGGGAGGAGGATGGCCGGAGGCTTGCCGGAGGATGGAGGGATGGCGGTGCAGCGGTCCGGAGCGGCGGCGGCGGCTGGCGGCGCGCGGCGGCTTGAGGACGGCGGCGTCGCGATGATGGCGGAGAAGAACCGTGGCAGGAGCAAGGAGTGGCGGCGGTCGTCGCGGCGCGGCGGCGGCGGCACGGAGGCGTGCAGCGCGCGGCGGTGGCGGCGGTTGGACTCCTTCCCCGGCCTTCCTTGAGCAGCCACTTGAGAGGGAGATCACTCCTTTCTTTCTTCAAATGACGGCTAGGGTTTGTGGGGGGGTCCCTTCCCCTCTTATAGAGCCCATAATGGGCCGAGAGGGGAAAGGGCCCACTTGAGGCCCACAACCCAAAACCCAAAATACTCATAGAAAACAAAGGTTCACAAAAGAAAGGGCTTCACGAATGGGATCCCGAAAAGGGAAGAACCCACCTGAAAGCCTAAAAGGAAGAGGGAAATAAGCGAGGATCCGCTTAAACACGTGCGGGTCAAAAGGTCCATAATAAAGAAATAAAGAAATAAAGATAAGCGGATAGATCCGCGCGCGCAAAAGGGCTCCTCCGGCGCCGTAGTATCGTGTCTTGGTGGCGACGGGGTCGTACGCCACCACCCTGGAGTGGACTCCACCAATCATAATATATTGTTGAGCATCCTCTCATGAAACTTGCAACATTTGCAATATCTTGTCATACTTCGGTCCCCGACGCTCATGCGGCCTGGAGTGGACTCCACCAACCACTGAGTTTGGTCTAAGCCATACCTTTTGTGAGAGAGAGAGATAGATACCCCGAGAGAGAGAGAAAGCCAAAGGAAGAAGGAGGCTAGGGTTAGAGAAAATAAAACCGTCTGATGGGACGGATACATGCGTCGTAGTTATATAGGAAAGAGGGAGAGAGGAGAGAGAAAGTGGGCTTAGCCCAATAGGAGAGAGAGTGGAGACTTTAACACTCCCCCTCAAGCTGGAGCGTGGAGGTCAAACATGCCCAGCTTGGACCCGATGGTCTCATATGCGGGACTGGTAGGGCCTTAGTAAAGATGTTTGCCAAGCGATGCGCGGAAGCGGCGTGTGGGAGTACGAGATGGTACCGTTAACGGCGTCTTGTCGTATGAAGTGGCGATCGATCTCAATATGCTTCGTCCGCATATGAAACGTCGCATTGCGGCGATAAAGGTAGCAGCCATGTTATCGCGAGTACATCTGCATAGGCCCTTACGGTGGGAAGCCAAGCTCGGTGAGAAGAGAACGTAGCCACAACATTTACGCCGTGGTATCCGCCATGGCTCGATACTCGGCTTCAGCACTAGAGCGGGACACGATAGGCGCCCTACGAGAGCGCCATGTGACCAGGTTACCTCCAACATAGGTGGCATATCCACCATGTGACTTCCGATCCTCCTTGTCACCCGGCGAACCCCGAGTCGGAGTAGGCCTCAATGTGGAGATGACCACGTCGCCGATACAAGAGGCCCTTCCCTGGAGCTCTCTTAAGGTATGACAGAACTCGATAGACACCCTCCCAGGATGGATGAGTACGAGAGCACGCATAAGCGACTCAAGACACTAACCGCATTGGAGATGTCCGGGACGAGTCACGGTGAGGAAGATCAATTTCCCCACAAGTCGGCGGTAGAGGCACTGCATCCTCGAGAAGTGCGGTAGCATTGTCCCACCAGTCCACATTACGCTCCATGGGTGAAGAGGCCGGCTTGCACCCTGCATCCTGTCTCCTCCGAGTAGATCAAGCACGTACTTCCGGTGACAAATGGACATCTGCCCGGACGATAAGCTATCTCAAGTCCAAGAAAGTACACAGGGGAGACAAGTCTCGTGTCACGAAGTGATGAGCCGAGATAAGCCTTGGTCGCAGTCACCTCGGCATCGTCACTACCAGTGATGATGATGTCATCCACATATACAGCCAGGATAACACATCCATGTGGGGTGCATTTCTGCATGACGGTCGGATCAGAGACAGTAGAGACGAAGCCATACGAGAAGAGCAGCTGCGAGAACTTGTGAAACCACGCACGCGGGCTTTGCTTCAGCCCATAGATGGCCTTCTTGAGGAGACACACCGCAGAAGACTCCCCCTGAGCAACGTACCCAGGCGGTTGCTCCATGAATACCTGCTCATCGAGGTCTCCGTAAAGGAAGGCATTGGACACGTCCAGCTGATGAAGCGGCCAGGACTGATCCAGAGCAATGGAGAAGAGAACATGGATGGAGCTGAGGCGCGCCACAGGCCAGAATGTCTCATGATAATCAAGACCGTAGGCTTGAGAAAAGCCACGGGCCATGAGACGCGCCTTGTAGCGAGCGATGGAGCCATCAGGATTGTACTTGAGGGAGTACACCCACTTGCAGGAGACAACATTGGCATCAAGAGGCCGAGGAACCAGCGTCCAGGTATACCGCTGGATGAAGGCCGCATATTCCGCATCCATCGCCGCTTTCCATGCCGGTACCTGGGAATTGACTCGGTTAGAACGACAAGGGCAAAGGACTGATAGGAAGGAGAAAGGCGAGCAGGAGAGACATGATGGGCGATAGGGTATTGCGTGCATTGGAGAGTGCCCTTGCGAAGGGCAATGGGAAGGTGAAGGTCAGATACGGGAGGCGGTGGGGAAGGTGGTGGTGACAATGTAGCCGGAACAGTGGATAGCGCCGAAGAGGGAGGTTCCGGCTCAGAGGATGGATCAGACTGGAGAGATGCCAAAGGGGGTGACTGATAACATGCATTTATAACTTGAATTCTTATCTTAATTAGCTCATATTCATGCTTATTTTATGTGAATATGATGCATGTTATCATACTTTTTAGGAATTTTCTCCATTGGCATGTCATTTCACTAAAGTTGATATTTATGCATAAATTAGAGATAATTTCATGTTTAATAGATGATTAATCTTTTATTTAAATTAATAAAAGTTAATCGCTGTTATGGAATGAGTTTTGACTTTAGTAAATGTTTGGAAGGATGATTTTAGGATGAATTTATGATTTAAAATGTTTAATGAGAAATGATTTAAGTAAATTATAAGTCATCTTGATTTCTTCTTTCTAAATATGTTTTTAATGGCATAATATTAAAAAGGAAAGAATTTATGATCTAATGGAGAAAATTTCGATTAAAAATGAGTTGTACTTTGAGAGATATGAATTTTTGAAGTTCTAGGCCTTTTTCGATTTTTATTTGATTTTTAATTTGATTTTTACGAATTTTTCCTATTTAAAATTACAAAAAAAATGGTTTCTTACCTGCGCGCTGACGTGGCGAGCGGGAGAGCTGGCGCGCCGACACGTGGCACGTGGGACTACCCAGTGGGTGCGACGAGGCGCTGAGGCCACGTGGCAGAGCCACGGGTGGCCCGTGCGTGGCTAAGTGGCGCACAGGGGGTGCGCCAACGTGGCAAGTGGCCACGCGACCAATAGCTCCACGTGGGGCGCCACGTGTACTGGATATAGAGGAGACATGAGGATAGTTAATAGGGGAAGCCACTCCCCTATTTAAGCGCGTCCTGTCCCTCCACTTAATCCGTGTGGGACTATGTTCCCACACGATTTTTTTTTTCAGGTGACGTGGCGGCTTGGCGGGCGTCTGATCGGATCAGAGCGGCGGAGATCGCGTGGACCAGAGTCCACGCGATCATCAATCAAGCACGTGGCTATATGCATCTTAAGTGATCCGCTTGATGGGTGACACGTGGCAGAGCGAGGAAGCTTGGATCGCGATCGGATGGCCTCAAATTTTTGCGATCGGGCGAACGATCGCGATCACCCGATCGTCATCGGACGGTCGCAATCGTTCGCGATTTTTGGTGCGTCCGATCTCCATCACGCAGACGCCTGATCTTCATCAAGAGTGGATCACGATCGGACGGCTGGCGGAGAACTCGAATCGTGATCAAGGTGCACGAGATCAGCTAATCGTGATCGCTCATCTAAACGGGAGTTCATCGGACGTTGGATGAAGCCTTACGAAGAACCACGATCGACGCGCGATCGTGGCTCGATCGCGCGGCGATCGTGGCCTATTCATCGCCAGATCGGGAACCACGGCGTTGCAACGTGAAAACGCCCCCACGACGCCATCGACCCATGCCCACGATCCTATCAATGGCTCAAAAATCGGGCGGGATGATCAACGTCAAACTTTGAGAAATCGCCGCGATCGGGGCTGATTCAGCAGAAAAATTGAAGCCACGACGCCTCAAATTGATGGGCCACGATCGCCGCGCGATCGTGGCCATCGATTCCGCTCCACGACCGTGTCAAACGGCCGGAAATTTCGGGCCTAATTTTCCCTTTAAAACCGGTGTATTCTCCCTTCTTTGTTCTTCAACTTTTGATCGACTCGTGAAGAAATTAAGCGAGTTTCGAGGAAGATCTCTAGTTCATCGTGTTCCCCCCGCGTTTAGACTCAATTCCGAAGGGATTGGAGCGAGATTGATCACGAATTCCTCCTTGATTTCATCGAATTTTCCCCTTGAATTCTGAAAGTCCGTGAGAAAGGATCCGAGCAAATTCACTCCAATTCATGCAAATTGGAGCTTAATTCTCGTAGAAATCGGGTTAGTAGTGAGATTCGATCGATTATCAAGAGGTAATTTGAGTTTTTATTAGATTTAGAAGTT